>JADFUC010001145.1:600000-1102050 GCA_019722365.1 Lithospermum erythrorhizon
GATGTGTAGTCATGTGAATTTTCTGCAGTTTATTGAGGTCTTGATCAAGACTTTTGAATGTTGAGTGTTGTATATGTGTGGTTAACATATTGTGTGTGTAGAGTGTTGCAAGAAGTATGTGCAGTGTGTATGGAAAATAGAAGCACTCGAATGATAAAAATGTACTTATAAATAAAATAATACTCCATCCATTTTTTTTAATTAACATTTTCAATTTCGAAATGCAATTTTCACCATAGCTATATATAGTTGCCTATTAACTATATAAGTGATGAAACCAAGTCCTATCTAAGGCTTGATGATGGTGCTGATAGTTCAAGCCTTTGTTAGTCTAACACCTTAGCTTGTTCGTTCTGAGGGGAGAAAGTACTTGTAGAGAAGGAAAATCTCATCAAACTAGTTAGTATATAAAGGCATGATTACATGAATTACAAAATCAACTAGTTTCATTGTTCATCCATCAAATATACATGATAGGGCAATAAATATTTTAATACTCTAATTATTAAGGGGAGGTGTAGTGCAAACGCGCTTTATAAATGTCGGTTGATCGTTGGAGTTGAGTGGGGAGTTAATCGGGGTTGTGGTGGCCAAGAGTGACAAGCCAGAAACGTTGATCGATCAACGTAAAAATTCATAAATGTGTGGTACATGTACATACAAAGTACGTTTGTATTTTGCGTAGAAATATCTAATTTTCAGAAACTTTTAGAGTATATTTGTTATCAATTTTGTTCATAGATTTCTTCACAGAAATGCGTTTAATACGTGTATGTATTAAAAAAGCTTCGAAGATTAAAAGAAAAAAGTTTACGTTTTGCACATGGGGAAGTGTGGTGCGAAACTATTCGGCTTTCTACAAATATTAGGTTGTATTCGGCGCAAGTACTTCTTAATGTGATGCCGGATTTAAGGTGGAGCGATGTGTTTTATCACTGAAATATTGCCACACAATGCAGGTCTTAATGTAAGGAACACTGAGTTGTCACTGTAACCATCTTTCGAAAGAGGCTCGGTCTGCCTTGAGTGCTTTGTTCGAATGTGTTAGCTTTAATGTCGGTGATTGTAAATTTATTTATCGATGATGAGTTTTATGTTGTCAAATTTGAAAATGGAAGATTCGAGGATGGTGACGAAACACATCATGTTTTCTTCGCGGATATGTGACGTGAATTTGCGGAACGTTACGACATAACCTATGGTGACTTTTTAACGTTCAAGTTTTATCATGAAAGGAGTGAACGTAATCATTGTATCGTATTCATTGTCAGTTTATGCGTTACCTGGTGGTTAGAGAAAAAGGCACTACATTAATATCTTTAAGCTATCCCCATTTGAGCTGACAATAATCGTTATTTCAATTAGGTAAATGATGTTTAGAATTGTTTTTGGTAATAATCGGTACCACAGTAAATATAAACGTGGGGGCGTTTAATGAAAGAAAATAATAAATGGGATTAAGCGTGATAAGTTATCTGCGTCGGCCCCAGTCAGCGTGCCTCAAGCCCAGAATATAGGCTGATATTCATGCCAGGGTTGGCTCGGCCGATTAGTTGTGAACTTGGCCTTGGAGGCTTGGGTCACGGTCCGGCCAGTTCGACTCTTAAGGGCAGGGCAGTGCAATTTGATTGACATGTCTATATATGAGTATCAACCAATAAGGCAATAACCATTTAACAAAATCGGTCGGACATTCAAGGTACCTGACTACCTGATGTGCCTAACAAAATGGCCTGAATATTGATCTGGACTTGGTTGGGCCGGAACATCTACTTGGGCATAACAAACAGGCAAACGGGCTTATGTTTCATGCACAGAAAAATATTTTTATTTTATTTAGATAGAATATTAGAATTTAGAAATAGGACTTCACCCAATGACCAACCATACATCTTTGATCTTAAATATCTTATGCATTGAATTATAAGCAGCTTATCTTATGCATTGAATTATAAGTAGCTTTATTCATTTTTCTAGTGATAATCATCCACTTTTCAAACTAATTCTTTATTTTAGTGCTCTGATCATAGTACTCATAAAGGGTATTATATTTCCGATGGTCATATTAAATAAATTATTTAAGCAAATAACGTATTAAAATCTTTGAATTACATGATTATTACATATATGTAAAAAATATAACATAATCAGTTAGCATCACAGATAAATTGAAATGCACATTAGAATGAATTGGTTAAATAGGAGAGGTTCTGCTTTACGAAAGTTGCGTAAATGAAGAAAGGTTGTCTATAACAGCATAAAACTTTTCGGTTTATGTGTTACAATAATGATTATTAATTTGCTTTGACTTCTGACTTTTAGTCACAAATAAGGTTTATTATAAGTAGAGGAGGAATACAGCTTGAAATCTCCCACATTAACTACATAAACTTTCTAATCAATATAAATCAAATTTTAGGATAATATAATTAATCATCCCTCTGTGACATGCCCAATGGGAAGAATTTGAATGGTTTGAATTAAAATTATATTCTTAAATATAATATTCTTATAATTTCATATTAATAATATAAAGTGACTTGATTATACAAATAAACTTAGATTCGTAATATTAGTTATAATCAGTGTCAGCTAATGAGTTGTGATAGAATTAGAAACAGTACAAATCATTTTTGTAAAATGTTTACTTCCATGAACCTTCTGACATTGATAATTTTTCATAGGTAAGTGAGAGTAAAATGAAACATAATGGTTGCGTTATGTGATATAATGAAGATATTTACATTATTATTATTTTAGCATTATGTATACATATCATAAAGCTTATAATAGAGATGTTAAAATTTATTAAAGAGCTTCGACAATGGTTGTGTATTAATTCAACAATAATAATTTTCTTCGATTTAACATCTTTAGCTTGTTAATAGGTATTTAAGGTCCGTATCATTTGAACCTTTAGTTATCTATCGTACTTCGGTTTAACATGGGTATGTTAATATGTCGAGGAGGAAAATGCGGAATTCTTAGTTTGCCATTGAATATTTCATACACATAAAGAGATACATGTGAGTACGAATTCGAGTGTCGAGACATCAGCAAATTACGGGTCCAAATCCTTGAGTCAGCGTGCGGGGTGACTTGATGTCGATAATGTGAACATATAATTATTTGATATGTCTAGAAAATGTCGATATATATACGAGACCAATAATGTAAGTTCTTTGTGAATCTCTCATACGGAATATTTTTTACCTCGATCGCATAGGAAGTCTCGTTCATGCTTATTCATTTTAAAAGTTCTTTGAGAGATAAGCATTGATTTCACGTAATAAATCAAGAGTTGTTACTAAGGTGATAAAATATCATCAACAAACATAATTAAATATATGAACTTATATTGAATTAGAGGTATATTCATTGGGTGTCTTATGCTTTCATTGAAATCGAAGCGGTAATGATTTCGCCAGATGTTGTGCGTAGAAGCTTGTTTAAGCCTCTTGATTCACCAAAGAAAAAGCTGAAACTGCTGCTTTCGTTCACAGTTGGTTCATCGAGTTCCCCTTGATGGATGTGTCCATTGAGGTATAGGTTAAAGGTAAATTAACTTTCTGTTAGAGATAAAAAGTAGTCTTTAAATAATACATATAACAATTTGATATATAAACAACATAATTTTAGGTAGTCGTAGAGGTAGTAACCTAAAATTGTATATGATATTTAATATGGCCTCCCAAAATTATAGTTTAACATAAATTTCTTGATAGCTTAAATATATGAATATAATATGTTTGTGGACAAAATTGATGCATATATTTAAGCAATATGAATTATTTTCATAATGAGATACATAATAGAGTCTTTAAGTCAATATGTAATATGATAAACCCACTGTGGTGAATTTTAATCATAAGTATGCATTTTAATCAAATTACGAGAACAACTAAATTGCATATTATCATAATATATTGACAAAGATCTAATATTTGCTTTAATTTCTTAGTAGTGTTAACGATTTGGGACATGTAATTGATAGGGCAAAATTTTTCAATTCAAGATTCCTGTATATGCATGAAACACTAACATAATAGCTTTGGTAATATAAATTATAAGAATAAAAGTAATGTATATATATAAATAATATATAGCATGTCCTTTTACTACCATCTTAAGTGAATATTCACATTCGTCAAATGATTCGATTAATTTTGTCTGTTAAAGAAATATTCGTAATATTTGAACAACGTTAAGTCATTTAACTTACGCTTATTATGTTAACTATATTTTCTGGTACTACCTAAAGTAATAATCAATCCTACTAATGAAAATTACATAGTTACATAAGGTACAAACAATATATATAATGTCAAAATTTTAATAATTATGTATAAATTTAATATGTAGAATTCGATATATAGTCTCTTTAAACATAATTATAGGTAGTGAAAAATACTTAAATTTGATATCTATAAATTTAATAATTTGGTTTGACATTAACACAGTAATCATAATTAGATATCAATTAATTTAATTGATAAATATAATATCAGTGTTTCAAATTTACAGGTTAAAAACCGTCATGGACTTTATGTAATTCATATATATTTCATTGTTTTTCCAAAATGTGCAATTTAGTCATTTCGTTAATTGAACGTTTTGATAATCAATTAAAAATATTTATCATTCTTTATTTCAAAGTCAAGAATATCAAAACATGATGTTCCATCCATTTCATCTTTGGGATAGACAAAACGGTGAATTCTTTTAATCAATTAATTAGTACTCCCTCCAGTACGTAATTGTAATTTGACAAATAAATAATCTTATGAAGCAAAGTTTAGAAACCAAATCAAACACTAGATATTCGTGGCTCATAAAAAGCCGGAATCGATATATATATCAATTTTAACATAAGATAGTGCCTTAATAGGTTCTGAAACATAAATTCATGGCAATGAGTACTCAAGATCATTCAGCGAAAATATTAAAGTACATTCCAGTTTAACATAGATCATAAAATTTAAACATTCATGAAAAACCAATTATATTCATAGGGCGTATTATTAAAACCACTTATATATGCGATATAATATTATATTGGAAGACAATTTACTATTTCAAATGAAATAAAACGGTGCAGCCATTATCCGATAACAAAATATTTTAGGCCGTAATAATTGATCAATTTATCATTTTAACATATTAAATATGGATAATCATGCGTTCAAAACCTTGCTCGATACAGCATATTAAATAATTATTTAAACATAATATAATACCGAAATCTTGAATTACATGATTATCGCGTATATATGAAATATAATATAATCGATTGACATCTGAATCGTTGAATTATGCGTAATTAGAATGAATTGATTAAATGCAGAAGGTTGTCGCTGAGTTGCGTCAATGGAGAAGGTTTACCATAACTTTCTTTTATAAATCTTTTTAATTTATGTGTTACGATAATGATTATTGTTCTTTATTCTGAAACTTTAGATGGAAATAAGTTCTTTATTTATAAGTAGATGGAGTAAAACTTTAATTTTAATTAAAAGCAATATTAACTTTCCATCAAAGCTAATAAAATCAAGATTGGTAACATTTGTAATAACTGCTGAGTAATATAAAATTAATCATCCTACTAATGACCATCTTAATGGAAAAGAATTTGAATAATTTTGAATTAAATTGTATTCTTAAATAATATTCTTACATGTCATACATACTTTTCTAGAGATGAATGCTCGATGCTCTTAATATAATAACACTCTTTCTCTAATTAATTCATTAAAAATTGCCCGAATTTCTCTTGACAACATTTGTTAAATCCAAAAGAATACATTATTGCATTAATGACAGTGATTACATCAACTAATTGCTACAATAATTAATAGATATATCCATTATCTTACAAATGCTCCAATCTTCATGGGAAAATATAGATTTGAAGTCATGTGATTGGAAAGAACCTAAACCAGGCAAGTGAAGACCAGATGATATTTAAAGACACGATAGTCATTTCAGTTGAGGGCCATCTATTTGCATTGAATGATTGACTAATATAATAATGAAAATAATTTAAGCATTATTAGAAAAGTCCATTATTGATCGCAGTGTTGCGTTTGAAAGTCTTTTACTATCCTTCTTCTGGTGGTCGACATCTTATACCAAGTCGTCTTTGATTTTGACAAGTGAAATTCATTATTAAAGTGGTCAATAATTTCGCTATTAACAAAGATACGAGCATTGTTTTTGTTGATATATTAGGGGTCAACAAAATTTGTAGTTAGTGCACTCGAAAGAAGACAACACTAACTGTTAAATTAGTTTTGCAATCCACGAAAATTTAAAACTCACTAAGCTAACTTATTAATAGAATGAAAAATTCAAAAAAAAAAAAAAAAAAAAAAAAAAAAAAAAAAAAAAAAAAAAAAAAAAAAAAAAAAAAAAAAAAAAAGAGAGAAATGAGATCAGGATTATCCTCCCTCCTCCGTCGCAACTAACAACTTAATAGGTGTTTTTCAAGTAAATAATCCGATCTACTTTTAAAATAATAATGGATCCCTCTAAATTATTCTTAAATCGTTATTAGCTAACTAAACTTTGCCATAGGTAAACTAAGCCACATTCTCTGTGCATTGGAAATGGGAAATGTGATTTTGGTATGTTAACTAAAAGATTTATTTTATTTGAATTACTAAAAAATAAATTATTTTAGGAATAGAGAGTAATAACTAACGATCTTAATTTAAATTAACTGGACCATCAGGAGCCGAAAGTTAAAGGAGACTAGCAGCTTGTAAAGTTAGCCATTTTCCATATGAGAATAGGTTGGTGACTTTAGGCCAATTAGGCGATGATGATAGGGTAACAACTAACAACTAATCGAGTTTGCAACCTAACTCCTCGCCCATTCCATGCGTTGATAAGTAGTAAGGCCTCCCCACGGTTTACCTTTTGGTAAATTATTACAATCAAGTAACAACAGATTAGTGATCAAGTTGGAATGCAAGAGGGTGGCAAAAGCCACAAGACAAAACAACAATTAATTTCATAAAAAATGACACAATGTAGTACAGTAGTAGCTCGAGATAAGGAATCCAGATTATAATATACCGCAGTTTCCCAGAACATGATGAGTTCAGATAAGTTATGTTACCTTTTGGCCCCTAGATTTATTTAATTTCATTAAAATTTTGATAAGGTATAATTGTATAACCCTTTCTACTAGTAGTATTCTACAGTTACGACCCAACTTCGGCCGGGTCAAACGCCGTCTTCTTAGCCGAACCCTTTTCTTACGTCGTCATTTAAATCTCACGATTACTCAATTCAATACATAAAAAATCTTTAATACGAAATATTGCTCCACCAAAAAAGAAACCATGACTTCTAAACTAAGTCTCGTGAAGTCACACCTATTATACAAATTTTATAAGTATTATGATTATATAGTTATATATAAATTTGGATGCATTTATAAGCTAACGTATTTGGTCGAGCGGTTCATATATAAAAGCAGGGGCGTTTAAGAGATTTTGCGTTTATTTCGTTAAGCCTTGTAGCGTTGTATGCGATGTTTGTGAGTAGGGATACGTCTTCTACTTGAATTAAAGTAAAAATACAATTATACTTTTTATAAATATCATATTTACTAAATTATGTAAACTTCTAAACGGGACACGTCTTTCATTATTTTTGCAAGGATGCCAACGGAAAGGATAATACGATACTCACACAGTATTCAATCCAAATTTGTTTCCCAATCTACTGTTATTCCAGTCAAATCAAGCTAAATAATTTCTCATATATGCTACAATTGTGTCATGTTATATACATGGTAGGAGAACCGGATTCAAACATTTCATATTTACCCATACCTAATGGTGTTTGAAACTATGAGATGTCTGATAGTCATTCCGCTACTGAGATTTACCAAAACAAAACTCCTCCCTCGTTAGAAACGTAAAGAGAAATAAACTTCTACCTGACTACACCTGATACATTACAATAAGATTTCGATGGCGGAAAATTTAACCTATACCATGCCGTTAGGAATTGAGGCAATTGTTAAGGTGTGAAAGTAATTTTATTTAAATAAAATGAGGCCAATGTATTGAATTAGAAAAACGCCCAAAGTAAAAATAAATCTTCCAACTCTGACAAAAATAAAAATAAAAATTCGATGAGATCACCATCTTGAATTAAGGAACAACGTAGCGTAAAGAAAAATAAATCAATGCAATAAAGAATAGTCGTAAGAAGAACAGTAGCGTATAATGACTTTTCATTCTTATGTTATCAATTCTGTACAAAAGCTTTTGTTCTGATTTACATGTATATAAAATATTAGTACTTCTATATACGGATTTGGTGGAGTATTAATACGAAAGGCCGTCCTCAAAGAAGGGCCTGCTAATAATATCAAAACAAGAGAACTCGTAACTATAATTGTGATCCGTGGATTGAGTTTGGGTTATATGAATAATTACTTTATTGAGTTATTCGATACACGTTCTAAACCGTAAGCGTTAGGTAACCCCGTGTGCCGTCCACGGTACAGGTCAATATTACCCCACTACAATACCCTACCCTACCCCTACCCCTACCCCCACCCCTCCTTTCTTTAAAAGAGACTCCGTTTGCTTGATTATACTTCTTTCCAAATTTCACAATTATTGTCCTTTATTTCATGTAGATTCAAAACCCATCTCAAGGTATTCTTTTTCATATTTATTCATATAATTTTATGTGGATTCATATGTAAAATGGTTATTCATACATGAATGCTCAATTTCTAGAGTTAGAGTTTTAGCTAAGATTTATTTCCAGTGCTGAAATTTTTGTCACAATAACATTCTATGGTATGTAGAGTATTATTGATTAATCTCAGGGGGTTTTGGATCAGAACAAGGTCTTTTGTTGTTGGATCTTCAGTTGGGTATGTAAGAAAAATCTTTAGGAGGCAAATTGGTCATTTTATACATTAAAGATGTTTCTGTTGGATTGGTTAGGATAGTTTTGTTTCTCATAGATTTATAGTATACAAAGATTCATATAATATTTGTGGGTATTGAGGATGCCTGCTAAAGAAAAAATGAGTGGAGATCTTTTAACAACCTTGTCCATGGAAAGTAATCATTTGTCTACGCTGTTGTCGATGGACTCTGGCTCATCCCCTCGTGATGAATTAGAGAGGGAACTGCATCGGGCGATGAATTTATTGCAGCCCCCTGATATTAACGTGCCTCTTTCAGCTGAGCCGAGCCCTCCCCCGCCCCTGTGGGGCGATAACTGTGATATATTAGATGTTAATCTTGGCCATCAGCATTATGAAGCTGAGGCGATCACTAATAATGTGTCGAAATCTGGGAAGAAGTGTGCGAAGAGGCTTGATAGTGTTTGGGGTGCTTGGTTTTTCTTTACGTTTTATTTTAAGCCAGCCTTGAATGAAAAGTCTAAGTGTAAGGGTGCTAGGGAGAGTAACGGTGTAGCTGGGCATGATAAGTCGGATTTGAAGTTGGATGTGTTTCTGGTTCAGCATGATATGGAGAACATGTACATGTGGGTATTTAAGGATAGGCCAGAAAATGCTTTGGGAAAGATGCAGCTAAGGAGCTATATGAATGGTCATTCACGCCAAGGGGAGCGACCATTTCCTTTTAGTGCAGATAAGGGGTTTGTTCGATCTCACAGAATGCAGAGAAAACATTATAGAGGTCTCTCTAATCCTCAGTGTGTTCATGGTATTGAAGTTGTTCGAGCTCCTAATCTTCTAGGTTTTGATGAAGAAGAACGAAAGAGGTGGATTGAGCTCACAGGGAGAGACTTGAACTTCGCTATTCCTGTTGAAGCCAGTGACTTTGGTTCATGGAGGAGTCTTCAGCATACAGAATTTGAGCTTGAACGCCCTTTAACACTCAAAGCTAATTTGAATCTTCAAGCTAAAAGTTTGTTGAATGGTTCTGGGCTCAATCTTCAATCTGCGAGCCATGTTAATGGTGAGGCAATGGACCTTTTGGCTATCTGTAATAAGCGGAGGAAACATCAATCTCCTAACATTAATGATGATGATTCTAATCTGTCTAACAATTCACAAACTGAAAGAGTCTTGGATATCCATGCAGTTGAGCCTCCATGGTTAGCTGAATTTACAGGGGTGATGAGGAGTGCTTATGGGCCTGTGACAGCTGCAAAAACTATCTATGAGGATGAAGAGGGGTTCTTGATCATTGTCAGCATGCCTTTTGTAGATCTACAGAGGGTTAAAGTAACATGGAGAAACACCCACACACATGGGATCGTGAAGATATCTTGTTTAAGCACCGGTGGCATGCCAACTATTAAGAGGCAAGATAGGACATTCAAGCTAACAGATCCAGCACCGGAACACTGCCCGCAGGGGGAGTTTATTAGGGAAATACCCCTTCCAAATCGTATACCCGATGATGCTAAACTAGAAGCATTTGGGGATGTGACTGGAACTATGCTTGAGATTCTAGTTCCTAAACATCGCGTTGGACCAGAAGAGCACGAAGTTCTTGTGTGCCTACGCCCTTCTCCTTGGAGTGAACACCCATGTGTTGACCTGACAGAAGCATTGGTATGAATGATGGAAGCGATGGTGCATGTTTAGTGTTGCTGTTCCATTATTTTTACTAACCCATTTTTATGAACAAGAATTATGAACTACCAACTTTGTGTTTTGTAATCCTTTTGAATTTTATAGTTTTCAATACTCTTCAAGAGTCATCTTTCCAGTCGACTTCCTAATTCCTATTAATGCATTGTGGTCTCTGCTTCAAGATTGCAATATAAATCAGAAACTGCCCACATCAGAGGAGAATCTTCGATTCAAAATGTGTCAAATATGTTCCAAAAGTATTGAATATGTTAATTCATCATTGGAATTGAATATTCCATTCGAATTTAAACTGAAATATAAAATTTATTATTTCGAAATCATTATACTTGGTATAGTATATTAACAAATATTTTACTTGATCATGTTGCAAATTTATTTTTTTCTTTTTAATTGATCATATAAGAATTAAATGTAATTTTATCTTGATTTTTTTACTTTTATCATTTAATAAAATATTTTTTATTTTCATGATTAATTAAATTGGTTTGTGATAAGGTAATTTTTAACGGTATATTAATAATATAAATCAATCCATGATAAAGTAATTTTTACTTTCATGATCAATTAAATTGAGATCGTTGAAGTATCAAATCAAATTTGAATGTTAATAGAATATTACCAAATCAAATACATACTCGATTTACTTGACTTGATTACTATTGGTAACTTTTTGGAATTCAATCATATAAAGATTTATTAATATTTCCAAAATTTTGGAACTTAATCATATAAGGCTAATTGGTTGTTTACTATCCTAATTATCGGCTAATTTCGCTAGGTCCTCGTGGGACTATTAATTTTTCACGGTTTATACTATTGTTCTTTTCTAGCGTGGTCCCTAGACCTATAAATGACTACTTTACTCCTAACACTAAACTAAAGTATAGGGACACATTTAAAATATTTTACATAATTAATAAAAACCTTTCATCACTTTCTTTCTCTTAACATGTACCGTGACCTACCCTACTACCCCCTCCCTAAACTCTCCCCCCATCTCTTTCACAAACCCCGTGAACCTCCACCCTACCCCATCGGTATGCTGGAAGCACACTCCAAATAGTGTCAAAAATCGCGGGTGAAATGACATTTTAACCCCCTATTCAGAAGGCTGCAGTAGCTGGGCTTGGAGTAAAAAGTTTCATTTAAGGCAAAAATACTCATTTCTTTCCTTTTAACACTCAAGCTCGTGTGATTTTAGTCCCACTACCCCCTACCCCCTGCCATCATCATCGAACTCCGGACAAGCGGCGTTAAAACAAAATTCAGACATACCTTTCTTCTTCACAAATGAAAAGACCAACTTTTCTCAACACAAACGAAAAAGAGATTTTTGGCTAATTTGTCAAGTGTCTCCCTAAACTTTGCCTTTTTCACTTTGCCCCCCCAAACCATGTCATCATTTCCGCCTCAGACTTTATATCTTTCATCAGCCCCCTATACTTTATCTTTCTGTGGGCGCCCGAACCCGTTTTTAACATTTAAAATTTATTTTTCCTCGCTAAAATAGGCTCTTACAAAATTACTATCTTACCCCTACTTAAACACGCACACGCTTTTACACTCTAAAAATCAACACTAAAAACTCAATAATCATTTTCTTATAACCAAAATTCACACTCCTTTCATCTTCATCAACTCCAAACCTGAAAACCCTTCAAACCTTCATACATTTTCTTCTAACCAAAATTCTACAATAACGGCCCCGACATACTTAAGTCCAAAGTCAAACTCAAAGAAGAAGTTGACGAAGAATATGATTTCTCAAGTGCACTGGAAGAGGGAAGAGGAAGAGTTTAACGTATTGAAAGAAGCTAAGTGAGAAAGTACAATAGTCTTTCCTTAAATTATGGCGAGGATTTTTTTTATTTCCCCCTATTCTGACATTTTCCTAATGTGTACAATTTAGGTTTTTACGGTTATTACTAATTACATGCATATTGTTTGCTAAGTGGAACTTAACTTATTCACTATAAAAGTTTAGTGGGTAATGGCAAAGCTTTTAAGAAATTCAATGTCGTCAGATGTACGTCAAGGGCGGGTTAGCAATCTGTGATTTGATCAGGCCCACCTCGACGACATGTTGGTCGATGATTGCTTCGTGGGAGGCAACAGAGGTAACGAATCCGCTTCATTATAAGACGCCCGCGTTTCTGACAATGTTTGGGCATAACTTAAGACACAAAAAAGACAGTCGATTTATACGCAATAATGGATTAATGTGTTTCAAAGGGAAGAGTGACGACATAACCTACCTTACCAGAAGCTTCGTCAAGAGTTCGCTATTTGCTTGTACGGTGATTCTAGTATTAGAAGTACGTGGCTCCAAAGCTACTTCCCTGGAGGAAATTGACGCATTTAAGAGGCGAGGGTCGTTAGGTTTCAAAAGAAGCATTTGGGGAGGCAAGGAATTAAGTGGGCTTAGGTTGTTAGGCATCCCATAAATGCCGAAAAATTGGCGTCGTATCGCTAGGGACGGCGACGGCAATAGGTTGGAAGTACGCGGGAAGAAATACGTGTAATGAAGTACGTTAATTTCGAATGAGAATCGTCGGGGAATGATGCAAACAGTGGTGACGAATTCACGCAAAGCCTAACAACTTGCATGATGATTTTGATACGGGATGCCAAGGTTTCATTTAGGAAAGACTACTGATGAAGATTATGAACCTTTTCACGCATGTAGAAAATGAGGAGGACAATATAAATAAAAATCCCGAATCTATATCGCATGTTACTTGAATGAGAGTGATGCCGGATGATTTACTCAGGGACCACTTTGAATTTATGTCGGGCCAATACCCGACTTGCCATTTGAGTTTTCCGATGAAATGATAATTCATGAATAAATGAGGATGAGGAAGAGGTTTTGTTCGAGTTCAAAAAAAGAAGAATTATGTCACCGCTCGTTGATCAATTCCAGAGGTTCCTACTTAAAAACATCCAACGGGTCATGCCTAAAATGGCGCTTTTGGTAATGCCGAGTTTAAAGAGTGTCATTAAACATTGTTCTTTGAAAAACAAGAAAGAGCAACTTTGTTAAGAAATGACAAGTGGGAAAGTGTAAAAGCGAAATATGTACAAGAGATGAGGATGCTCGTTTTCTGCTCCTCGTCGTAGTCGAACGACTTAACCTTCAAACTACGCGGAACTCCATGAAAAATGTATATAGCGGCGTTAAGTTCTCGCCGTGAAATACATAAACAAGATTAGAGGCAGCCAAAAATTTCTCCTAAGAACTTCATCAGGGATATCTACGACGCCAACATCGAGATAAGCGTGACCACAGCGAGCCACCAAAAAGCCGACACTGCTTATACGGAAATGAAAATCGCCAGCCATGAGGTCGGAGTAAGTGAACGGAGTTGTTGGACACTACGCCCTGGTCAAAATGATCACTTAAGCCCATGAACAAAAAATTCTACGAATCTACGTGTCCAGAGCTAATGAAAAGTGATTTTTTTCAAGACGTAGAAAGTTCATCTCGTGTACGATGTTTTTGAAAGGGCATTTAAAGGCCAAATCTTTTACCAAGCAGCTGACTGATGGAGATAATGGTATCTACTCAATTGCTTGGGCAGTGGTGGAGGTTGAGAATACAAAATCCTGGACGTGGTTTGTGAGGTTACTCAAAGAAGATCTTCATATAGACCAGCAGCAACATTCATGGATTATGATGACTGATCAGCAAAAAGTATTGCCTCAAGTATACTACGCCTCTATAATACGCCTCCTAAACAACTTTGACATTATCGACCATCATCAGAGGTCCCCTAAAATGCCATCCGTAGAGAGTCGCCTCTAGTCGAACACGTATCGCTGCGGTTAAACATCAATCCGTATACAACCGATTTAGTCATAAAAATATGAGGTATCTCATAAAATGCCCGTTGAACAATTTAGATTGTGCCAACCCATTTAATTTTATATTCATATATATATATAAGTTCAATATATATTGGAATTGTTTAGACACTAGTATTTAGGAAATAAGCATAAGTTAACATTAAGAGGGTTACGATTTAATTTTACTAGAGTCCGGGTTTCGGTGAATTCATATATTAAATATATAGTATCTTGGGCTAATAATATTTACTATATTACTTTGGCTAATTCGTCTCCCAAGAGGTCACACATACGATAAACCGAACTACTTAATAAAATGTATTATAAACTTCCCGAGTTTGAAATGTAAATTGAGAAAAACATTCGGAACAGAAAATTGAGCCATGAAGCTAATTGAATTGATTTAATTTAATTTCTCTACTAGAATTAATTTAATTAATTATTTTAATCACATTAAAAATTAGTTCTAATCATAATAGACTAAATATTAATTGTTTTAAGAATAATTAAGGCTAATGACTTAGACTCCAATTAAATTTAATTTCGACATTTAATAAATCTATATTTCAAATTAAATTTAATTAGGATCGAGACCTAAGTTATTAGATAAGTAGAGTTTCGATTTATGACATAATTTAAGAATTAATCATCGTAAGTGTAAGATTGAGTATTTTTGGAAAATGCTAGATAAATTTAATATTAGATATTAAATGAACACTATGATTGGGATCAATAATGACCTTTATACCAACCAATTAAATAGTTTATTTCATTTGATGATTATTCCTGACATGCAACATGTGTGCCTATTTCATTGCTTCATCCATACTATGTATGTTTTGAATATAACATTGATATTTTATCATGCATGTAATATATAATAGCCATTTATATATGATTTAACGCTACGGACTCAGGATATATTATTATATTATATAGACAATATGGCTCTGGTAAATACTATTTAGTTAAGGCGGTTTAGTGCTTGGCTTTTAATAGTAATATATTAAAAACCCCGATAATTAATTTGTACTAAGTTATAATTAATTATAAGCTATTAATCCACCTTATAGATGTGTCGTTTAAAAAATGATTTATTATGGAACTAAAAGTTTTAAATATTTTCCACTAATAATAATATCATAACTTCCAATAAAGTGGGTTGTATATTTTCCTTAAAGATTCATGGTGCATTCTTTTTAGCTTCGCTTGATCAATACACTGACACGACATGCGGTTAACAAAAATATAATAAATTCCAAATTCCAATAAATGCTTAATGTCACGCTAAATGCAAAGTCGGAATAGTGATCACTTGTGTCTCAGATCTCTAGTATGGCAAACGAAGTCATATTCGGGATGCTGCTCGATGGGAAAATCTAAGCTGCTCTAGAACCAAAAACTTACTTTTCATTCGAATTTCCGCTCGCTTTTGCATGCTTTACGGTGATTTCCAATGTACGACGTGGGGGCCCGTTGATACGAGATCGCTAATACAATCTAAGCTGAATTTTGATAATCCCAAAGATTATGACGAATGTGAATAGCGCTATTTTGGTACATTTGTTTATATGATTTAAAACTAAATGTTACACGCCGTCAGTTTCTTTAGTCAGGTAAGTTCTGGCATGCCTTTGTGTATTTAGTGGGATTGTAAATGCTAGTATAATAATTCTATCAATGATTATAGAATATATTTAAGACACATAGATGAAGTCGTTTCTTATGAACTTTCTACTCAGAAGTTATTATATAAAGTCTCTAACGTCAGGACACCCTACCTTTTATCCCTTATACGAACCTCGTGATGGAAACCAACTTCATAGAATGAGCAATGCATCGAAAGTTGGTTCTAAATAGAAAACAAAGGATATGTATTGGAAAAGGAAGTCCCAAAGATTCCTTTAACACGGAACGGGATCCCTTCATCCGGCTAAGCGAATACCTTAAGCATTTCCGAAGAGCGCAACGCATGTCAAGTACACGATGCAAGCTGTTTCGATGACAGTCTCAAGGAGAGATTTGAGTTTTCTGAACCCAAGGACATGTTCGAAAGCAAATTTAAGCTCGACTTCACCCGTAGGGTCGAAATCAAGACGTTTCAAAATGTTTTGTAGACTCATTAACCTGAATGTTCATAACTCCCACATGTCCGACGTAGTGAAGTTGATCGAGTTACTCCTCGTACTGGAATTTCACACAACTCGAACACTGTGAATAATGTCGAAGGACATCATTCAGGACATATATCCCAATGAAATGACTCTTTGGACTCGATCCACACAGTGCCACCACGCTTTGTCTCCGAGAGCATGGAAGATCATATATGACGAAGACGGCAGGGACGCCGGTGTTTCGCCACACCGGCGCCTGGGAGGGTTGGGAGGAAGAGAGATGAGCGGGCATTCACGTGATGGAATTTTGGGCTAGCTCCCTGGGGACAAAGAAGAACATACGCCACGCAGGGACTTTCCCACTGATCGGGATTTATAATATCACGGATCCGTCTCTAGAGGTATAGCCATATTATGACTTGAGATACTTCATTTCTGATACGATAATGTGTTTGACATTAGTCGTTACACTGACACTTTTCCTGAATTGTGAAAGTCGGGCTTAAGATCGTTGATACGCGCACTCACCGAGCGCATGAGACGCTACTGTAGGACCCGCTTATTTATTTCAATATTTTATTTTTAGACTACCGCTTTCATTACACGTATCGTTTCAGTTAGCTTCTTTCTTTGATCATGAATGTCTTTTCATGATGTTTCTTAAATATGGATGTTTTTATGGTTTAAGATTAATTCGCTTCGTTATCTATTAATCTTTACATAAAAGTCACAAACGATAATAATATCTCCATTATGTTAATTAGACCAACATGAATTATCAGAGTATATATGCTCAAAAGATTTCAAGTAAAGTATCTTGAAACCTTATCTCCTAATATCATATGAATTGTAAAAATGTGATCACATTACTAAAAGATCGTAAAGACGGAATCTTGAGAATCATATATTTTGAATAATATGGTTAAAATATGAATAACATTTAAAATTCATAATCTCGCAATCTTTCATTGACTTAAAATCAAATATTAAAGAACAACATATTTGATTAGGATCACAAATAAAGATTTATGATAAAGTAACAAATAAACACATTCTCCTATATTGATAGTTTAAAATATAAATGTATATATATTTACTGTTGTATACCGGAAATACAGAAATAGAATTTAAATAGTTTAAATGATTGAGAGCGGGTTTGTTTAAATATTTAATAATCTTTAAAGTTGTTAAAGAAATACACATACTGTAGATGAACTAGATCCATCCAAAGGAAGCCAACAATACATATTTACCTCAGTTTAGCTCACACACACTAACAAACACGTATAACCCAATCAATCAACATCTAGATCATCACATGATAATGTGATATGGAATTACTCCATGATAGTCAGGCTCAAGGTCTTATGAACTTTTACCCAAGTCAATCAGTTGACGTTCAATAAGACGAACCTGAACTTGTTGTTATTACAATGGCAATCCTTACGAAAGGTGATGCTTTTAAAGGTCAAATCATGAACAACAAAGATGATGATTATGAGATTCAGGGACAGGTTAAATATACCAAATACAGATTTGGATATCAACATGTTTATCCCAAGATAGTAAATTTATCAATGGATAGATAGATGTTGGAAGTACCAATGATCAACAAAATGGAAATGTCCTTATTTACAGCACTACAGGATTTGTCCAAGTCAAGGTGATACTTGTGCTGGATAAAATTTCAAATTGATCATAGAGGCTTTAGATCATCCGGATCCACAACAGTTTATATATTTATCAAGGACTAAATAACTAAGCTAGAAGTACGAGCGGATTAATCAAACTGGTATGTCCATGTTTACGCATTCTTGGATCGGAGCAAACAAAATTTTACTCAAGCCAAAGTAATTCTTGGGCGCTGGATAAATTTTCACTTAATCATAAACACTTCTGGTCATCCGGATCTACAATAGATGACATATACATGAGTTAATGAAAAGCTCTCAAATAGTTTGGAAGTCACGAACATAAATTAGATCCCCGTGATAGACAAAGCATGTTAAATGGGAGCTACACACATGCGCAGTCTACAGTATGCATGAGCCATTCTAATAGAATGGTAGTTAACAAAGCCACCCCCTCCAAAGAGGGATTGCGGTACGAGTTCCTCTATCAAATTAAAAAATCGGGATTTACTCAATCTTTTCTCGAATTCATGAAAGCTCAACAAGTCAGCCACGCTTTGGCAATGATAATACACTCAAAATGGATCTTGGATGAATACCTAAAAGGAAGAATCTTTTCAAAGAAGACGACTTCCTCCCTCCCCCACATCAAGCTTATCCGACGGGTTAAGAGTAACGAAAAATAGATTATGCTTGGGCCGCTTAGTATAAAACCAAATCGAGGACGGTCACGATCCCACGAATTAACAAGTACTAATAAACAAAGTTGTGAATGACTTATTCAAGTAACAAGTATGGTCACAATGAATAACTACATAATATATATAAACTTAGTACAAACAATAAAATTTGAGAAGTTTCAAGTAGTAAAGCAAGTTGTGTACCGGATTTATAACACTAATGTTGATCTTGAAAAGTTGCCTAAATTAGTGTCCCAATAAAAGCATGGTTGTCTCTAACGGTCGAAGCTGTGAGAATCAAGATCTCAAATGTTAAAAATCCGGTAATTTATTTCCTCGTGTATTAACCATACTTCTCTCTCACGGTTGGACATGGGCTTACGTGCATAAAGTTAATAACAAAGAACAAGGAGCATGGATACCCAGCCTAATCGACTATTGAATCTATACGAGCATCCCTCGGTATTAAGTAATTATTCTTTTGTTGTCGCCAAGGTGCTAGATTTAATGGGAGCTAGTATTGCTGCCTTACGTCATAAATAACCATTGTATGTCAATATGTTGAATATAAGTTTCAAGATTCATCTCTACATCATTATCATGAATAATGATAAGCGATGTGAAATATACAATAGCTATCGCTACCATTACAAGTAACAAACCTCGTTGGATTCCATCGCAATCTAATGTTATTCTGGAGAGGGCTTTGGACACATGATCCAAACAAGAAAACCTCTAACAAGCCATGAAAAATAAACTTCTATCAAGTTCTAGTCGTGTTCATTTAATGGAATCAACATCGAATCCACTGCATGGCTCGATCGGGGTTGACGGTTTCTCGACGCGAGTAATGGATACCTAATCAATCACAATGGGCGCACGAGCTTTGAAATAGCTCAAGATGTAATACTGTGACAATGACCAAGCCAGGTGGAGAGTCGGAAGCTATAAATTATCTCTGCTTCCAAGAAGATTCTTCCCTACGTAGCTTACGCTGAATGGCGATTTTGTGACCCGAGTAATGTGGCTTCATAGATACTGAAAATACGCTTTTGACCATGTCAAACGCCCTCAGAATAGAGGATTATAACGGCATTTATATCGGGCATACTACAAAGGTATAAATGGAAAACCGCAGGCCAATGGGGCTCAAGTACAACCGGATAAATAGGTAGATTTTTTGTAATTGGGAGCTAAAGTGGCGACGCTTACCGCCTATGAGTCGATATTATATTAACCTCGTCTATTACCAAGGGAAACTACGCAGCGCGAGCTCGTGACACACTGCACTACAGCTTAACTGCTAGGAAATCGTGAGTATAGCGTGATCGTTGATTTAATATCATAAATCGCCCAAGGACAAAGCTCGAGTGTTGGAAATAGTGGAGAAATCGATTCTGAAAAATGTCCGGCTGAATAATTTAGATTGTACAACCGATGACCATTATATATATATATATATATAAGTTCAATATATATTAATTGTTTAGATACTGGGTATTAGAAATAAGCTGCATTTATTATTGTGGGTTACGATGGCCATTGTGAAGTCATTAGTATCTATATATTAAATATATAGTATTAGTTAATAATATTTAATATATTACTCGTCTGGCCCCAAGAGGCCACACACATACGATAAACTCGAACTACTTAAAATGTATTATAAACTTCCCGTGAAGCTCATGTAAATCAAGTGAAACATTCGGGACGGAAAAAATCTGAGCCGGCATGATTCTCGAGCCCGACCGGTTAGACCCAGCAGTACGCAAGTGGCGCTGACGAGGAAGAGTCGAGTTTCTTAAGAGATTTCCGTTCCCTTAAAACTCTACGTGTTTTGCCTACAAGAGGTACGATCAAACACAATTACAACTAATGCCTTTGCTCATATTTTGGTTCAAGAAGAAATCGAAAATTCTTCCTCCACATAATAGCCGGTTCCCAAGTGAAGAAAAAACAAGATTTTTTCTTCGATCTTTTTATTTCTATTTTATACTTTGGACCTGCTCTAGCAGACGCACGGAAGTGTGTCTGGCCACCCCATTCCAGTGGCTATCTCCTCGGGAGATACTTCATTTCGGGTATCATGAAGAATTCAATCTCCACCGCCAACCCTCACGTGATTCGACGTAATTAAAAAGCGTACACACTCTCAGCCACTTTTATTTATTATTTTTGTACAATCCGTAGCATTCTCGGGATTCGTATCCACAAGCTTAACTTATAATATGACAAGAACACTGTAAATGTATTTCGCCATTAGAAAGCAAGCGGAAGCCAAGCAGGGAATTCACGGGCGCAATGGGGCGGGAGCAGAGGGTTACGTGGTAAATGGGACTGGGCTGTGGGTAAGTAGGCAGGAGCATGGGCGTGAGTCTGGCTGGGAGTTGGGAGCCGTCTTTGGAAGTGAAAGTTTAGTGAGAGTGGGTTACAAAGTACACAAAAAGAAAAAGTTTCAAGGAGCTTATTTTAATTACGTAAAAAAAATTAAACGTGCTCTCCTATACTTACTTTGGCCGCTAATGTAGTAAAAAACGAAAAACAACATACACACTAATATTAAATTTGAGGGGTGAAATGATTGTCCTTCATTGAAACTTCCTCGATCACTACACTTTAAAAATGGGGGAAGGAATTGTAGTCATTTATATGTCCGTAAACTACGTAAGTTAATTAATAATTCACCTAACCGAAAATTAATCGATAATTCAAGTGAATCCCCAATTAGCCATCATATAAAGATTAGAATTCGATTTAGTTGGATTTGTTTCCGTCCTACATATACATGACTTTACAAGTAGTCTTCTACATGACTTTACAAGTAGTACTCTACATATATTTTGATTAATTGTATATTATCTTTCGTGAATGATACGTATATAAAAACATATAAAATATATGATTATATAAGAAATTAAAAGAGGTATCGAGAAATGGTAACATCGAATTCGCCTACGGGTTAGAGCCTTCCAAATACTTAAGCCCTGCTCGAATTTCAATAACGCATGATTTAAAAAAAAGTATCGAGAGAGACTGAGAAATTAATCACTACTCTTGATTCGAATCGAGCCATATAAAGTTCCCATTGTACTTAAAGTGAAACGCAATTAATTTCATTAATTATTCATGCAGACAACATTGTACACAGCTCAGTATCTTTTTCCTTAAAAGTAAAGAAATAACATATGCAGCTTAATCGAAAATCTCTCAAATTAATACTCCACATACAACTACTTTAAGTCAACACAAACCTTCCACTTCAATCTTCCAGGTAAGCTCAACTACTCTGACTGATAATTATTGTGCTTATTTTTATTTATTTAATTTCATAAGTAATATTAAATTTGATACAAAAAATTTGGAAGTAAATAATGCTAAGAAGACTTTTGTATTCTGTTTATTTTTAGTTAGTAATTAATTGGATTGAGTTAGGTTTAGATCTAAATTGGTGGGTCTCTTTTTTTCGTGTTATTAAAGCTTTGATCATACTTTTCACTAACTGATAGGTTTCTTGAATTTGAAGATTGGTATTTGTTTTGCTTTGTTTTCAATTCTTTCTCTTGTTAGAATGTTTGGTGGCAGAAAAAGGTATGATTGCATGTTTTTAATGCTAATTTACGAAACCCATAGTTTATGTTGATCATGTGTGTATATAAAGCTTTGAGCTTTATCATTGTTTTCATTGAGCTTTTTGAGACGTTTGTAGTGAAGCAAGTAGAGTTGTCTGAGGTTGGTTTCAGTTAAAGGTTCGATCTTTATCGTTTTGGGGTTTCAAATATGTTATAGTGCATTGATTGAATGGTGTTTTATGATTTTTAGTCTGAGGTTGATGTTGAATATTTATGTTCAATTGATTTTGTGACATTGATTAATCATAGTTTTAGTTGTGCCCTTTGCTAGGAGCTATCGAATATTTGAGATATCTCTACCTTCTTAATTGCTTTAACTCTCAATTGTAGTGTGATCTGCATGAGGATGATTTTTTGTTGTTTGGGACTGAGAATTTTTATGTTTGATTGGTAGCTCCAGGCTAAGATAGTTGATAAGGTGACCGTAGAATGGCAAAGGAAGCTTTGAATGGAGGCAATCATGTGTCAACCAAGCCACCCCCAGAGCCATCACCCCTGCGAAAGGCTAAATTTTTTCAGGTATACCCTTATTTTAGCTGTGTGATCTGCTTCTTAAGCAAAAGTCGATGTGTGAAGCATGATCACCTCTTACCTTGAGAATTGAGATTGGTACCAAATGATATTGAAGTGAAGATAAGGGAAATTAACATGGCTATATACATCTTCTAATTGTATACTGATTGGCCATGGCCAGTGGGTGATGACTTTATTCTTGATTATGTTATTTTCCATGATGCAGTGTATTTATGTGAAATATCTAGACATGAATGGTTTTTTCAGATCCATTGTCCCTTATAGTTTCCCTCTAGTAAGATTGCTTGGTGAAATCTCTCTCTCAGGCAAATATGAGAATCTTAGTTACCGGTGGAGCTGGATTCATTGGTTCTCACTTAGTGGACAGACTGATGCAAAATGAGAAGAATGAGGTACAAATGTACAATATTGTAACAGTCCTTTTCATGTCTACTTTTGGCACCTTTTCTAGCTGATAGATGAATTCTCATTCTTGTTCATACTTATATGACCGGTCAGGTGATTGTTGCGGACAATTTTTTCACTGGATCCAAAGACAACCTAAAGCAATGGATTGGTCATCCTAGATTTGAGCTTATTCGTCATGGTAAATGTTTTTTACTTCAAATGCCTGTAATTTTTTCCCGACGATTGTTCTCATCCCACAACTCTGTTGCAGATGTCACAGAGACATTATTAGTTGAGGTTGACCAGATATATCATCTTGCCTGCCCTGCCTCACCAATATTTTACAAATACAATCCTGTGAAGGTTGGTTATTGACAAAAGCTTCCAATTTACCTTATATAATGTGTTATTCTTATATGAAAGCACTTCTGTCATGTGCTTCTGTTGGATTCTTTGGTAACAAGCACATGAGATGTTAGTGATCCCTTGCTTTATCCATTTTGTTCTTTGATGCAGACTATTAAGACAAATGTTATTGGGACAATGAACATGTTGGGACTTGCTAAAAGAGTGGGGGCAAGGTTTGACTTATCTATACTTTTGCTATTGATATCTTAGTTTGTAAAATAAAATATGGTAGTTAATGATCTGTTCTGTATCGTCAGGATTTTGCTGACATCCACTTCAGAGGTATATGGGGATCCTCTTGTCCATCCACAAGATGAGAGCTACTGGGGAAATGTCAACCCTATAGGTACTACTTGTTGAGCAGGAGTTACAATGTCATTGTTTTTTAGCAGTGTCTCTGGCATTGAGTAATCCAATTATGAGCTATGAGTATCTATTTGATTGTTTTGGGGGTATATCCTGACAAATTAACCGTCTGTGTGTGACTTGCTTATGTTCTAATATTTTTGTGGCGCAATGAATTTTTAATGCCCTCTGCCTTGTATTCTTTATTTGCTCACCCACAATAATAGCTAAAAATCGTAAAATTATTATATGTTAGAAATCGTAGAAGTTCAAGTTTGATAGTTCAACATTTTACACTTGGATTATATATCACAGAGATTTATTCACAACTAAAAATATCTGAAGTTTTGTTAGAAGTTAGAACCTCTTCATTTTGTAATGAATAACTGAAATCATATGTGCTCTGTAGGTGTTAGAAGCTGTTATGACGAGGGAAAGAGAGTAGCAGAAACCCTGATGTTTGATTATCACAGGCAGCACGGAATCGGTAAGACTTGTTCTCTATCCGATAGTTGATACAAGCAGAAACGTGTTGAATCCTCAGTTTGTTGTTTATGTGTATGTTTCTTGACAGTTAAACATATGATATTTCTGCAGAAATTCGAATTGCTAGAATCTTCAATACTTATGGACCACGCATGAATATAGATGACGGCCGAGTCGTGAGCAATTTCATAGCTCAGGCTATCCGGTATGTTCCAGTGTTCTTTTGAGAATTCCAATCATATTTATGCAACATTCCTCTAATAAATTGATTGCCTGATTTGTTTCTCATGGCCCTCAGTTCTTATTCTGTGTGGGCCAGGAAAGTTATTTCCTCCGTATTTTTTATCTGAATACATAAAAAATATTGTGAAGAATAAGTGCCTTCTTCTCTTTTAACAACATTTTTCATCTTTGCTTTCCATACTCGTGTAATATTACAAACTTGGCAATTTCAATTTGTTTGTTTATATGTTTTCCCTAATACTTTAAGTTAATTATAGACAAGAATATAATATACATTTACGTTAACTCAACTTCCTTAATTTTTGTTAAAAGTCATGGTAGGTCATTCAAATAAAAACTACGGAAGTATTCCTAAGACTGTTCTCTTTTTATTGTCTATGCAGTGATGAACCCTTGACTGTTCAGTTGCCTGGAACACAAACAAGAAGCTTTTGCTATGTTTCTGACATGGTATGTGCATCCATGTTATCTGCCATCCGCCATATTTATTCGGTTATGTGTTGTTGTTGCTCAACTCTTCCTGCGTTCTGAATAATGAAGGTTGACGGTCTTATCCGACTTATGGAAGGAGAAAATACTGGTCCAATCAACATTGGAAATCCAGGTGATACTTCTCATGCATGTTAAACTAAGCGAAGAATGCTCCTCATCCGGGCCACCATAACAATCCATAAAAGAAAGTTGATGAAAGGATGTAAATTTGAGCACTTACCATTACTTATAAATAGTAAATCTATAAATGTATCAGAAGGGTTTATTTATTGGTATTTCACACTAAGAATGGAAGCCTAGGGATCATCTATAGAAAACCAGAACCATTTTTACCCTTCTTTTTGTTCATGGAAACTACTTTCACTGCTCGAAGTCTCTTGTCTAATGTAGTAATGTTTGATCTATTAACATCCTGCAATACACAAGAATATTGAAGTAGTATGTAACTGATCATATTTCTCCAAATGTCTAACTTCAAATTCTTCCATCAGGTGAATTCACCATGATTGAACTTGCAGAGACCGTGAAGGAGGTAAGTTCTGAATGTACTATGCTGTTTATGAAACCAACTTTCTTCCATATCTAAGAAGCTTTGGTTTTTCTAAAGAATCTCTTAGTTAATTACAATCCGACGGCCTTACGTTTTCCTTTCCAGATGAGCTAATTTATGTTTCCATGGTTCGACAGATTATCAATCCAAAAGTAAAAATCATGAAGGTGGAGAATACTCCAGATGATCCTCGGCAAAGGAAGCCAGATATCACAAAGGCTAAAGAGTTACTCGGTTGGGAACCAAAGATCAAGCTTCGCGATGGCCTTCCTCTTATGGAGGAAGACTTCCGCACAAGGCTTGCAATTTCCAGGGAAAAGTAACCGATGAACACTCTTATTAATCTGGAGCTCAAATAAACTTTCTATACATTTCTCAAGAACCATGTATGAGTGCTCTATATGTATCCAGTTTTGAATTTTGTTTTTGGTTTTGTTTTCTTGTGTTATTGTGAGAATGTTTTTTTGGTATTAATACCATAGAAGTTCATACTTGATCTCTTCGTTGATTGTGCTACTTCTGTTTAACCTTCTACACATTGAAATGGCCTTGCAACATAAGCGATTCAATCCAAGTTGGTCTGTCAAAACCTTATTCACCTCAAAGCTTTTTATTTCAACTAAGACTACAATATCAATTAAGATAATAAAATTTGTTAATTATGATCATTGAAAAACAAATTAAAAAAATGTGGTGAAGAGAAAATATACTACTTCGTAAAAGATAGTGTTTCCAACTTATTTTTTATAAATAAATGTTCCTCCAATTTATTTTAATTGATATTTTCTTTATCAATTTATTTAATTGACACTTTCTTTAACAAGTACCTATGTATTGTTTTATTAAAGTGGATAAAAACATAAAAGCCTATATAAGCTTGCATTACAATAGATTATATGCCTAAATCATAAATCACAAATTATATTGGGCTTTATTAGACTTGGTCATATATTTATCTAGGCTTATTCAGCAACACCCCTGCACCCCCCCCAGCTCTCCGGTAAAGTTTTCCATGTTTGACTTTTTTGTATTTTGCTCATTTTTTCACACATCAAAGAGATTAATTATATAAACATTTGTATGTTTTGTGCTTAGCTTAATTCTGGAAGATTTCTATTCACCATTTTTTTTCTCAGTTTGTGCAGTTAATTTGCAAGATTTTGTTCATTTGGGATTGAAAATTACCTAATCAGATTTTAAAATGTGATCTTTTTGTATAATTGTCAAATAATTGTTGATTTGAGCTGGTTTAATTTTTATATCACCCCCCTAATTGTTGATTTTTTTAATTTGGGTTGGTGATATTATTGTGTTTATGAGGGGGAATTTGAAAGATAAGCAATTTTTCAATAAATGATAGTTTTGAGCCTAAATTATCAAAACATGAAAAATGGGATCTTCCATTTTTTTGACTTAAAGATGCAAGTTGAAATTTAGGCAGCATTTTCTAATTCAAAATTATGGAAGTTGCTATTTTTTTGCATATTTTGATAATTTGTGTTGAACTCAAAAAAACAATAGTGAAAGGTGCTAATCTTTCAATTTCCTGTTTATGAGGGTGTTTAGATGATGTTTGATCCCGATTCTTTGATTTTAGGACCTAGATTTAATAAGTTTGGTGTTTGTTGGAAGTCGGTTGCTCTTTGACCCATATTTTGTGATAGCTTGGTAATTTGGAAAGTTGTTGGATGTATCTGCTTCTTTGTCCCAACATAGATAATGTATGCATATAGTGTAGTACGGAGTATTGGTTAAGAAGGCTAGTGCTTATTACTTTGCTGAATTTCCAGATTGTATAGTCAAAGATGGTGAGGATTAGCGTGTTGAACGATGCGCTTAAAAGCATGTACAATGCTGAGAAGAGAGGAAAGCGTCAAGTTATGATTAGACCATCCTCAAAAGTGATCATCAAGTTTCTTATTGTGATGCAGAAGCACGGTACGTTTGTATGTTTACCTTGTTTCATGAGTGCCTTATTTAATATGTAATCTTTCTGGCTATTGACTTCATTATCTATGTATTATATTATCCAATATAGGTTATATTGGGGAGTTCGAGTATGTTGATGACCACAGGTCTGGTAAGATTGTGGTTGAACTTAATGGAAGGCTGAACAAATGTGGTGTCATCAGTCCTCGTTTTGATGTTGGAGTCAAGGAAATTGAAGGATGGACTGCTAGGTTGCTCCCATCAAGACAGGTGACATTCTTGAACTTTTTTATTTTTTTCTTAGCATACACACTTATGAATGGCAGATTTTATTTCTAATAATTGAATGTTTGTGATACGAACCAGCGTATACTTGCAATTATAATTTATAAGTAATGACAGGCAAATGCTCGTCTGTCTTCTCTTGCATCCGATATATCATTTGCCTACAGATGTAGCTTTACATAATTGTTTAATGTATACAACTGCTTTTTGTGACTTACAGTTTGGCTACATTGTTCTTACAACTTCTGCTGGCATAATGGACCATGAGGAAGCAAGGAGAAAGAATGTTGGTGGGAAAGTTCTTGGTTTCTTCTATTAGAGTTCAGTTGGAAACCAAAATTTTCTGCCATGAGAGTTTTCATACTTTTGATCATCTTCTTTCGAAATGTTCTTACACATTTTGGCCTTTATTAATTGTTTGTTTTATTCCAATGCTGGTAGATCTTATTTTGTGCACTGTTTTATGTAATATGTTGACACAGGATTTCTGATGTTAAGTGTTATAATTAAGAAAATTTAGTAGACATTTGTTTGTGTTTAGGATCATATCTCTCATGTGGGATTTGGCTCTATACCTTGCTTTGTTCAAAATTTTAAGAGTTGTTTTTTAGTACTCGAAACTCCATTAACAATTTAGACCTGAGCAACAATTTCTAATACAGAAACGATAGAGAAAGGATGCAAAATGATCAAGAATCGAGATTATGTTATGTAGTCCCATACTCATAATCTCATTCTCATTTCATCAATTTACATGGGACTTCAACCTTGTTTTTCATACTTCCATAATGCTTGAAGGGAATAAACGACCCACAAGTGACTAATTGCATCCACACTTTAGAAGCCTTCATCTTCCCAATTGAATCACATTCATTCCCAGCAGTTGGTTCATGCACATTGTCACGTCCTTCCGAACTTGACATAGAAGGTGGTGGAGACCACTCGTCTCTACTCAGCTCCTCCACTACTTTCTCGGCCGTGCCACCACAATGCCGTCGTTTCTCCTCTGTTTGAGTCCCCACGTCCGCCTCCAAGGAGAATTTTCTTGCCAAATCTCTGCTAGATTCACACTTTAAGACAATGTACTCGTTGAGTTCCTCGGGGTTCTCGAATGTGCTCCAAGACTGGTTTTTCCTCCTCCTTGCGGCGGCCATTGCTGAAAATGCATCTCTATTGCTGCCCCCAAACAGTGTCGCTTCGGTGGTTGAGGTGTGGAGTAGCTCAGACCCTTTCAAAACGTAATCATGACCGTTGGTTGGGTGTATCAAGTCATCGTCCGATAAATCTTGCCATACGTATCCATTATTATAGCTCCTGCAAAAATTTGATTTATTTTTTTTGCATAAATCGTAGTTATATTTATATAGTGTTCATTGATGAAATTTAAGTACGATGTTTAAATCCGATATTTGATGTTGCATACATACCAAGTTTTACTCAGGGTATAAAGTTGATTTTTCTGTGCAAAAATCATAATTATATTATACCCAAGATAGGTGCGGTTTGCGAAAAAATAACATAATTCATGTAAATTGGAAGAGTATCGTAGGTACCTCTTGGCAGACCAGGAGTACATATATCCCATGCCTTCTCCTCTCAAATAATTCAGCAGATTTATCACATCTGATAATCATATATATGCAAGTTACATGAGCATCAAACAACCAACTACAACAAACATATAGACAATTCAACTTTTTGTACCTCTTAGATGGAGTCCTTGGGGAGAAGAGAGTGGGACTTGGACGAAATGGGGATGTTCTAGCTGCCCATTTCTTGATAAGTAGTAAACCACAGGGACTTTGTTGTGATCAAACACTTTCGATTTCGGTTCGACTGGGTTCTTGTTAGTTATCTCAGTGCTCTTCATTATCTTCGCAGCTCTTTGATTATGATGTTGATACTCACTCCATTTCCTTTGTATCAAAAGATCACTACTCGTTCTAGTAGCCATAGTAAAAACTTTTGCAACAACTTTACTTTGTGAAATAAGTGGAGCAACTTAGTTAGTGTAAGAAATTATGAGACGTATATGAATTTGGGTGTGTGAATATATAGAAATTATGAGACGTATATAAGAATGGAGGGGAGGGGTGACGGGTAAATTCAGTTGTGTTACTACTCCGTATTATTTAACTAATGTGTATGTGATTTTTGGGACATTATATTTTAAAATTTAGCTCTGTTTATGTATTGTACACCAATGTCTTGGCACTTGAGTGTTATTGCTAGAGGTATTGTGACATTTGATTTTCTAAACGTTCTTCCTAATTCGGTCACGATTTTCATGGTTTCGATAATTGGATTGGTGGGTTACATTGAAATTTGGATTTAGGAGCATTGATGCATGCACTACTTCATCACTTGTAAGGTTTTGTTCAAGTAATGTACATAAACGTTTCCAGTATGCCAAATGTTATTTGATCTTGGACAAGTAAAAATTACTTTCATTAATACTTGTTGATTAGGAGGGGGTGAAAAGACCGGAATTTGTCATGGATGTAGGTCCTTGGGGGGGTGATGTTTTGAGCCTTTTGAGGTAGGCACAAAGCTCACGGACCAAATCTGATTAAGGGTACAACTGCCACCAGTAATTGTTTGTATTATTGCATAGCTTCTCTTTCAGTATTTTACAAAAAGTCAAGAATAGAAGTTCCGTGAAACTGGGAATAGGTGTTGAAAACCATGAGAGGACAAAAGGCTTAAGGTCAAAGTAGAAGACATCACTGAAGTCATGTCAAATTGACATAAAACAAGAATTCCTGAAAATCTGAAGGATGGAGTGTGCCCTCATGAACTCAAACTATGCCTCTCATAAATGTCAGGGGTGTATGCATGCATGATTCAACATCGTGTTACAATACTTCCGAAGAGGCTCCAGCCTCAGCGAGATAAGAAAATCAGATAATACACAAGTACGCAACCTCTGTGGAAACAACAGGGAAACTATTTTCAATTTGACCTAAGAGTAAATTAGGATCATTTAATGACATCTTCCCATGTTAGGCAATGGGATGGAAATTTTCCTTGAAAGTGTCATAGGACGGACTATAATGGTTCTAAAAATGATTCAAACAGGTCGAAGAACTAGTCACGTAACAATTTTTTTAATTGATTAAATGAAAACGAGTTACCAAAAATGCAATGGCTAAAAATATATCAGCATCTTGATAGCTCCTCGAAAAATATAGTTCAAGAAGCTGGACCTGATATATATAGAATTCTCTCAAATAAAAAGGAGGAATAAAAGTAGATAACATGAAATAACAATTAAGACAGATTCTCGACTGCAAAATCATTTAATAAGAATACACTAACCCAAAAGAAGATCTAAATACATAATCTCTTTATGTACACCGTTTACAAGTAACCTTTTTTTTCTCTCCATCTAAGATTTCAGGGAAAACTGATGTACAAGACTGCGTTAAGGAAGGTGCTGAGGAGAGGCAATAAATCACACAAGTGAAACGAAATTTGATTTCTAACATAAACATGGCCTATTGAATAATGAAGCTAGCTCAGCTCAGTCTGCTAAATTAACAAATGAAATCTACAATGAGAGGGAGGGGAGGTAATGTTACTTGCCTACCACCCAAAAAGAATATGCATCAAGGCTTGTACTTCTCAAATATGTCGGCTGCCTAATCCAATCAGAACATGCGCCATCATCCCATAAGTGTTCTGCATTGCCACCTCCACCTAGAGACCATACATGCAGAATCTAGCGTCCTACCCATTTCTGGTTCATAGTAATCACAAACTGGAACTAGAGCAAGCATGGCAGCCGTACCTGATCACTTGAATACAATGAAGGGAGCTTGTTGATCATTAACCTTATCATGAAGCACCACACCATGGGAAGATTTTCTTTAGATAAGCCTGTGCTTACGCAAGCCCTTCCCGAAATGAGGCTGCATCAAACGGACATACAAACCATTTTTTGCCATTAATGTATCATGTGTACCTTCCTCGACAATTTTCCCTCCATTAAGTACAACAATATTGTCAACATGTCTCATCATTGCAGCTCGGTGAGCAATCAAGATGGTAGTTTTGTTCCCCATGATAAGGGTATCAAGAGCCTCCTGGACTACTCGGCTTGACTCAGATTCAATGGATGAGCTAGCTTCGTCCAACAATAATATTGGTGCATTTTTCAAAACAACCCGAGCTATTGCTATTCTTTGTTTCTGCCCGGGGGTAAGATCTACTCCCCTCATACCAACATGTGTATCATAACCATGAGGCAAACTGCTGATGAAATGATGAGCATTTGCTATTCTTGCGGCCTCTTTCATCTCTGCTTCACTGGCATTGTGCCTTGCATAAATGATATTTTCCCTCACAGTAGTTGAGAAAATAATTGGTTCCTGCTGTACAAGACCTAAATGGCTCCGCAACCATCGTACGTTGTATGATTTTAGATCTCGCCCGTCTAAAAAGACTTGACCAGCAACTGGATCATAAAACCTTTCTATCAAGGATATTATGGTGCTTTTTCCAGATCCTGAGACACCCACCACGGCAACAGTTTGTCCACCATTGATTTTGAGACTGAAATTGCTAAGTACCAGGACTTCAGGACGACTTGGATATGAGAAATCTATGTTTTTCAACTCAATACTTCCATACACATTAGGTGGTTTCAAGGCTGAGTTATCATCGGGGTCAATTTTGGGCAAGCGATCTATGATTTCAAACACTGATATCAGAGATTTTCGCCTTTTGAGAATGTAAGGAGCCAACCCGAAAGGCTCCACAAGAGCGAATGTTGCAAAAGAGAAGACCATGTATTCCTTTATAGCCGTTGCCAGAGTGATGTGATTGCTTTTCACACAAACTGCAGTATACCAAAGGAGAAGCGCATTGCATGCAAAAAGAAGAAACTGAGAGAATCCAAATGCAAAACCAATTGCCATTCCATGAAGAAAGCTCTTCTTGAATATTTTTTGCAGCTGCATTCTGTAGAGTTCCATTACCTCATTTCCAGCACAAAAGGCTACAACAGTGTATATATTTCTAACTGCGTCTTCAAGAACAAATGATGCTTTTCTATGCATCTCCTGAATTCCTTTTGAAAAACCACCAAGCCACAATTTCTACAACATTAAGAGGGGCTAATCAGACAACAAACTATGAAACATAGATAAATGAGGATGGAATGGAGAAAAGACATAATGGAAGACAAGAACACAAGTCACATTTATTACCAAATATTGTCTCTTGGGCTTCCAACATGAGGAGGTATAACAAAAATTAATTATATTCTTTCATCTCCAACAAAATTATAGTATCAAGCATACACCAATAAAAAATTTAGATTACAGATTTAATGACCAGGGAACAAACAAAAAATGAAATATAACTAGAAGAGATTTTTCTATCAGAGATACCAAACATAAAGGCACCAGCATATAATATCAAATATCAAGACAATATGTATGTATCAAACTGAAGAGGGAAATGTGGAAACAGATTACAGATTCATAAGGTATCAGCATTGGACTAACCTGAGCAATAGCAGAAAGAGTTAGAACGGGCAAAGTTGCTAAAGCCACCACAGCCAACCGCCATTGTAATAGCACTCCTATTAGGACAGCTACGATAACAGCAGCACTGTCTTGAATAAAGATGGACAAACGATTACTAAAAGCAGCTCTCACAAATGTGGCATCATTAGCCAAACGCATGGATAGGTTGTCAGCATTATTCTCCTCTTCGTCAAACCATCCAGCTTCATTCCGAAGCATTGCTGTTTGGATGAGTTAAACAAATTGCAGGAAAGGCATCAGCACAAGCAAGTTATGTTTTCTGCATCAAAATAAAAATCCTAGCATTTCCATGTCCTATTGAGTCAGAGATTTAATATTCTTTGGCTCTTGTTGGATGTAGTGGAATAAATCAAAATGACTCATTACACTACATGTGCATGTTATCATTGGAGTAAGGTTGTGTACATTTACGCGGGAGCCTCTTTAGAGGTATTGGGGCATGTTATCATCTAACAAATCTTAGAGAGAGGTTTGTACCAAAACCTCTATCCCTAACCCCTACACAACCCCCACCAAATATTTTTTCTTTAATATGAAAATTCCTAGCGGGAAGTTTGAACCAAACCAAAAACTCTATCCCTAACCACTACCCCCCACCCGCACCCCCGGAAACCCAAAATTAGCTTGATATATGAATAAATGTCTAATTACGATATCAATTGTAACTAATTACCTGAAAACATCATTCTCCTAACACGTTCAGTCATTTTCTCACCCATTATACCAAAGTAGAAATGCTGCAAAAAGTTCGCAATTATTGTGACAATTCCCATGCACGCAACGATTAAGGACCATTTGTCTACTTCATGCCGCAAGTGATGCTTCTCATCTGCTCTATAGTACGCAGCTACTATGAGCCCAATAACATATGCAAGAATAGGATTGAAGGAACCAAAAATGGCAGCACCAATGCTTCCTAAGAGAGCATACAGCCACTCTGCAAGACTTAGATCAACAAGCCTCCAAAAGGAAGGTGGTTTCCGATGTTCTGCATCTTTTGATTCTTTAGTTGTGATAGGGAAATCATCAGATTGACTAAGTGGGCGACTAAAAGTTTGTGAATGTGAACGCTCATTATTGGGATCAGACGTTAGAAGTGGCGAGATTGGAGATTCAGGATCAGATGCATTTGTCATTTGTCTATGAGTAGGGTGGACATCCAGTCTTGGTAAATCTGGCAATCTCATCTCAAAACTATCCTGCCTTTTTATTGATGGTTCTTTATCTGCTCCTTCCAAGGACCCATTTTCCATTTTCTCTGGTGGAGGGCTTAGAGGGCGGGGAGATTCATGTGAGTTGGGTGCAGTATCGGCAGAGCGAAATGCATGGACGCCAGAACTTTTTTGAAGTGATGGTGATTTGCCCATTTTAGGAGATGATGGTTCCTGAAAGCTGTCTTTCTCAACTTGGAAAGTAGCCATCTCTTTGTAGTTTCTTACAGGCATCCTGAAACAATTGAAGGAAGATATGGCAATTAAATAATCATATTGTTACTAGCAGACAATAGACGGACTATTTCATGAACGTCCTTTCTGTAACTTGTTTATTTATTTGGATATTGATAGAAATAACGAACAAGTATTGAATGTTTTTCTAATGACCAAATGCTTTCATGCATTCCTAACCTTCGGGGAAGTTTTGCAGCTTCTTCACAATTAAGAAGCTCAGCATAGAGTCCATCCAAGGTAATCAGTTCATCATGAGTACCCATTTCAACAAGCTGTCCTTCCTCCATCACCGCAATGTAATCAGCATTCCTGATGAGACTGAGCCGCCTGGCTATTATAATAGTTGATCGACCCAACATGAGGAGATCTAGAGCTTCCTGAACAGATCTTTCAGCTTCAAAATCAAGCCCCCCAGTAACTTCATCAAGTAGTAGTACTGATGGATTCAAAAGAACAGCTCTAGCAACAGAGAGCTTTATCTTTTGTTCTTCGGTCAATGCCCAGCCAGCTCTACCCACCTGCCATTATAGTGAATATTAGTTGAAGAATAGGAATGCATACCATTTAAAGAACCAGTGACACTGGTCATGTAAGAATGTTATAATTTTTCCTTGGAACATATAAACACTAGCAAGGATATGTGGCATCATTCTTTCTTTGAATATGTATACCTGAGTATTATATCCTCTCTTCAGCGAGCTGATGAATGTATGTGCATGAGCTATTTTAGCAGCTTCCTCAATCTGATCCTGAGTAGCATCTCTTCCATAGGCAATGTTATCTCTAATGCTCAAACTTAGCAAAGCTGGCTCTTGGGTGACAAGACCAATTTGACTTCTCAACCACTCCAATTTCAGATTTTTTATATTCTCACCATCCAAAAGTACTTCTCCTGCACATGTAAAACATAATTATAAACTGGGAGCAGAATTATCTGAATAAATTTTACCCGAAGTTGCTAAGAAGTGCATAAACATACCTAGAGTAGGATCATAAAAGCGCTCCATAAGCGGAATGATACTACTTTTACCAGATCCATTTCTCCCAACAAGTGCCACGGTCTTCTTCGCAGGTACAGTGAGGTAAAATCCACTCAGTATAGGAATTTCAGGACGAGAGAGATAACTGAAATATACATTACGAAACTCAATGTTTCCTTGTACGGACGCAAGGGTACTTCCATTTTGATTAACATCGGATGCTGACCGACTAATCATCTCAAAAAGTCTATAAGCAGCAATTCTTCCTTGCTCAAATGAATAGAAGTTCGTAGCTGCCTGATTTATCCCACTACAATTAGGAAGTGATTAGCTATAAAACATAACATGCAAACTAAAATTTGATAAATGGACAAAGGTTAGATGAGCCCATGCGAGAGCTAAAAATGCTTACAGGCCACTTAATATCACAGCAAATAAAGCTGTTATAATTTCACCACCATTAGCGTTTCCATTACTGACCAGAAATCTCCCGACCCACAGTTGCAAGGCACAAGAACAAATTGCAAGCCCATATGTAAAACCAAGTCCAAGTCCTTGCACAAGACTTATTAATATCCCATATTTTAGAGTGGCTTGAAGCGAAGTGGCGTAAGAGTATTTAGCCAATGTCTCATTTGTGAAAGCATACAATGTTCTCATATATGAGATTGCCTGCATATTATAGAAAGTATCGCTTCAAATTTCAGGATCACTAAGAATAAAACAAATTGTAAGAACACGGCTGACATCTCTCACACATTTCAATACAAGCTAAACATGAGAAAGCAGAATTGGAAAAAAATCTGCAGAATTAAGCTGACATAAAATAATGCAATTACCCTTGATAATTTTAACTGGACTTTCTAGTTCTTTACTTGCATGCATCAAAGCAAAACCACAGGCAGGAAGAATTGCTGATTAAAGAACATGGTTAAATCTAACATATAATTCTTCGGAGACTCCAAATGTAGCCATTCTCCAGTGGAGAACAAAGAGACAGTGAAAAAGAACAAACATGTCTCTAGATCATTAACAATGAGAAAATCAAGCTTGGTCACATGATGTGATCTAAAGTGAAAGTCTCTGTTGGACAACAAATCATTAACTTATATTATTCAAGCATCCAATCACAGAGGAATAGGCCATTGAACATTGTTCGTATTAAACTAAGTGCATTTCATTTATAGGCTCAACATATAGACAGGTGAAAATAGTAAACATCATTTGCAAACAAGCCCTTATTAAGTGCTGTTCAAACCATTAACATATAATAAATTTAACAATTAAAAGAATCTGCCATCTAGGATAGTTGCCTTCAAGCCAATGTACACTACCACACTCCTATATGTTAGAAGGGAGAAAAGTGTGACCTGTTCTGCTATACTAGCAGCCTCAGCATAAGCATCTTGAATATTTTCAGCAAGTCTGTGAAGAAAAATATTAGATATTCCTCCAGCAGCAACAATGAATGGGCCAGTTGCTAGGGTTATGAGGGCAATCTGCCAACAATTGACAAATCCAATCACAAGACCACTAACAAAGGTAGCCATGTTATGAATATAATTTCCAACCTGACACATCAGGAAAGATAAAGAACATTAAATAACCTAGAAAATAGAATGAGTTGTAATTTGTAAGATATTCATGTTGGAACTTACTTTTTCACTAAGAGCAGATTGTATGAGTAACACATCACCCAGAACTTGACTCACTATGTCTCCATTGTTCCCGTACGTGTCAAAGAAACTCATATCCTGATTAAGTAACACTTGAACATATTTTGACCTAATCACAGCAGTCTGTCTTTCTCCCGTAAGGATCCAGCATGAGACCTCTATTCATTGAACATCAATTAGTAATGGAACGGGGATGACGAGAATCATTAACACTATTCTACTTACCAATCCAACCAGCTATGAAAACCCCAGCCGCTATATATACAATAGTTAATGCACGCTGCAGACATGTACAACATGAAGTTAGCGATGATACACAAGGAACAATTAACTGAATGAAATCGAGAGATAACACTATCACAAATAAATAGGACCAAGGAGGGAGAACCAGGAAGAATGCAGCTCTAAAGCCCATTATTGGAGGAATAAGAATATGTTGGATGTTGTTTCATTCAATTTTTGGGGAGTAGATAGTCTTTGCAATTCATCTTGGGTCGACTTGGAAACAGCCTCCCTGTTATCACATGGGTAAGGCTGCATACAATCCGACCCCGCCCATTACACCACTTAGACCGCGGCCTATTTAGGGCATTGAGGCATGTTATTGTTATTGTTAGAATGAAGAAAATGAGAAAGGAAATCTTTGGAATTCTTTAACAGTTCCACCTTAAAAAGTCAAAGTTGGGGCATTCTCATGCACGAACAGTGAATCTATTGCTACAATAGTTTCTTAGTAGATCGCCAGTTGCACTGAAAATGTAAAACTGCGCATTATCTTTAACAAGTCCATAAATGTAGCTTCAGGGTTAACTATTAATCCAATTAGAACAGTTTGAAAGACCTGCCAAATGTCTTAGATGTGAAGTAACTTGACTGAATTACATTCATTATCATTTGGACAACATTTCCAGATAATTGAAAAAAGATAGAATTTATGAAAAATTGTGAAATTAGTTTTCACGTATTTCCCGATTGCTTTCCCAAACCACATTATGACATGATGAAGCATGATATTGATAATATGTCAAAAGCTATCACGGCAAACAAAAGAATTACAAGGACCATTAACGAACAGAAAGTAGAATTCATAATCCTTAGCTTCAATCTTGAAACAAATTTCGAAAGTTATCACAGTGAAGAAGTGTACTACAGACCAGAGAACCATAATTCTAAGCCCCATAAAATCAATCGCATGATTAAAATATACCACTATCATCCAGACCAATATGACACCAAGTAATATAGATTAAACAAGACATTAAAAGAAATGTTCAGAAGATCGAACTTTTAGGTAAGAACCGCTGGAAAAGATTGAATTTTGAGCTACACCCAATATTATAGAGCTAAAACAACTACTAAATCCTAACAATATCAAGCTTCCCAAAACCATAATACAAAATCATACCTCACTAAACTTATCAAACAGCTGATCAGGAGTCTCATTACTATGACCAAGCAACTCAATAATCTTCGCGAAGTAATGCAAATAAATCACTAAAGCCGTGCCATGAGCAACAGCTGCAACCGATCCGAAGAACATAAGCACCCAATCCAGCCCATCAGCACAAGCAAAAAGCCTCGAAAACGGAACAGCAGCAGGAGGAGGCTCCATCTCCTCCACCTCAGCATCCATATCCTCCTCGATTTCCATCGGTAACGCATCTGCACTCATATCCATATAAGGAGACGGCGATTCGGGCGGCTCTGATACCTCCGAAACCGGAGTTAATGGCTGTATATGAGGTGGAGACCACCCAAATAACCCCCTCGATATCATCCTATTCAATCAAATCTCCAAAATTCAACAATTACTAAATTAAACACCAAAAGGAAGAGTCTTTAACAAATTGATTATCTCATAACCATAAAATCGAAAAGTTACTAAATTTAACTCGAAAAGGAGGAGTTTTTTAGCAAATTAATTATCTCAAACCCCTAAAATTGAAAAAATACAAAATTAAACTCTAAAAAATAGGTCCTTGGCAACATTAGTTATCTGAAAACCCTAAATTTAAACAATTACTAAATTGAATCAGAAAATGAGAAAATTGATGGATCTCAAAACCCTAACAGACCCGTTTGAGTAAAGCTAGGGTTTTGAAAGAAAAATGGAGAATGAAATCGGGAGAATCTGGAGGTAAATCTGAGTTGAAATAGCTTCAGGTGTTATTATTAAGTTATTGTTTTGAGAAAGTGGAGAATTAAATTGGGACAATTAAAAGGTTGAGGAGTTTATTATTTAGCTACTGTGGTTTTGAGAAAGTGGACAATTAAATTGGGACAAATTGGAAATGAATCTGAGTTGAAACGGGTTCAGGCGTTATTCTGATGGAGCTATTTAGAAAGTTTGGTCCGAGTCGAGTTTGTTGACTCGTTTTCAGAGGTGACAAGATTAACTTTTATTGCTAAACTACAATAGAGGGGCATAGTGTATGCTGTAAAGTGTTAACAACTCCATTTGTTTCAAAAAGATTGTCCAGTTTATTAATTTTTAATAATTAAATTTAACAAATTTTGTATATTTGATTGACTTGAATAATGTTATTTGAAGTAAAAATATCATGTAATCATAAAGTACATGAAAATACTAATATTCTGTATATAAAAATTAATTGACTTCAAATTTAAAAGGATAACGATAAAAAATTAGGTAATTTTATTAGGACGTGACTCTGTAAATTAGCATTAATAGCCTACTTGTTATTACAAATATAAAATTGTATCGACCTCTTTATTCCGTTGAGTTGGAAAACTCTTCATAGCTTAGTGTTACATACTTACAGTATAAATTAGGTGGCAGCAGAGTAGAGGTGGGGGCAATGGGTTGTTTGGAGTAAACAACTAAGAATAGAAGCTGGAGTTCTGGAGGAGCATGCTTAGAATAGTTTAATAAGAAGGGGGGCATGAAGGAAATCTGGGGTGGGTCTGCAGTCTGCTTTTATGTGCCAATGCCAGGCCAACTTATCTGTATGTCTGCGACCATAGTCTTCTTTCAACTTTCTTTCATTATTTAATTCAAAGGGTTGTGCTTTTGCAAACATCACATGCTCTCATCACCTATGTTTAGTATTTTCATGTACAAGAAATTAATTTCTTGGGTCATTGAGGGTACAAGTTGGCTTCATGGTGGAGTGTTTGACAAATAGTGTATCAACCTTTACCTGTAAAATTTGATCTTATATAGATCTCTATATTAATTACTGTATATAGAAGCCCTGTTGTTTCTCTGTGATAGGCCCTGAACCAACACTGTTCTCACAACTCACAAATGCTTTCCTTAATCGAAAAATCAAATACTGTATATATTGTTGCCTTGTACTGTAATTATCACTAGTATCGTCCACAAAAATAATGGAATTCAACTTGTTGCATAATTGGTTTTCTATAGTTATTACATTACATTCTATACTATACTATAATCGATAACGTTTCTCATTTAGCAACGAGGACTCTAAAACTTAGAACATTCTGAACACTACTGTACGAGTTTTACCGGGTAAAATAAACAACAAATTACAGTGATTAGAAGAATATATGACAAACTACTCATCCATGTTAAGCACTAAAACAAGACAGCTGAATGGAAGGAAGCGTTATTAAGGTGGAGATAGAAACTCTGTGAGACCTAATACTTGTGTTGGTGTCTAAACAGCTATTAATCTGTATCTAAGTTAGAAAAATATACAAGAGGTTTTAGTCGACACGAGAGACCAAATGCCTTTGGAGTCACCGCATACGCCCATGCCCCCACTGTGCATCAGCAGCAGCCACCTGCGGAGAAATGAGGTTCCAATCTTAGAACGGAAAAGAAGAAAGAGACAAAATGGTTCCATAATCTGCCTGCAAAAATAACTAAAAAAGGTGCAGACAAAATAGACATCTGAGCTAAACTTGGTTGCAGCTTCACACAGTTGGTAGACTTTAATATATGCCTCCATGATTACTGGTGATAATAAGATAAAAACAAAACCTTAAATACCTTAAGCTTTGTCAATCGAGGCCCTTTTATAAGAAACTGGAGACATTCTGGAAGCTGTATGAATATGGAAAGAGGTGGACACAGTACAGAAACTCCATAAGGCCCTTCAACTATGTCAAGCATTACATGGAGCTCAATATGGAGAGAAATTCAGCAGGCTCTTCGTTCTCCTTGATTATCTGAAAAGTATCTCAAATTACTTGAGGTGACAAAACATAGGCAATTGATTACATGAACTAGAGGTAATGATACTTCATGAAGCTCTTAATGGATTAAAGTTGAGTGAATAGTAATTCAATTTTAAGTAAACAGTTGATGTTTAGTTAACTTAAGCATGCACATGATGAAAAAAGCAGCAAAACCTGATGAGACTAAGTCAAGCTAAGCCTAATATCTATCAGCGGGACTACCGAGTTTAGTGCCTGGGAGGAAGAGCTCAAGTTACCATTCCTATCATTGGTCATTAGATCACCTATACCGGATCATGACACAATTCCTGATACGGAGACACATGTAAGTTTGTGATTAAATGTTGAGGCCAGTGGTCCCCTACTTTTCTGGTACATGTATACTAAATTGGACACTTGGTAACATATTATTTGTGTCAGAGTCCGATAGAGAGGATCTGCACCGCTATCATTGTACAAATAAATCCTCTTTTAAGTTCATTTTCTGTCACTCTCGGGCCTCGGCCACACACCCAAAGCAATTCTATTATTTTAAGAACTCAAGGATAAGGCCACTATGTTAACACTATTCTGGGCTTTTAAACCCATTCCTCTATAGTAAGTCAACAACGAAACCGTAAGCTGCAATGTGTTAATTGCGGAAAGTAAAGTGGGAAATGTGGCTAAAGAAGTCATGGAGCAATTAATTCCAGATTCCACGTTTTGTTCCCACAAGTAGCTTTCCAGCTTATCAAATATGAAACAAAATACATGAAGAAATATCATTGAATAAATGAACCTTTGATGAATAACTAATGGATTTCCGTTCTTTCAAAACTGTATTAACTGAAAGAAATAGTTAAAGTAAGTAGTCTGGTACCTCAATGTTGCAGTCTGTTGGCAGACCCATGTCAGAAAGAATGCCGGCACTGACTTGTATCCAGTCAATCTCAGCTGCATTTTCAACATTTCCAGTGCTCCCAAATTGAATACCATCTTTATTATGATTGAAGTTGTTGCCTAACCAAATATACAGCGTCTTATGGCCAACATCTTTAGAACCCTTGCTTGAAGTAATGCAGACATATGCAGATCTCGAGTCTAGGCTATTAGAATCAGATGAGATCTTATGCATGGTGGGCCACTGATACACCGCTGGCTGCATTAGATGACGACATGAAGAAGAACCATGCATCACCCCATTAACTAAACCTTCGTTCTCTCCTCCCAGCAAACTACTTTCTTTGGACTTATTGGAGTGCTTAATTGACGGGTCTCCACAATATCTTTCACTTCCTTGGCCATGATCAGTCTCTACCAGACAATTATGCAACTCAACTGATAAATGATTCATTACAGTATCAGCACCATCTGCTTGCTCACTAGAAATGCCACTTGAAGAAGAACTTCTATTCCTCATATCACCATCAACAGCTGGCAACTTGACAAATTTTGACAAGCTACCTCTACGTTCGGCAACAGAAAGGGATAACTTCTTAGATGGACTGAAATTAGAACGTGAACCAGAATGAGAAGAAAAATTAACATCAATAAACTTGGAGCTTGTGGATATGGATTGTGGAGATATCTTAGATGGACCGATAGACATATTGGATAAATTGCGAAGAGCTGAAGATGTTAGGTCAGAATCTGTTCCGGCTAACGGGGATGAAGCAGGAGGATCTGATAAATTTGTTGAAATGATGTTGGGATCAGATGAAAAAGAGTCTGGAGATAGGTATTGAGGTGAGGAGGATGAAGCAGATGATGTGAACGATGAGATCGAGCAAACTGACGATGGTCTCGACGAAGACGAGGAGTTTGTCAAAGAATAGGATTCCCTATTAGGATTATCCACAGTTGCAGGACTTGAATCTAAATACACTTTGCAGACTCCATACTCTGAAGCAGAAACAAAATCCTTCATACTTCCAGAAGCAAATTTGCGTCTTAAAACATTCCAACAGCTTTGTCTTGCAGGAAGGCAGACCACATTCTCATTCTCAGAGGAACCAAAAGGAGGAAAAATTCCACCAAGAGTTGCTTTCTGAAAAATTTCAAAGTCTACATTATATGAGTCCACCTTCCTCTCCCCTGGGCAATTTTTGGTGGACTGAATTGAATCCACCCCACAGCTAGACAGGTCCATCAAAGGCAGCAGATTGGAAAAAGCATCCCAAAAGTAAGAAGGCTCCTCACCTTCCCTGAACACTCCGATTGGCCCCTGAACTTTCTCATAACGAACAATCTGGCATACCGATCCTCTAGCTTCCTTTTCCATCATGGTTTCGCATTTCTTGCCAACCCAAACATAAATTGCAGAAGGAATGTGCACAATAAAAGCGCCCCTGGAATCCAAACATGATGGTGAAGGGTTATTTAACATCTTAGGAACAAGATGCAAAGGATCATAAAGTGAGTGTGGAGCAATTCTGTACATCCTCAGTAACGAGCTTGGGCTTAAAGGAACAGCATGCACCCTTTTCTGGCATTGCAATAACTGGCAAGCAAACCCCATATTTGGATCTGCAATGCCTCTTGCTGCTTTTACATACTGGAAGGCATCATCAAAGCTTTGTCCTTCTCTCCACATCAAGTATGCAATTACCAACGATGTGGAACGAGAAACCCCCTGACAACAATGAACAAATACCCTCCCGCCTTGTTCTCTTACATCTTCAAAGTAGTCAAAAACATCATACAGTATGCTAGTTATATCCTCTGTTGGGCTATCCTGTAGCCACAAAGTTCGGTACTGAAAGTCAGACTTGAAATATTCAGGGCAAACAAAGCCGACACAGTTGAGAATATGGGAAATCCCATGCTTCCTAAGAATATCTTTATCCCGGGCAACTGCATCTCCACCAACATATACATGTTCAACCACTTTAGAGCACTCCTTATCAAAGAAAGCAATCTTCTCTCTTTTCACAAGCCCAGCATTCCTATCTACATTTTTCTGTATATTCGACAAATCAAGCTTCAGTCTCTCCCCGTTAAGGTTCAAGTCCCTTCCACTTGGAGTAGTAGGACAAGGCCACTCTCCAATATCATCGGACCCTGCTTTGGGCCACTCGTCTAAACTTCTGCGAGCAATTGACAATGGTTGCAAGGGTGGCAAACACGACCTCCCCTTCCGAGATCTTGGGGTTAAGGGGCCAGTACCTTTCCATCCCGGCCCATCCCCATTTCCATTAAAATCTGAACCATCTTTCTCAGAGTCCGGGTTAAGGGGAGGCAACATAGATCTAGAAGCAGACCACGAAGCAGACCGCCAATAAGTTCTCCGACCACCAGACAACTGACCCGGCACCCTTGTAACACGATTATCACTGCCTCCAGCACAGACATCACCACAACCGCCACTCCCCGGGGCAGCTTCCTCCTTCCCAGACATTCTGACTAGTAAATAAATCCCAAAACCTAGTACCTACTGTCTTTATGCCTTGAGTACCTCAAGCAGCTAATTTACATATAAAAAATGTAGAAAAATATCAATCAATTAGTACTACGACAAAGTTGAAATGCCTAAAATTAAGCACAAATTTAAAATAAAAACCCCCTAAAAGATTCGTATAACGAAACACCCAAATTAGCTCAAATAGTCAACAAATAAACAAAAAATAAAACTGAAAAACAGTTGGGCAAGCAAAGATCTGGCAAACAAAGAAAACCCAAAAACAAAAAATCAAAAGTAGTGCAAATGAATAATAAAAAACAAATTTTTATCACAGACTTGAATATAAATTAAGTGATATATAAACATATATAAGCATAAGAGAAGATAAATTACTTGCAGATATGAGCAGAAGCGAGCTTTGAGTGAAGCAATAGTCTAAAAGATAGGAACAAATGAAAAATGATTAATTTCTTATTTTAATCTGCAAAATCAAGTCTTACTATTATTGTTGGTCAATGAGATTATCATTTAATAGAGGTTTTTGGTAGTGTGTTGTTTGAATGGAGGGACTCGTCGAATTTGGATTGTTTTTTCATAATGATTGGCTAGGGTGTATTTCAAATACTCATTAAAATTAGTGATATTCATTCATATTAACATTATTTTGCTTTTTTATATTTGTTATTCTACTCATTTATACAATATAAATAATTAAGAATTAGTGTATTTCTACATGTAATCTCCTAATTAACGAGCGATCGCATGATGATTTAACGTATCAGATTTCGATATTAGAGGACGAGCCCGAAAAGAAAAAATTATGTTTTCAAATGAAGGTGGGCAAGTAATAGATATTTACAAAATTTTAAGGGGATATATGACATCATGAATTATTAAATTGATTAAGACGAATTAATCAAATTAATTAAAATCTAACCACTAAAAACGTTAACGCGCTTGTGTTCTCGACACTGAATTTAATTTAAACCCTCGATCGACAGTGTTTTATTAAAATATCAACGAATTAAATGCCAATTAAAATTAGGGTTCGAAGTCAAAAAATCCCTAATTGTATTTAATTAAAATCGGCCATGCGGGTGTTTAAATTAAAGTTCCGGTCACGTATCGAAATCTAAGATTCTAGAAAGACGACTTAAAAACTAAGATCATGTGAAGTTTGAGGTTAAAATTAAAAGTCTAAAAATTCAGGACCCCAAAATAGGTTTCTATTTAGGCTTCTTTCATTCCAAGCCAGGTTTCTTAATCAATCATTCATATCTCGAATAAAAATCAACTAAGCAAGATCGCGATCCGCCTCGAAACAAACGACCAATCGGCAAAGATTCAAGGCTCTGGTGCCTATATAAACCTTCCTTATTTTCAAAATAACACATCGAAACACTGTGAAAATACTTGGGAGAAAATATGGTAAAAAACCTTTCAGATTTCTCTAAGTTTAAATTTTTAAACCATCGCAAAACACCACGCCACGGGCTTGAAATACCTCCTGCTAGCCAAAATAAAGTTTAAAATGGTGGTTAATGTGATAAACGCAGAATTTTTCAAGTTCAAGTAAAATACGATGAAAATCACGCATATTTCTCGCTAACGCTTCTCAATATCTCGTAATTGCTCTACGTAGCCCCCCCTCGATTATTCAAAAATTCGAATGAATACCCGATAGATCTCGACGATAATTATCAAGTTCCGTATATGTGAATAAACTGAAGGTTTTACCGCATAATTGGCATTAGGGTAGAAACACACGCTTAAAAGCCCCCCTGCCTACTGGACGAGATCATCAACAAGCGTCGAACGTCAGACCTTCATATATACGGATCATCACTATCATTCTACAACAATAATAAAAATGTTAAAGTTCAATAGAAGATAAATCCAGAAGCACCGCTCTAAACACAAACTAAGTCCCACCGTGTCAAATCCCGCTAAGCCTCACCGCATAAGCCCCCACCATCAAGATTAAATCCTACACCGCAAACGCCAAGTAGTATGTTCATTAAGTCTATAGTAGATCGGAGATCAAGTCCAAGTTTTCCCACGAATGTTTTACTCACAACCAAAGATTTTAATATTGCCAATATATTTCCCGACTTCTGACCATATCCAAGTCCGCACTAAGTCCTGCATCACACTGCGATGATTATATCCAACAGAATAAAGTACATATCCAACCCAAACTAACTCCAAACGAGCTCATCAAGTCTAAATCAAGTCACAAGCTGCATATCTCACCAAATCACAAAGAACGCCAGTGACTCATAATAGACAATGATTCTTTTAATTGATAAAATACGTACAATCAAAAACTTTCCCCTACAATTGATTTTATTTTATACCCCATTTTTATAAATAATAAAACTCTTCTTTCAGATTACAATCTATAATATTAATGTGAGGCAATCAGGAGGAACATATAGTTGGATAATTCATTGAAAATAAAAACCGTCAAATAACAAGTAAATAAAATCGGAAATATTGCATGTTTAAGTTCAAAATTTATTTCTAAATATATCTACATCTAAATCAAAAATTGTGTTTTCGTTTTATTTTTATTTAGATAAGATACTAAAATATGGCTTTTGAATTTTACTCTCCATAAAGTATTACTCACATTTTACTTTTGGTCAAATTACATTTGCATCCTTGATACTTAACAATGCATAATTATATGAAATTTTTTATAAAGAAAAAATGAGGGGTAAAATATTACTATTTGAATAAGAATTTGATTAAAATGATTTTGGAAACTTATAATTTATTTAAGGCTATCATAAAAATATACTTCCTAGATCAGAAACTTGGAAGACGTATTAATTTAATAGAGTCAATGTTCATGGTTTCGTAACAAATTAGTCTACGGTGATTTTGACCAATTTATTATGGTCAAAGTAATTTAATGCACTTACTATATATATATATATATATATATATATATATATATATATATATATATATATAGTATATATATATATATATATAGTGAAAGGTATTAAATTACTTTTGACCATAAATTGTCAAAATCATTGTAGACTATATATATATATACGAGTATTTGTATTTTCATTTGTAATATTCCTAATACTTATAATATAGTATCGAAAGTAATGTTCCTATCAATGTCTGTTACAAACGCTCGACACTCCCCAAATTTTTGCGCGCTGCGCTCAAGCCGCCGAGTGATGCGATCTCGTATCGGGGTCGCGCTTAAATGGTTCTCCTATCCCCGAGCAAATGGCATAATATCCTCAAGGGACATTCTCCTCCACGAAATTCCGCAGCGCGAATATCGAGGCCGCTAGCCATGATTTTGCTTTCACACTTTTATCAATGTTCAAAATTAGATCCCGCTAATGCTAAAGATTTTTCACATTTAATATTTGGTCCATGTTTTTTAATATTGCATTAATTTGATACTTCATAAAATGAGAATTTGAATCAAAGTTGAATCAACTAAGGTATATTGAATAATATTATAGATAGTAATAAATCTTATTGAAAATTTATTGGAATTTATTTTTTAAAGCTAGCGATAAACCGAGCATTTAAGCAGATCTCGTAAGAACCTCGTGAAGTTGATTCGGTTCAAAAATTCCCGCTAAGTTCCACACCACATGATGCAACTACTCACTCAAGCACTAATCAAGATAATCTCCCAATATCACCCAATTTATGCCTAAGAATGACATCAAACATCATGAACATTTCTTAAAAATTCTTATCGATCATGCTAGTTTAATTTAGACATAAATGCAAAATAAATGAATCATGATTACTCTTTTAAAGACCATCGTTAGTTTTGAACAAATTTTAATAAGTTAAAAACGGTAATACGCCGGTTTTAACCGGCTATTCAATCTATCTTCCTCCAACTCCCCACCCCTCTAATGTCTAAAGGGCCAAACCCGCCAGCCATTCTTATAATGAACCGCCACCACGGTCCTCTTGACCTCAACTTCATAGAACCTCTCAATTTTTCAATTATTCTTCGAGTGAAAAACATGTAATTACTATAATAGGAAGAAAATGTCTAGATAATCGAAAGTACAACCCACTCAACTCGCGTATTACATATCTATTATAGAGAGTATTTTGTAAAATAAGGACTATGGGCCCACCACTAACACCATTATAAGAATCTAAAAAGAACTGCTAAGACCGACGTCCCCCAGATTCCGCCACTGATTCCACTCAAGAGCTGACCGCGACGCTATTCTCGACTAAAGTGACGCAGCCTCTTCCTTTAAACAAATTCAATACGAATTCGCCACTTACGCTGACTCAAACCCACACCACACAAAACTGTGAGTGCGCACGACATTTAACAACACGCTCTTTTACCTGAGCTTATGCCCGACGTCATGGATATAAAAATATGAGTTGCCTCTTGAGATACTCTTGCCATGACTGAGCTAATAGTACACTTCCTTCACCATCACTCAACTTCATCACTACTACCCAATGGCCACACTCCACGTGTACCACAAATCACACTTGCAGACTGGACCCCACGTAGAATCTTATCCAATAACACGTGGCGTAGTAGATTTGGCTATTCCAGACCACACTCAATCATCTCTTGTCTAGATTTGCAATTTCCGTATATTAACCTCGCACCTTATATTACACTATAATGTGGATTATACATTTGTCCTACATCTTAATTAATAAGATCCTCGTTGAAATATTTGTTCAATAACAGTTTCGGTTTAATTAATAAGATCATCAATTACTTTTTATTTCGAAATAGTTTATGTTTTATTAATAAAATACTCTTGTTATGTGGTGTAGCGGTACTTTTTGATGAAGTATTAATTAATAGATTAGTGAAATGGTGGAGCCGGTGAAGGTAGAAGACGACGGAGGTGGGTCGGAGGAGCTGCTTCTATTGGCGGAGATTGGCAATGGTGATAGGTCATGGAGGTTGAACTTCGACGGGGTCCAGTTTTCGACTCAACATAAAGAGAAGCCTCCTCGTGGCCTACAACACTGCCTTGGGGTTTTAGGTTCTCCTTACGTCTCAAAAATATTCTCCAGTTTTGAATTGTGGTGGCTTACTCTATATAATTTAGCTTGTTTTTATATATGTTACAATATTTGATGAAAATTTTATCCAATCATAGTGTTTATAATGTAATTTACTATTACCAATATTATATACAATAATACAGGCTAAATCAAGCTACACAAGTTTTTTGACATGAATTTAGTGATTCTCTAGTTCTTGAGAGTCAATTAGAGGAAAAAATCCTTTCTTTTTTAGATGATGTTTATGTTGCTTTTTATAGGGAATTTTTTAGTTTAGACGTATAAATTGCTGTCCATTAGTTGTTTTGAAGAATCTATTTTTTTTGGTTGTTATGCAGTCCCTTTTCTTGTTGCTAAATGGCAATAAAGGCTATTAATTCTTGTTGGTTTACTTTATGCTCAACGTGTGGTGTTGGATTACTTCCATAGAATATTAAGCGTTGAATATAAGTGAACAGTGCTTATGCTTTGTTCTTAGCATTTCAGCATATCAATTTGTCACTGAGCTCATCAGTAAGGAGGCTTGAATTCATTGTAGACATCACTTGTTTTAGGCACGTGGTTTTGTGGAAACAAGTCTTTTCTGTGAAGTATTGCTAACATTGGTGCCTACAGTAAACAATAATTCTTTTGATACTTAACATGTGTCTTTGTAGTGTTTAACAACTCCCAATAGTTACGTCCTGACATCACTATTATATAGATCACGAATGGAATTTGAGTATACTGGTAAGAATGTATGGTGCATCTTGCTGAAAGTTTTATTTGCATTTATGCTTGGTAGAGCTCTGTTTGGGGGGCCATCACGAATAGCTGCTATTTCACATTAGGTCACATGTATGGGACTTATGTCTACATTTAAAATCAAGCACATTATGTGGCCTTCAGAAAGTAGTGTTCTGCTCGTGTGCTCTATGGAGGTTAGATCGTAGTTACTCTAGGAATTATATTGTGATAGTTAGTGGCTTAGTGATTTGATTTTCAAGTTTCAAGTGGACATTGTGTACGCTATAGTGCAGAGAAGCATTAGATCAGATTTTAATCTGCATCAATAGGTTATTGTTTATAATTTTTTTTTTGATAGATCGCATCAAATGTGATCTCAAATGTGTTACTACTCTATGGTTACAGGCCCGAGTTCGGAAGATGATGTTGCCGATTACTATCAGCAACAAGTGGAAATGCTTGAAGGTTTCACTGAAATGGATGCCTTGGCTGAACGTGGTTTTATACCTGGAATGTCTAAGGTTTGTAACTTAAATTGACCTGCTTGTTTTGTTAGTTCATTTTTGTTATTGATAGTAAAAATATGAAGCACAATATAGGGTTCATCGTTTGCTTGCAGGAAGAAAGGGAGAAACTGGCAAGAAGTGAAACTACTGCTATCAGGATATCAAATATTGCAAATATGATTCTTTTTATTGCAAAGGTGTATGCATCAGCTAGAAGTGGTTCGTTGGCCATCATTGCATCCACATTGGACTCGCTTCTTGATCTGTTGTCTGGTTTTATTCTTTGGTTTGCCGCTTTCTCCATGAAGACACCAAATCCGTATCAATATCCTATTGGGAAAAGGCGTATGCAGCCATTGGTTAGTTCCTCCCAATCTTCCTCAACAATTTTAGTTTTTTTGCTAGAGCTTTTGGATCGTTAAGATCCAGCTTTTCCAGATATACCGTCAGTCTTCTCATTTTCTTCTTCACTGAAGTATTTTTTACCAAATCGCTATTAGGATTTTCAAGTCTTTTCACTTGTGGCAGGGCAAACAGATATAGCTCGTTAACTCAGTTTCTGTGTAGCTGCATGTGTTTCTCTCTAAGTCGTTCTTTATTTATCTTTGTTGGTTTCTAACTATCCGTGAATTTCATTATTTTCAGGGAATTCTTGTATTTGCTTCTGTAATGGCAACACTAGGACTGCAGATTATCTTGGAAAGCATGCGGACATTAGTGTCAGATGTAAGTTGATACCCTGTCCGAGTACACTTACTATGTTACTATCTTAAACATAATAGAATCACATGTTCTCTAATTGGAGAGCCTTCTGGGTATATTTTTCAAATAATTTCTTCCCTAACCATTTTTGATGATCGGTCATGTCCTTTGCAGGAGAGCGACTTTAACCTAACTAAGGAGCAAGAAATATGGGTTATTGGCATTATGCTTGGTGTGACATTGGTAAAACTTCTGTTGGTGTTCTACTGTCGTTCTTTTACCAATGAGATTGTTAAGGCGTACGCCCAGGATCATTTCTTTGATGTTATTACCAACATCATTGGCCTCGCTGCTGTTTTACTTGCTAACTACATAAGTGACTGGATGGACCCAGTTGGAGCAATTATTGTAAGTAAAATTTCCTTCTGGTCTTTCTTTTTTCTCATTATTTTTTTTATAGCCTGATAGATGTTGTGCTTTGTTTGTGAGAAAATTGAGAAACCTAGCCTAAGCACAAAGTGTTAAATATCTCACCTCTCGCAGCTGGCTTTGTATACGATTAGAACTTGGTCCTTGACAGTGTTGGAGAATGTCAACTCACTTGTTGGAAAGTCTGCTGCACCGGAATATTTGCAGAAGCTGACATACCTCTGCTGGAATCACCATAAGGCGATAAGGCACATAGATACAGTCAGGGCTTATACCTTTGGGTCACACTACTTTGTGGAGGTTGATATCGTCCTTCCTGCAGACATGCTATTGCAGGAAGCTCATGATATTGGTGAGTCCTTGCAGGAAAAGCTGGAGCTGTTGCCTGAGATTGAAAGAGCCTTCGTTCACATTGATTACGAGTACAGCCACAAACCTGAGCATGCACAGGCACATCTTAACTAATACCATACGCTAGTATTCTCTATGGTCATCGAACCAATTATTCCCACACGTAAATGGAGGAATTCTTCTCCCTTGTGAACAAGAACTAAGTTTGAATGAGCCCTTATTCGAACTATGAGTACGGGACATGTGAGAGCTAAGAGCTATGTTAGTGTTCTCTGTTCTTTGCATCAATTATCCCCACAAGCCACTCTTCTCGTGTGCTAAGGAATGTTCGCATAGTTATATTCTTGTTTCTGATTTTAAAGTGCTGGGGATATAATACAAGCTCCATCGCCACAAACCAGTGTTGATTAACTGTATGTACTGCTATAAACTGAATACATAACCCCTTTAAAACATTACTCCATTATTGAAAAAAAGGACGTATCACTATCAACAGTTATGCAATGACGACTTCTTGGCAAATAGTATTCCAAATAAGGTTTTGGGTCACTTTCCATGCAACTTGATTGCTTGGACGTCTGCCTCCACTGAGCAAGTCAATACCTGGCAACCTTCTTATGTACGAACACCAAATTCTCGATTATACTAATATAATTAATACCTTGTTGCGTCTTTTGCATTAAATTGTTAACCTAGACAAAATGTCATGATTCTAAGGGAGGTTCATTTTCGTTTCTTTAATTTTTTAAACTTCTTAGCACATCAATGATAATGGTGTGTTGCCACATCCATCCTTTAATGTGATAATTAAATTGATATAAGGTTGTTATGTTTGACTTTTGATTATAAAATTATATATAAAAAATCGTGTAACAAAGTTGCAATTTCATGAACTATAATAGTTGTATTGCATCAATATAAATTATGAAAAGTAAATTTCGAATTTTATTGAACTCCAGAAACTAATTATTGCAAAGCATTTCATATATGGACAACTTGAAACCATGACATGTCATTAATAAATAAAGTATATCTAGAAGCAAAACATTTAATTTCATGCTTAAAGATAATAAACTCATGATGAACCATATTAATAAACCATTACACATAAATTAAATCATTACGAGCCACATTACCCCCCCTTTCTCAAATCTCAATCAATCAAAATCAAAGTTTATAAAGTTGATAAATTGTACACACACCAAAATAGTGTTTTTAGTACTGAAATGACTATTTTACCCCTGAGCATTATTTTTGTAACTACTATACTTACAAATAAGAGGGTAAAATTGTCATTTCACCCCCAACTTCCTACTGTTTTGGTGTGTGTATAACAGTTCAGTTAATTCAGCAATCACCAAAAATCAAAAGGGACCACAAATATCTCCTTTTCTTAACGAGACCCCGCGAAAAACAAACGCACAACATCCACTAATTCATTTCACATTTCCCGCATTATCAGCTTTCCAAAAAGTTGTCCAGCAATTTTGACATGCATCATCACCTTCCTCGCCGTTGACTTTTTCCATGGATTCAACCTACGCCTCCCCTAGCTCCTCCAATCTATCCTCCATCGCGTCATCCAAGAGGGCGGTGAAGGTGATTCCGTTGCAGTATCCGTCGTTGAATTCGGAGTCAACGGCGTTGACCGGTGGGGGAGCGGCGGCGATAAGGAGATGGAAGGAGAAAATGAGGAGGATGAGAGGGAGGGAGTGGGTGGAGATGATGTTGCCTTGTTATAGATGGATAAGGACCTATAAAGTCAACGAGTATTTGCAAGCTGATCTCATGTCTGGTATCACTGTTGGGATTATGCTTGTTCCTCAGGTCCGCTTCCAAATAGTCAACCTGATTTCGAAGCTAGAATTCGTTCGTTTACCTTTGTATTTATATCCGATGATGAATATAATTAGACAATACGCACTAGCTAATTATACGTTAATAAAAATATATTTAAGTATGTATATATCTGTCGTACTTCCTCCATTTCAAAATTAACGAACTTGATTGCTTTAGTTGACACATATATACTTGGAGTTCGGAATTTAGAAAGTCAATAAGTGAAAATTCAAAATTAGACAATATTTTTTGAATGGAGGGAGTGCTTTATTTGGTGAAAAATATATTGAATGGTACTGTTTTAATGTACTTTACTACTAGCACTGTAATTTTGATTCGAATAAATGTTCTGTGTGTCAATTAAGGATACAAAGTTAGTTAATTTTCACTATCGATAATCCTACTAGACTATCTTTTTGGGATCGATGGAGTAGTACTGAATTATGCTAAATTTTGTGGTATAATTTAAGTAAATTGTTTGCCTGCGTAATCAGTTTATTCTTTTATTTGCTGATTTGGTATTGGCATGGTGCAATTAATGTCTACTGATGATGTTGGGACTTGAGGCGGTAATTGGTGATTCTATAACTAGTTTCTGTATCATTAATTTGTAGTGTTGTTTAGCTAAGAGGATACCTACCTGATACACAATGAGTCTCATCATTGATTTGTTTGATAAATTGATATGGAGCTGAGTCAGCTGGCAACTTCTGTATCAGTCTGTGAAACATTTTAGTTTGTTTGATTTTTTGACGTATAGTTGTTGCTGTTTACAGTCAATGTCTTATGCAAAGCTGGCAGGGCTTCAACCAATCTATGGCCTATGTAAGTATTCCATCTCTTTAATTTTAGTCATGACCTTTTCTTATCTTCAATCACTTAGTATACATAGTTTCAGACTTTCAGTAACATTAGATCTTCTGCTGTTTGGTATGACAACTTTAAGCAACCATATTAACCCTCCGTTTAGTTCCTTGACCTGCTAATTTTTTGTTTTGTGTTGTGTTGTGTTGTGTTGTGATACTTTCTCTGCTATCTTCTTATTTCTTTCACTGATTTTTTTGGTTGTTCTATCAATTATATAATTATTGACAATCTAATCTTCTGCACCAACTTCCCATATCAGATACAGGTTTTGTGCCTGTATTTATGTATGCCATATTTGGTTCATCACGCCAGCTTGCAATTGGTCCCGTTGCATTAGTCTCACTTCTGGTGTCAAATATCTTGGGTAGCATTGTTGATTCATCAGATAAGTTATACACAGAGCTTGCCATATTGTTGGCACTCATGGTCGGAATTTTGGAGTGCATAATGGGGCTCTTAAGGTATTCTTGTTCATTTCCTTAACAAAATATCTACATTCGGCGTTGCAAACAATTTTGAAGTTTAATTTACTCTGCATTGGAAGATTATTTCAGCAACTACCATATGGTGGATGTAAAAATGTATCTAAGAAAGCAAGGAAAAATAATAACTACTTTGAACAGGACCATAAACATTTTGGGGGTTATTGGACGATGCCACTTGACGAGGACTATAAAAACAGAAGGCAGAATAATAACAATTTTTTCCGGTTTCTGTTGCATGAATGAGACTTTATGCTTACCTTTAACTGTGATATTAACATCAATTATCTATGGCAAACCTGATATTCTTCTCTGTCATTAATAAATCCTAGACTTACATTTAACTTTCATGCCTAGGCTTGGATGGATTCTTCGTTTCATAAGTCACTCTGTAATTTCTGGCTTTACAACAGCTTCAGCTGTGGTTATTGGCATGTCTCAAGCAAAGGATTTCCTAGGCTATGATGTTGAACGGAGTAGCTTAATCATCCCCCTGATAAATAGTATATTTTCTGGAATGGACAAGGTACGATTTACTTGCCATATGTGATTTTAAAATTTTCCTTTAAATTTAATCAGTACACTTTTGCCCATTGCTGACTTCTGTTTACTACTTAAACTAACTGATAAGAAAGAGAATTGAAGATGCAACTAATACTTACCTGACCTATTTAATTACATCTTTTCTTCTAACTTCCCCTTTACATGTAATTCTTCTAATACTTTACTTTCCATTCCTTAGTTCAAGTGGCCCCCTTTTGTTATGGGTTCCGCCACACTAGCTGTTCTTTTAATCATGAAGCACCTGGTAAGTTTAAAAGTACATTACGAAAATGACCTCTTATCAGTCTGTACTCTGTATTTTAGAGTTTTATGGTCTTGTTGGCTTGTGTTTAGGGGAAATCTAAGAAATACTTCCGGTTTCTTAGAGCTGCTGGCCCCCTTACTGCTGTTGTTCTGAGTACTGCATTCGTGAAGATATTTCGCCCATCTTCAATATCTCTTGTAGGCGATATACCACAGGGGCTTCCAACATTTTCAATCCCTAAGGAATTTGGACATGTCAAGTCTTTAATTCCTACGTCACTCCTTATCACTGGTGTGGCTATTTTGGTAATTATTTCTAAGTCATTTAGGAATTAACATCCCATTTTTGTTTGTAATCAGTAACTGAGTAACATACCTGCTTTTCCCTTTCTGCTCCTCATGTCTCCTTCTTTTGTTGTATGCTAATTCTTTATTTGTTCTTACTCTTTGTTAAGGAATCTGTTGGTATTGCTAAAGCATTGGCAGCTAAAAATGGATATGAGCTGGATTCAAATCAAGAGGTATATCGTCCATTTTCGAAGACTGTCTGTAACATGTAATTTTGAGAATACAAAAGAAGAACTATCATACTCGATCAATTTGTTTATATAACAAAAGATGAAGTCACTTCCTACCCATCTGTTGTATGTATCTTGAACAGTTATTTGGTCTTGGGGTGGCCAACATTGCGGGATCATTCTTTTCAGCATATCCTTCAACAGGTGTGTTCTATGGACAGTGATAATTATATGCTTCCACAATCCATATTTATTTGGGAAATCTGACGTTGAACAAATTCAAAAAAAAATGTAGACTTATCTCACCCAGTCACCCCACATTTTTTCCCTCCTTCTCATCACATCACATCTCATTTAGTCGACATGTGAACATATTATGGAATTTCATAGTGTATAAAACATCCAGGTGTATATCTTTTTACTTGCAACAATTCTGAACATGTTATGTGCAAGATTACTTTTGACATCTGTTCCTCTCGATGTGTTGGGCAGGCTCATTCTCAAGATCAGCTGTAAATCATGAAGGTGGAGCAAAAACTGGCTTATCTGGAATCATTATGGGAATCATAATGACCTGCTCCCTTCTATTTCTTACTCCATTATTTGAGTTCATACCACAGGTCTTAGTTCCTTTTACTTGCTTATGACTTCACTAATTCACTTTAGAAATGAAGTCAAATTGATGCGTGGAGCGGGTTTTGCATTTGTTTCCTCTTAATCATGCAAATAACCCATCAAATTTTTAATGATGATGGGTATATCCTCTTAATAGATTATCAGGAGTTTTTTTTTTTACTATTTTCTTCTAATAACTTCAATCTGATTTTTAGTTCAGTCAAAATTTGTATTTTTATCTATGTTAGGGGATGCTAAATTGATTTTTGTGGGTTCTCTCTTCCTCACCATTCTTTACAGAGTGCTCTGGCTGCCATTGTGATATCAGCAGTCATTGGGCTGGTAAGTTCACCACACTTTCAGGATTGGATGTATATCAGTTCGGATGTCCCAGTTCAGTTTAGCTAGTATTAATTAGAACTACTGTCATAGGACCAAGAATACTCTCGTACAAAACATTTTCTGTTTGAATTGTGTACTTTATAATTCTACATAATCAAATGCAAACACTTTATCCATCTTCCATGTTTGTCCTGCAAGTTCATGACATTTTTAATGTTCATATTTCAGGTTGATTATGACGAAGCTATTTTCTTGTGGCATGTGGATAAACGTGATTTTCTTCTGTGGACCATTACTTGTGCGTCCACTTTGTTTCTTGGCATAGAGATTGGGGTCTTAGTTGGTGTAAGTTTATTTAAAAGTTCTTGAGATCTTCTTGGTGTTATTCTAGACTCTGATTTTGACCATGTTACTCCAACTCTTAGAAGATCTACTTGTTATGCAGTTAACTTCAGTGTCAACCGAATAATTTCCCTTTCCATTGTAGTGTGCAAATAATAACTATTAAGAAGTACTCTTTTGAACCTTTGCATACAGTTATTAACCTGATGAATTGGCAAAATCAGAATCTTATCTATTTATAAATTTTCTGAGAATCGAAGTAAATGTTATGAATGATTTACTTTTTCTTTAGGTTGGGGTTTCACTTGCTTTTGTCATTCATGAATCTGCAAATCCACACATGGGTAAGCCCTGCTTATTGAAGCATATTAATTATCACAATAATTCCACTTTTTACTCTAGTTTATCACTTTATCCAGTTGACATTCTGACTAGTATGGCAGTCGAGATTATATTTATTTTAAGCAGAATGTCCCCTGTCAAACCTGTTCAACATGTCCTTTAGCATTGTTCCCACACATTATATGGCGCCAAGATGCTCTTTGTTTGGAGAAACTAGATAAATTGAATCTTGTACCTTTGTTCTTGTCTAAATCTCTACTTGCTCTCAAAATCCATGGTTTTACTGTTTTATATATGCCTTTGTTATGCTATCTTTGGTGCAATTATTTCTTTATTGGGTTACTTCTGCTAACCATTTTACATAAAATGAACTGGAGAGAGCATATGCAAGTAGTTCAGCATTAATTTGATCACAATATTTATGTCAATAAAATTGTGTTCTTCTGCAGCCATTTTGGGTCGTCTGCCTGGCACCACAGTCTACAGAAATGTTCAACAATACCCAGAAGCATATGTATACAACGGAATTGTTGTTGTTCGGTTTGATGCACCTATCTATTTCGCAAACATAAGTTACATTAAGGACAGGTAATAATATGAGGTTCCAGGACCATGACCAAACAAAAGCCGAGCAAGCTATCAGATGATATTTATAAATGATGTAATTAACAGTAATGGTTCTTTTCAGGCTGCGGGAATATGAGATTGAGATCGATTTGTCTAAACAGCGTGGACCTGAAGTTACAAGGATTCACTTTGTGATAATTGAGATGGCTCGTGAGTTGACATTATTATAATGTTTGCCTTCAGAATATGCAAAATGCTGAATTCTTAAGTTAGTTTACTTGAAACATCTTATAACAATAATGGCCTCAAAGATTCAAATCTAGATGTCTGTTGTTTCTTAAGTCTTAACCTATACTTATACTGCCAAAATTTGATCTGACGAGTATTATTTATACATGTTTACATTATTATTACAGCTGTTACATACATAGACTCCAGTGCCGTCCAAGCTCTGAAGGAGTTGTATCAGGAGTACAAGTCACGAGACATTCAGGTGTTTATCCTTAAATCTAAAATGTTGTGATACATATGATATATATGTGCTCCCTAATCCAGTGTCGAGATAACTATCTGTAAACAATGCAGATGGCTGTTTCAAATCCTAATCGAGAAGTTCTACTGACGCTAGCTAGATCTGGTGTGGTTGATCTGATTGGGAAGGAATGGTATTTTGTGCGGGTGCATGATGCTGTTCAAGTTTGTCTTCAGTATGTCCAAAGCTGGAACGAGTCTCCAAAATCTGTACAGGAGAACAAACCCAACAAATTCCAGAGGGCGCTGAGACAAAGAACAGAGGAATTTGCTGCAACTGATATGGAAACTGGAGGCCGACAGGGCTTTATCTCAGCCGATGCTAATTCTAATCTGGAGCCCCTACTGTCAAAGAGGTCATAAATGTACATAGTAAAAGTTTACTCTTGAGAGATGAAACTCTTATAGAGAGGTCCAGCTTCACTTATTTAATTGAAGTAGGAGATATTTCGTTGTAGCTGTTATTCATTGATGATGCTTTCAGACATTACTAGGTGATTGATTGATGCTTTGTAACAATAACAATCTTTTGTATATTAAAAATTTGTAATGATTCAATGACTGAAATGACAACCACCTTGAGCCTCTACTGCAGTACTGATGCATTTTACTCATCTGTAAAAAACAACAGTTGCCGGATAATTCAAAACATAACAACACGACTGCCCACCCTCACCCATTACACACATCTCCGACCACCACCACCACCTAATCATAATTGGGAAAGCATTCACTGTTTCAACTTTACTAAACCACTTGATCTAAAAGTTTAATTTCAGTTTTCATAGGTGTTTAGTCGAATCTGTTTTTTTCTTTTTTGTTTTTTAGGTAAAAACCTTGTCATGTAATATGAACAAGGAATACGCGTTAATACCGACATTTCTACAAATACGAGTTTTGGTGCAAAAAGGAGAAATACAGAAACTAAGGGAATCGATTGAATAGTCCAATCGATTAGAAGTCAAAATGTTTAGTCGAATCTGTTTATCTTGATATTTTGGGTTTAACTGTACCACATCGAAAAAAAAAAACTGTACCACATCGGTAGTTTTAAATAGTTTGGAGCTAGAATGTTTTATAAATAGTAATTAATCTCCTACATGGAAACTTGCCTTAAACTAATGAGTAAGGAAAACAAAGTGGATGGTGAGAACTGTCCACCTCGTCTATTTTTATGACGTAAGAATTTATGGAGGGGTAATAGGCTGGCCGATTGTTGACGCTGCTTACTTTGCAGAACTCTCTCGTGCGGGCCTCCCAACCCACCCCCAATTCATACTCCAAATATTATATTACTTCAAATGCTCTATTTCTCAAATTGTCTCTACCATCCATCTACTATTACTCAACCGTATTAGTCCGTATTTTGTAATTAATTCGTATCAATTTATAGTATTTTGGTTGTTTTGTTAGTGAAAAGGATAATATATATGAATATAATCGAATTACCAAAACAATAATAATTCCGAATCTGAATCATAATCGGTTCGAATTACCAAAACTAACAATTTTTGAACCGTTTTAACGAACTCGTTAATCGGTTTGATCACATCTCTGATTGCACACTATTTTGCACGTCATCATTCTTGGATCAATCCAAAAACAGCTTCAACATGACTCATTATTGTGAGTCTTGGTAAATGTTTGTGTTAGAACCCGATAAACGCTCAAAAACCATTACCCTTAACGCCGATCCGTTATATTGTCCTATCAGACGAGGCACCGAGTCAATGCTTATGCAATTATAATGGCTGATGAATAGAGTTCCTGATACTTCAAAAAAAAACCATAGTGGTTCTTTTTGTAGAACAAGCACCACGAAGAGATTCAGGGCCAATTATCTACAAAAATGCATGTTGTTATACTGATGACATGATTGGGCAATGCATTTAGTAAAATGAGAAAGAACTGTTTTATATATCTACCAATATAATAATCCACCATGTGATTCCCATACTCATGTATTGTCTATATAACTCATAAATGCCACGCATGTATTGTATCCATCCAATATGGTGGAGTACCAGCAAATGGGAGCCCTGAGAATGCAGAATCAACTACTGACAGCCTATATTATAGCCCCATAAGTAAATGTTCCAGTACAATCTAGAAGGAAAACAAAAACAAAAAATTGACATTTCTCAAGAAATCACTGAATATATAATTTCTGTATTGGGATTATCTGACAGATGACTACTAACTCCTACTTCTAATTCGAATACCAATAATATCTTATAAATTCGATACTTTTACAAATTTCGGGAAATATCCAAGTTGCAAAGCCAGAGGTTAATCCTAGTAAAAATGTTTAGCTTAAATCTACATCAACATGACACTTAGATAACAGACAAAAGGGGGGTGGCTATTAGCCAGGTAGGTTGGTATTGTCTAATACACCGTATTTCGGATGTGGTATTATATATTATGAGTTCATGACCAATATATATAGTTACTAGTAAGATTGAATAGCTACTAATAATAGATAGAAGTTCTTTAAAAAGAGCTGTCACATAAAAGGTGAATAAAAAAAATAAAATAAAAAAATGGCGGCTGAGAGTGAATTTTAGAAGCCCGTGTGAATGCTCTTCTTGGGGCGGGAAATCCGAGAACCGGTCAGCTCTTGGGGCCAATTTGCTTGCTTGCGAGTTACTTGATGCAGGACCGGGACTAAATTTTTATTCGAGAACCGGTTTGGACGGTTGTGCCGTGGTAATTTACCCCAAACTTGGCTGCCCGCCCTAAATTTATCTTGCTCCCGCATTTTTGTGGTGATTTTTTTCTGCTTTCCGTTTTCTTTCTTTTTAGTATATAAAAATAAAAATAAAAATAAAATAAATAAATATTTTAAGTCATATACAAATATAAATTAAAAAGACATTTAAATTCAACGTCTAGATTTAATATATTATTTTATTCTTTTTAAAATTTAATTTTATCCTAAATTTCTATTGATATATTTGAAATATTTAATTTTTAATTTTGGATGAATAATAGAGAAGTTGTTAAAGAGCATACATAAAAATTGAATAATAAAAAAAAGTGGCGGTTGAGAGTGAATTTAGGGAAATTATAGGGGAACTGATGTGAATGCTGCTTGAGTAGATTAGGAGATCAAGAGCAGCCCAGAACAGTCGAGAAATAACGCGGACCGTTTACGCTCGAAAGGTTAGGTTTGGGACCGGGGCCAGCGTTTTTATCCAAGAACCGGTTGGACCAGACCGTTTAATACCGAACTATAAAATGACCTTCCACATGAACCACTGAGCCACTTGGCCCAATGCTGACCTTCGCCTCGGGTGACCGCCGAGGTTAGGATGCATCATCAGCACGAGCAAGGAGTCATGCGTCGATGGATAATGACCTAAAAAGACTTGATTCATAATAATAATATACTTGATCCATCGAGGTGAACTAGTAATACATTGCTAAAAATAAATCATCAAACATATAATCATACACAAGCTTTGAATAATACAACCAAAATACTCCCCGAGCAATTAATCTAAAGCGGTACACAAGAGCAGCATTTATATCGGCCGCCAAAAACGTATATATACGTAATGTGATCGAGAAATACCAGCTTGCTTTCAGGCAAAATGTTGCAGGTAAGGGATCGAGGAAGAAAGAAGGCCGAGGATATTACAGCGCTGAAGTGTGCTGGGTGATATATGGCTCCCTCGCCACAAAGGTGATGCCACCACGAACATCTCCTTTAGCACAAAAATTATGGAGAATAAGGGGTGGTGAAATTTCCATTGAATATCATGTGAAGCATGCTTAATCACGCGTACATGCGCATTTAAACCGTAGTCTTATGATGTAATAGAGATTCATCTATCAAATAATCAATAATACCTTAACATATTAATCATATAAAATAATCCAATGAATAACTATCATACACATAGTCAATAACATCCGATTATATCGCCTGAGCAACAATAACTTTCTACTCGACCCCTTGAAGTCTACTCACTTACATGGGAGAGAAAAGCAACCGTCGCTTTCGTTTAGCCCTTTCCCGTGGCGAGGACAAAAATAGTATTACTAGATTTGCTTTACTCCGGCGTTGCTTCTACTCCCGATAGCGAGATATAAAATAGTTACCCGTTGCTTCTACTCAGCCAAAGCGGGAACAAGCTAAACACAGGGGAAGTATAATTTAACTTGGGACTAGAGTTCAACGACAAATCGCGTGACCGTCATTACGTCATTCGTACATCACGGCCCGATCATGTCATGATACATAACGTCGCGAAATTGATATCACGTATCGTATATAGCTACTTTAATAAGAACTATACAACTTACATATACCTGATATATATGAAATGTTAGGTCACGTAATATAAATACTACTTTCGAAACCCCACGACAAATATTGACTTTTTGCTTCTCGAAACAATACTGGAAATATCCGCACCTAAAGAACATAATAATAACAATTACTTTTATTTTAGTAACTTTAACTAACAACCTCGACTAGATTGGTGAACTATTCTTGAACATGAAATTTTATCCCGTTTATAATATATTCACATACCCGTTTTAACTTTTTATTTATATCGAGCTCAAACTATGAGTATATCAAGAATCTAAATTGAATACTACTATCCAAATCGATTACATAATTAGCCCAACTAAAACTAACCCGTGATTACATAATTTAGTTTATATGTATACTATAAGCAATCAATTTACTGCTTTCTTTGACTAAAATTTAATTAGATAACTTTGTCGCCCTATAATCAACATACTTATATTTGAACTAAATCTTAAACTATTAAATATGAACTTTAATATCATTTTATGGAGTGAGTTTAGCTAATTAAAGTAACTTGACATAGTTATAACTATTATATAACCAATAAAATGAAATAGTTATACCTTTTCCTTCTTGAAACTTATTTAGAAACTTTAGGGGTATGATTTAAGAGAGAATAAGCGCAAATAAAGAAAAATTTTGGGGAAAAGGGAGGGGAATAACTCGGCCAAGAGGAGAAGGGAGAGAAGAAAAGATTGTGATTAACTGATGGGGATGGAGAGAGTTTATTATTTATTAAATAGGGTTACTTAGCACGAAAATGGCTAAGCAAGCCTTGAGGTGGTGTTCCAAAAACACGCAGTGTCATTTCCTTTCTTAACTAGGAGAGAAAAATAGGTAATGCTTGCTTATCTGGCTTTGTGTAGTTCGAGAGTTTGTTTAAGGAGGAGACGATATTTAATTTATTACTTGAATTAAAATTTGGTTATTTGATCTACCACTAACAAAAATTTCGTCCTCGAAATTTAAACATATCTGGCGCTCACCAGCAACCCCAAATTTGCTAAAGAGGTATGAATCACGAATCTTAACATCTTCTTCTTTTTTCCAGTAGCCTCTTATGCGTTGATTATGCATTAACTCTTTGACTAAAGAAATAACCTTATTCAGTAATACGCACATCTCTCAGAATCTAAGATTTTTCTTGGTTGTTCCATATGCTTAAGATCTTCTTTTAAGTTCAATTGGATGAGACTACAGAATGTGAGATTAAATGAGAATATATTTTAGAAGGCAAGATACATGAAGCAGTATGAATTACATTTGGGTTAGAATTAAGCTATCTGATACGCCCAGCGATCCAACTTTATGTAATAATCTCATATAGATGAAATATATAGGTAGAGTGAATTTTCCGCTTTTATGGAAATCTTAAACACGCTCCAGGGAGAAATCAGTAAAACACTTTTACCATTAATTTGAACTTCGAGTCTATCAGGGGCGATCGACATATTTCTTTTATGCGTCTTGTACTTGGTTCTTAAGTGTTGTTGTATGGGTTTTGTTCTCTCTGCAGTTTTCTACTAGCTCGAGAACCATATATTTTCTTATCTCTACTTAGTTTCAATCTTGTTTTGAGTTTAAACGTCTTCCCAATAAAGCTTGAGTGACATTTAAATGCGCCATGGAAACTATTATTGTAAAGCAAAACTCATCTTTGGTAATTCATCATCTCAATGACCGAGAAAAATCTAATAGCCTGTACATGACATATGTTCTAGTGTTTGAATAATTATTTTGTACACATCGGTGGGGAGTGAAATGGAAATGCTGAATTAACCACCGAACCCATTAAACTCTTGAAAACCTCTCCAAAACCGTGAAGTGAATCTAGCATCTCGATCTGACACAATGGTTACTGGTACTCCATGAAGTCGTACAATCTGATCAACATATAACTTTGCTAACTGTTCGGGACCATAGGTCGATCTTATTGGAATAAAATGAGCCGACTTGAGAAACCTATCGTATATTGGAAGGGGTTACAATAACCTACTTGGGATGTCTATATTCAATTTTTACACATTTGACAAGTCAAGCGATTTTAGCTACAAATTGACAATCTACTCTTTTTTGGCCTTTGATAGGATGTTCTCAGTCACGATCACGTACTTGGTACTACCACTTGATGCATGCTATGGAACATTGCTGGGCTTCTTCGAGAATTTCTCTCTTGATTCATTAGAGTAGGGTACAAATATTACGCCATATATTATAAGCAATTTCCGTCGTCTTTGATTCTGAAATCGATCTAGCTTGCCATTAGCACTACTTCTGAATTTATTTTTGTAACTTTTAAATCTTTTGTTGTGGCTACAGATTAGATCGAGAAGAATCGGTCCCAACCTCTTTATTTGTGCCAAAAGATTTTCCATTCACTCCAACTCCAAAAATTAACACGATTCTTTTAAATTCATTGTGGTTCCTTGACCAATAATTGTAAGGCAAAAAGTTTTCACTTTCACGACTTAATGCGTCGCAACTATATTGAACTTTTACACGGAAGATATTCAATAGAAACATTTAATCAGCGATAAATTCCATCCATCTCCTACATGCTTAAAATTCAAATCACTTTTGTGTAGGCAAATATTTTTAAGCACTTATGATCACTTAAAAATTTGACATATACTTAAATCGAAGTAATGTCTCCAAATCTTAAAGCGCAAAGATAATAGCGACCCGATTCAGTCGTGTGTTGGATAATTCGCTCGTGGTTCTTGATTGTAGTGCATAGGCTATCGCTCCACCATTGATACCTTGCTTTAGAAACCTTTGAGCAGTAGGAAAACATCGGCGTAAATAATGTAACCCTCACGAATCGGCGGAGAGTTAGAGCTGGAGGCGAAGTTAGCTTTTCCTTTAATACACATTAAAAAAACTGATACTCCGCAATCATCAACTCCACACAAATGATCGCCTTAAGTCAGTTGAGTCAATGGTGTTACAAGAATTGAGAAATCTTTATGAAGCGTCATGGTATCCATTGAAGCCCAGCTTACCAGCTTCCGTTACACCTTGGTTGAGAATTGGATTTCCCAAATTAAATCATTTCAACACATCTTCGAGGATGTTGACACTAATACGCTTCACATGAAATTACATGTCCAAAGTACACTTTCTCAGTGAGGAACTCATACTTAGAAAATTTGTGAAATAGTTGATTCAACCTTAAAGTCTCTAAACAATTCATAAATACTCCTGTGTTTTTTCTTGACTATGTGAATACAAAAAAATATAAATCAGCAATGAACACCGCTACAAATTTATCGAACAGAATGAAATACGATTCATTAAATCCATAAAACTGCCAGGGCATCGTTAATCCAAATAAGCATCCACTAAAACTCACAGGTGTCCATATCACAGTCCTAAATGCGGATTTGAACATCTTCGTCATAATTTTCAAGCGATGGTACCTTGATCATAAATCGATCTTAGAAAATATCACGCACCTGCTTAACTAGTCAAACAAATCATCAATTACGGGTAGGGGTATGGAATTTCAGAATAGTTACCTTCTTGTTCAGCGCCATTAATCAATATAGAGCCTCAAAGTTCCGTCTTTCTTTTTTTAACAAGCTTGACACGGGGAAGCTTTCGAGGGGAGAAATGCTAGGTCGAGATGAAGAGCCGCATCTGGCATTCACCGCCAATTTGAGTCTTGATTCCTTTAATTACTGCGAGCCGTTTCGATATGGGGCCATAGAAGTGGAGAAGTGATACGGGGAATTACTTATCGAACTTAAATTCAGCTTCTGGATTCGGGAGGAATCGAGGAAAATTCTTGAGAAGCGTCATCTTTCTCTTCTGATATAAAACATCCTCAGGAGTTTGAAACTTCGGTTTTCTCCATTGTCAAACACATGAAGCGAGAAGCTGAAATCATTCCTTCTTTAAAGTTTCTGGCGCATTCTGAGAAGAAGAAATAAGGAAAAGAAGGAAGTATTTTCGTTACCAAGAAAATGAATTTCGGGTAGCTCGGACTAGAAATCCACGATCTCACTTACGATTAAGCGATCAATCATGGCGTAATGTTTCGGCCAATCCGTACCCAAAATAATAGTAAGTCCGTCAGGCATTTCAAAAGCGGAAATGAAATCCATATCAAATTTATGATTTTCTATCTTCAAGGATAATTTCTAAGTATTTCGGAAATCGAGCAGACTTTCCCTCTGAGAGTGTAATCGAAATAGCGAGGGAAAGGAAAGAATTTCGAGATAGAGGAATATGATGAGAAACTTGTGGAACAAAGGAGTCACGTTGCTCGAGGAGACAAATAAAACTTTAAGCTTGCTCCCAGAATAAAGAGATAAGGTACTTGCTTAAACAACTTTGGGTGAATTTTTGAGCTTCCTCTTGGAGTAGCGCTTGAATATCCGCCCAGCGTCCCAGTACTCGTATTACCTAACTACTCAGTCTCCAGCGTCCGATTTCCTCGGCCTCAGGCAGATCCACCTTGAATTCCACGCCTCTAACAGATTCTGTTTGAGTGCAGAAAGTATTTGAAACTACTACTGTGCCAAAGTGGGGAACCTTCAGTATGATATGTCTGGTTGGTGACATCGAAACAAATGATTGCTATCGGGACAATTACGTATCATATGAAACATTTGCAGCATGAGGCTACACGCCTGCCGTGCTCCTACATAATTCCACTTGATCACCAAACAGTATCCGGTTGATTGTTGCCTGAGATCTTCTTGAGCTAAATTGAGAGTTTGCTTGAGGAGCTCTAAATTGATTATGAATAAATCGACTCCGCCCGGTACTCAGATTATTATGAGGCGGTGCTCATTGCTACGAATAAATTCTTGAAGTTGGTTTGTGTATTTTTTTTGTTTAATGTAATGTTTGTGTTATGGATTTGGATTTGAGAATTTCTTTTAAGTTGAATTATTTGGAACTAATTAGAATAAATGGATGAACTTAAGAACATAGTTTTAGGTATTATCCGAGGTGGGTTCTGACATCTTTAAGGAAAAATGTTGATTTTTAGCGGTGGTGTTGGCGATCGGGGTTATGGGAAGAAGGTTTCGGGTGGGAAGGAAGAAGGGGTGTATTTCAATTTATTTTTTATTTTTTTATGCTTTGACTAAAATATTCCTTCGGGTTTGTGTTTTAAGATGCGGACAAAATCATTAATTGTTGAAAGTTAGATTGTGGTTGAATGGGATCTTTTTAAAAGTTGAGTGATGGAATAAAAAGGGAGTCTAAAGTGAAGAGAGTGAGTGATGGTTCTTATCGTTATCAACTAAAGTTTATAATCATGTTTTGGACCAACAAATCGGAACTAGGTAGTTCAATAGCTACATCACAACCCAAGTCGTAAAAAATTTCTTTCGTAGATTCAAGCTTGATTGAGCTACCAGCATGTCGGTAAATCTTTTAATTATATTATTAAAAAAATTAAAAATTAATATTATGAAAATATTTTAAAGAGCGAATCTAATTATATAAATTTTATAATTTTTAAAATAATAAATAATTAATAATTGATGGTCGAAATTTAATTAGTAAAAGCGTCGGTGTTTTAAGATTGGAGGAAGTCATAATATTATATTAAATAGATTGAGGAACAATGGAACATCATAAATAAGGTTATTTTAAACAACATTGTACCGATCATCAATTCCCTAAATCAAAATCCCAGCGAGAAGCATTTGACCATGAATTGAATTGCATTAAAGTACGAGCAGAATTTTTATATCTACACGGGATTTATTGAGCTATTATGATTCAACCACTCTACATCGTCTATATATATGATGTCTATGATACCACAATATATATACGGGGCCCATATAAACGGCAAATCCATTTGCGTGCAAACTATGCATGTTTCTAGTAAAATGGCTGATGAAAAGCACATAAATTAAAGCTTTCATTTATGATAATAGTTTTCTAATGCATGACAACATGGACTACTTGTTCCTTTTTTCGGTTTTTCCTGTGTTTAGTCTCAAGTATCCACGTTCTTATTTTCCATTCACATGCATAATAATTACTTGAATTCGTTATGCTGAATCATCAATTAAGGGGGTTTAATACATTTCTATGTTAGGAGGTTTTCAAATGGAGATGAATATAAATAGAACTCAATATTGTACCCCTCATCAATTTGAGTTGTACTTCATGCTTGAATTCAAAAACATACGGGAGTATATTCGAAGAAATTCTGACCTATTATTAGGCACACTATCGCACATGTATAATTGTATCTATTATATATGTATTATTATATTCACATTGTGTACATGGTCATGCAAGATTATTGGATTAACATACACGTTACTAATAGGTCATAATATTATTGTATATATTAAACTGATATTCAATAATATAATATCAATTGAGAATTGATATGTAATACTTCCTTCGTTTCAAAATAAATGATTATTTAGATGAAAAATATTTTATTAAGGAATTGTGAAAAACTACATTGAGATTAAAAAAGGTATATTGGAATTGTAAAAATGTATATTAAAATTGTAAATAATCGACTATTATAAAAGAGGTAATTTTTTTCTAAATGATCATATATTTTGAAACGGAAGAAGTATTTTACATTACCTTCCGGTCATCATAGTTTGCAGACAGGGTTTTGAACTTTTGATATAACGAAATGAGCCTACTCATAAGATATAACAGTTACAATTCAAGAAGTTATAGTAAATTAATCGTGGACCTAAAATTCCCTATCTAACATAAGATATAACAGTTACAATTCAAGAAGTTATAGTAAATTGATCGTGGACCTAAAATCCCCTGTTTAATTTAATTCATCATTAGCAAATGTTGTCGTACTTCCCACACAGGTTGACACAGCCAATGAACCTAATAAGATAATCCACAATATACATACACAGCCCGCAATTAAATATGTAAATGCTACATAAATTTCAGGTGGATTGGCGTTTGGGATTATATAATAGAAACTTTGTGTGAGTACTTTTTATTCTTGTCAGAAAGAAATATAAAATTGATATCATTGAATTTGATTTTAAAAATATTTTCATAATATTATTTTTTGTAATTTTTTACATGTCGGTCATAGGCTTTGGAAATGATTCAGATTTAGGTTTATTACCACGGGGATACATTTTAAAAAAAAATTATGAAACATACGAAACAGACGACAGAAAATTTGCATGCATGATAAAGGCTTATTTGTCAAGTTTTGTGAGATTCTTGACGACAAAGCATCTGAAACAATAGAAAGTATTTGTCAGTTTTTAACTCTGCTTTCCTCTTATTAGTGCTTGGCCAAAATTTCCTTGTCTTACTTTATGTGATTAATTGTGTTGTTTTTCTTCTTTTTTTAATACTAACAATATTGTATCCATTTATTTATTTATTAGGAAGAGAGAATTAATTAAAGTATTCATTATTTGAAGGACAATATTTCGGGTTAACTTTCTACATCAAATTTATCTCCACCCGTTTATAAAATGGTGAATGAAAGTTGAGGATTGGTCTCGTTTACCCAACTAGAATAGTAGAACATGAAAGGAAATAAGTGTGGGCATTTGAAGAATATGGCTATTTGATATGAGTTAGATTTAAAGATTTAAGTGGGAATTGACTATTGATAAAAGCTTGACTCAAAAAACAAGCTGAAAAGGAGGAAGGGCATTGGAAAAACATGTTAGTAAAGAATTAACTTGGGTTGTAAGTTTCTTTAAATAATTTAGCATTTCGTGGTCGTAATGAGAAATTATATCAAAGTGGCAATGGAAATTTTTTGGGCGTGATTGAGATGTTGGCGGAGTTTGACCATGTTGTTCAAGAGCATATTAAGCGCATTACAAATGATGAACTTCATTATCATTACCTTGGACATAACATTCAAAATGAGTTGATACTTGTGATTGCTTCTAAAATTAAATCTGAAATCATCAATAAGATAAAAGAATCTAAGTATTTCTCTGTGATTCTTGATTGTACTCCTGATTGTAATCGTGAAGAGCAAATGACTTTGATCTTAAGATATGTGGATGTCTCTTCAAATAATATTGTTGTGGAAGAATCGTTCTTATCTTTTCTGAATGTGAATGATACAAGCGGGGCTGATTGTTGATATTTTACTTGAAGAGGTGAAGAACTTCGTGCGGCTTGGAACAATATGAAGGTCGAGGTTATGATAATGGGATCAAACATGAAAGGGAAAATATCAAAGATTATTCTAAAGACTTTTTAGATAAAAATCCTAGAGCATTATACTCTTGTAGTTGCCGTAGCCTAAATTTAGTTTTGTACGATATAGCTGACAACATAGTAAAGGTAGAGATCTTTTTGGAGTTAAACAACGTATTTACATAATTTTTACAAATTCCACGAAGAGATGGAGTATTTTAAAAGCTAATGTAAAAGGGTTGACTCTTAAGTCGTTATTAGCTATTCGTTGGGAGAGTCGTATTGATAGTGTTCGAGCTATAACATTTCAAATGGTAGACATTAGGAAAACTTGCCCAGGATTCTGTGATAGTGATAGAAAATTTAGAAGTGAAGCAAAATCATTAGCAACCAATGAGCTTGGGGACTTTGAATTTTTGATGTCAATAGTCATTTGGTATGAAGTGTTATGGCCCATCGATATGGTTAATAAATAAATTTGCCAATCAAAGGATATAATCATTGATAATGCAATTATACAAATAAAAGAGATTTGTTTCTTATTTTTTGAAAAATATCGGCGGTTTTGGATGCCCTTGTTATAGTTAAAGAGATTCTTTGTTGAAATGAATGTAGATTGATTTTTTCCCAGGGAGCGAGAAATCGAAGAAAAATATTTTGATAGAAAGTGTTAATGATCTGTCGCGTTTGCCGGTAGAGAATCGTTTCAGAGTTAACTATTTTTCTATATTTATTTGATCAAACAATTGTTTCGATCGATAAAAGATTTAAAAAAGCGATATCAAGAATATGAAAATATTTTTGGTTTCTTGTTCACGCATCAGAGATAAATTGAAATCTTTGGAAGATAATAGTCTAAAGACCATTGTACTAATCTTCATGGCATGCCCATGAGTAATGGTCGTCGGATATTGATGGAGATGAATTCTTGTGGAGTTCACAAAATTCTTAGAAATTATTGCCTCAGTAAAGATGGGACTATGAGACATTACAGGAAATTTTTTGAAACAATTAGATTGTTTAACCTGTCACGATGATTGCTTATAGAGATATTGTTGACTATTCCTGTTACTATTGGATGCGAGCAGAGAAGCTTTTAAGAGGATTGTTGAAGTCCCTACATGCGTTAACTGATAATACCGGGAAAACATGGGTTGGCGGTGATACTTGATAGAGAATAGTTTTTGGAGAAAATTAAATACGAAGAGGAGTTGATTGATGATTTCTTTAAAGAATGTCGGAGAATTTCAATTTTCAAATGAATTGTTTTACGTTAGATTAACAACATTTTTTGAATGAATAGTCTATATAGCGATTTTTTATATTTTATATGATTACTTTGTTTTTTATTGTTATTAAAATTGTGTCTCGAAAAATGATAAAGTCAAACTAATTTGAAATTGAGGTAGAAGTAAAAAGACGGTGGACCTAAAAAATCATGTGTAAATTAATTCATCATTACCAAATGTTTTCATATATACAGCGACACATGTGGCCCCAAATTAAATTTTAACGGTAAATTGTCAATATTTAAGTTAATCTAATTATGTATTAATACTAATATATCTTATTATGTAAATTATTGAGATATTAATCTAACTTATGTCTTATGTTGTTAGATGAATATGAAAGGATATATAATACAAGGCTACATACCAGCTAGTAGCCTAGTACTACTGTAAAGTAATGGTGTTCAGCTGATGAAATAAATGAAAGTTTTGGTATCCGTTTATTACTAATATTTTTCAACCACTAGAACATACGATGGAGATAAGACCCTTTATTTGATATGTAGATATATATACCAGTACGGTACGTGTATGTATGTTTATTCAATGTTCGACAGTTCATGCATGCATGGAGTATGTATGTATTAAGTGATTCATATTTCTATTTTCTGTTTCATTGACTTAATTCAAAGCATTAATTACAATGATATGGTGGGTCGTGCGTGGATGGGTAGACGGTAGATATTATAGATAATGAATATCTAACTTGCAGCTTTTTTTTTTTTTCTCCTAACTTGCAGCTCTGTTTGCATTGTCAACGGAATATACGTGAAGGGAAAACACAATTTTGCTAAATGTCACTGAATTAGTTAAAGAGAAAACATGGAAGCTTTAAAAAATTATTTCCTATATATTTTAGAAAAAATCTTAATTAGGCATCAAATAAAGATATTAATCATGTCAAATATAACTAAATTGGTTTATAAGTTATAATATGAATATTAAAGAAAATCTTAAGTGCCTTATAATAAAAAAGGATATTAATGAGTAGTTTATATTTAATTTGTTTCATAATCAATTTTAATTTGAATAATTATTTTTTGTTCTTATTTTTAGAATATTCCCATCATCAAGAAATTGTTAAATTTGTTTTTCAATTATTGTCAACAAAATTAACAAATTGTATGGTTCAATTGAGATATATATACTATTATGTTGATGATATATAATAAATAACATTAAAAATAAAATATTTGAATGTATTTTTCACCGATATTTTAAAAAATCCAATTATGTGATTTAATTTGTTACCCAATCGCACATATTAACATTGATTCATGAATGGCCAATAAGCCCAAATTGGAAAATAAAATGAAAACATATACTTTCTCCCCGTATCAAGGAGATAGGTCCAACTGTGATTTGGTGTTTTCCTTTGTCAATTCAACGAGAAGATCGTCATAATAATCTCTAGTTGGGAGTAAGAAGTTAGGGATAGAACTACTATCAAAAATCAATTTGGATTAGTAATCTCATTTATTTTGTTCTAGTCAACATCTCTCCAAGCAAGCAGAGAAAGAAACAAAGTAAGGCTCTAGTAAGCAGGCGAAAACAGAGTTCTTCATTTTCGGGACGAAGTATATCCCATGCATAATTTTCAACTCTTTAATTTGGGACAACCGTTCTCATATATCATATGCGTGCGTGCACCGATGACGGTTAGACTAACCAAGATTTTCATTTAACAGTGACTAAAAAGTTTAATATCTAGATAAATATGAACAAAGTAGAATATAATAGGGACGATTAAAATAGTTTCTCAATCAAGAAATTAATAGTAAGATTTTATTAATAGAAAATGAAGCAACGACCCCTTCTAACCCTTTAATTCCACCATTGCATGCACAATTTTCACGTAGCCTTACGTAAAACATTTTTATGGAGTAGTTTTTTCGACATTAATTTTCTAACTAATAATAATACTAGAACGAGATCAGAGAACCTTTCCCTTATAGATGTATAATTATAAAGATAGAATTGAATATATGTAAGAAGAAGTATTTGTTACTTCATTTTATACATAACCAAAAGTTAATCCAGATTGAAACTGAAGATGGCAATTTGGTAGTAATCTATGATGCTACATCTAATTAAAAACCAATTCTACAAATAATTTTCAATCAATGAGATCCATGATCATGTAGAAATGCACTTTGACGTACGATATATTCAATATAAGATGATGATGTCTCCTTTATTAGTACCATCCAACATGTAACGATTTCACTAATTATAAATGATGAAGAAATCAATAAGATGTTTTGCTTCATATTCATAATTTACAAGGTTCTATCCTAACAAAAATTAACTATACAAGGTAGTAGCACATGAATACATCAAGTACGTGAATGAAATGTCCATTTCTATTAATGTGAGGTAGGAATTCTCAATAGTGAATGATAACTTCAATTTCATCTTTTTACTGGTGCTAATAAATGTATGCATCAGTAGAAAACATTTATTGCAAGATGTAACATGTTTTTTACCGAGTGCAACCATAGTCTTATATATTCGACGGTACGGGGACCATTGTTCATCAATAATATAGGTGGAGTGCGTGATGAATTCTACATATATCTCATTACTCCTCTCTTACCTTATATGTTATCTACCCCTTAGTCTTTGAGCTAGAAAATCCTCGAGACTCTCACTAGCTAGCAACAATTCTTCCTCAACCTCACCTCCTTTACTTTTTTCTCAAATTAGTAGAATTGGAAAAATGATGAGTTTCTTGTTTCCCACTTTAATCATTAGCCTTATTTTCATCTTATTCAAGAAATTTCTTGAAATACTTAGAAGAGGACAATGTTGTTACATACTCCACTATGAATGCTACAAGCCATCCAATGATAGAAAAATCGATTCCCAAATGTCTGGTGATATCGTATTGCGAAATAAGAACCTTGGTCCTCAAGAACACAAGTTCCTCCTAAAAGCAATTGTCAATTCCGGCATTGGTGAAGAAACATACGTGCCAAGAAATATTGTGGAATGTCGTGAAAATTCCACCACACTAGCCGATAGTGTGTTGGAGATGGACGAGTTCATCTTCAACACGCTAGATAATCTATTCAAGAAAACAGGAATTTCCCCCAAGGAAATTGATGTTCTTGTTGTCAATGTCTCAATGTTGTCATTGTCTCCTTCATTGACATCAAGAATAGTTAACCGTTACAAGATGAGGGAGAATGTGAAGACATTTAACCTCACTGGCATGGGTTGTAGTGCAAGTTTGATCTCAATGAACCTGGTGGAAAATGTGTTTAAATCTCTCAAGAATGCATTTGCCATAGTTGTTACCACGGAATCTATAGCTCCAAATTGGTACAATGGAAGTGAGAAGTCTATGATTCTATCAAATTGTTTGTTTCGGTCAGGGGGGTGTTGTATGTTGCTAACAAACAAGAATTCCTTAAAGAGTCAAGCTTTGTTCAAGTTGAAACATTTGGTAAGAACTCATTTAGGAGCAATTGATGAAGCACACAATTGTTGTTTCCAAAAGGAAGATACTCAAGGTCTTCTTGGATTTTTCCTTGGAAGAAGCCTACCAAATTCAGCAACGAGAGCTTTCGTAGAAAACATGAAAGTTTTAGCTCCAAAAATCTTGCCTGTTAGAGAGTTGCTAAGATACATTGTTGTAAGCTTTTTCCAAGAAATGAAAAAGCATTTTGATGATGAAAAAAATAATGCTCTTAGCAAGAAGGTTAGTCTAAATTTCAAGAGTGGGGTTGATCATTTTTGCTTGCATCCAGGTGGGGCTGCTGTGATTGAAGCAATCAAGAAGAGTTTGGAGTTGAGTGAGGATGACGTGGAGCCATCTAAGATGACACTTCATCGATTTGGGAACACGTCAGCAAGTAGTTTGTGGTATGTTTTGGGATATATGGAAGCAAAGAAGAGGTTGAAGAGAGGGGATAGCATTTTGATGATTAGTTTTGGGGCTGGTTTTAAGTGCAATAGTTGTTTGTTGGAAGTGGTTAGAGATTTGGAGGATGGGAATGTTTGGAAGGAATGTGTTGATGATTATCCTCCTAAGATTATGGTCAATCCTTTTCTAGAGAAGTATGCTTGGATGAACCAAGAAAATTATCAAAATTCATCTTACAATGGCCAAAAGTAACTACTCCTGATTTGCTCCTACAAGAATAGTCATAATTATGAATTAAATTAGTCCCCCTTTCCTTTTTTTTTAATTGTGGAATACATTTGTAGTTGTTTTCATTTCAAAACTAAAGTTGTATTTGTTATTTAGTTGTAGAAATTTTATCAATTCTTTCTTTCTTTGCTTGTAGTAATAGTAAAGATACAATAGAAGTGTTAAAGTCGATATATAATTTTATAAATGTATAATTATTTATAAATTAAATTATACTCCTTCCGTTTTATAATAGATCATTGTTTAGATGAAAAGTAAATTATTAAGCGACTGTGAAAGTTATATCGAATTGCAAAATTTACATTTAGAAATAAATAATTACATTGAAATTGTAAAAATATATTAAAATTGTAAATAATTAATTATTATGTACTCAAATTTTTTCTGTGACAATCATCTATTCTCGAAATCAAGTATATTTTAATGTTAACCTCAGGTTCGAATTATTTTTGAACACTTGTAGAGGTTCTTACTTCCAAATGAGAGTAGTGTGGTTCAAACATCTATCATGTGGTGTGGTGTTTAGATTATCAAGTTGAATATTTTATTTTATTTTATCATTAGATCAACCCATTCTTAAAACTTTAAGTGCAATATCTAAGGCAACCTCATGAGTGCCAGTTTAACTTTCTTGCACCAATATGTCAGAGACATGTTCTAGAAGAATTCGGAGAATGCGAGAAGACTTAAGAAGCATTCGGATAGATACGGAACACTACGGAACGTATTAGAAGTTCCCGAATGATGCAAAGGCTTCCAAGAAGTATTTGAAGGGATATGGAAGACCCCGAACGCCCGATTTCTGATTTAACACCCGACCACCTGCATGGGTGCAAGAAGGTCCCGGAAGGCTCCGTAAGGCCTTTGGGAACGCCCCTAACATCCCGAAGGCCCGAAGAGGCCATAATTTCTAGGGCGCCTTAGACCATGGAGGAGATTCATGAATACTTAGGGAGGTTGGAGAGTAATTTGTGGAGTTTTCTAACACTTGTAGCCAGATGTAGCTTCCAAGTATCACTCTGTAACCTACTACATTGGGCATATTCAATCAGCCTAACCTTCCTCGGTGAGCGGAAGGCTTAGGCCACTAGTATAAATAGGAGAGGAGTCTCATTTGCTCCATCCATCCAAAACCTAACCATCCAACAAACTCTCAAATACTCTCTTGTAAAGTTTTTCTTGTGTAATACAAAGTTTTCTTTCACCCAACATACCCTTTTAATCTTCATTTTTGTCTTCTGCCTCCTTAAAGGTTTCTATACACCAAGATATTGACTACTCAACAAGCCTACCACAGACGATTTAGACTTAGGAAAAGAGTCGTCCCGTCACAAATAGCTCTATATTATGTGTGCAATAAATAAGGAGGCAATAGTTCACAACTCCCACCCTAACCAACAAATTTTTTACTTGGGTAAATTTGCTTGTTTTCTTGTCTCGAGTTAGCTCTCTTTGTATTCATTTCTCATTATTTTTTTACAAGTACTGATTGCCGCGTTTTTGGTTCCCTTCCAGTTGGTTTCTGACAACCGAATTCATATTAGTGGGGACTTATACCTAAAAACCTTGAAATTTTGAGTATGTAGTTTTGTAGTGGTAGACTAGTAGCACAGATCTGTGGGTAGGGACTAGGGAGCACAACTTATGAAGCAAAACATAGTCGATGTTACTACTCAACGGGCTGTTTGATCCCGTTCATTATTGATTCAAGATTCACTGTTATATCAAGTCAGTTTAATCAATCTAGCTAATAATGTGAATGAAGCGAGAAATTCAATACCCACTCAATCCGCAACTCATCCGAAGGCTTACCTAATTGGACTTGAGTATCACTTTGTAATTTTAAAAACACGATAAATATAAAGTATCACTCATCCGCTCTACTAAATATACAATAATTTTAAAAAGTACATAATATATATTTTTTATAACTAATACATACCATACATTTATTTATGGTAATTCATCATAGTGTTGTGAATTTGCACGGTAACCCAACACGCTCGATACTCGACTCAAAACTTGTACGGTAATAAGCACCAATGATTTAACCAAAGCCACCTGGGTGTCACATGTTCACCTGCCTGGGTGCCCCTTAATGAATCTCACTGTCCGTCTTATAAGCTGTCGCTCTATTCGCCCACTTCGCCCCCTTTAAAGGGTCCGCGCCTTGTGTTTTTGTTAATAAACGGGTAGTTTCCGGGCAAGTCTAATGCGCCTTGTGTGTTTTTTGTCAAATTTTATTAATCTGCAGACACGTTACTGGGCCGCGCCTCGCGGTTTTCATACAAATTTGGTCATGGCGCTCAACCTCGAACCTCGAACTCCAAATTGGGAAAGACCAACTATCAACCAACTTCTACTAATTAATGTTATATGTTATACTTGTTAAAGTAATATGCTTAAAAAATAACTTATTTTGTATATTATAATTTGGGAATGTTATCATCGATAAAAGTTTCTTGAAGTTAAATAATATATTGATAAACGAATAATATTTGTTGCTATATAACAAAGTAATAAGATTGTATGTAAATTCTTTTAATTTACTTAAACATATTATATAATTTGTTTAATGTTACATTTTAATACATTGAAGAATATTCAACATTAAATAACAACTTTATCATATAATTAAAAGAATTATATCAAATAAGGATAATATATTAAATAATACAAAATCTAAGTTATTTAGTATTATGATATATTATTTCTAATAATGTCTCGCATTAATGCTATATTATGGCTATGCCTCGTTGTTATTTGTAAAATCTTATCAAATAATACCAAACTTATTAATTTGAAGGATAAAATCTATCAACAATACTAAACCCTTTATTTTATTATTATACTCTAGATAGTAAGTCCATACTTTAACATTTATTTATAACTCAATTTAATACTAAAAATGATGTAAACATAATTGAATAGCGTGTTAAACTTACTCACGCTTTTATCTTAGTTTTGAGAATTGTGTGTTAAACGGTACCACGCTTAATTCAAATAGTACCACGCTTATCACAGCTGGTAATTGCGCAAACGCACTCACGCTAATTCTCAATTGCGCTCACGCTTATCACAATTTTGAGAATCGTGTGCTAAACGGTACATGTTTAATTCAAATGTTCCATGTTTAATTCATCGATAAAGTTTTGAGTTAAATAATATATTTTGCATATGATAATTTGAAATATTATCATCGATAAAGTTTTGAGTTAAATAATAAAGTCGTCAATTATTTAAATAATATATTGATGCATCTAATGCTTTTATTCATATATTATTCAATACTATATAAATATCTCATGCTCTATCCATATACATTGAAGAATATTCAACATTAAATAACAACTTTTATCATATAATTAAAAGAACTAGAATACAATATTATTACTTTGTAATATTATCATGAATATTTCTCTTTAATACTTAAATAGAATCATTTCAATTATTTCTGAAGGATAATATATCAAATAAAAATAATATATTAAATAAAATCAAATCTAAGTTATCTATTAATATGTTGAAATAGTTTTGAATTAGAACTACGTTTGTAATATTTGAAATGATAAAGATATTATCAGCCTTTACGCTATATTATATTATTTTAAACTAAATAACTTAATTTATTATTATACACACATTAACAAATCATCAACTCTAAGACAATTGCCTTGGGCTTACACTTCCACCATGCCTAAGCCACAAGCATCAGTGTACTGACCTCAAACTCTCAAGACACCAGCCTCCCAATCCTTTCGCCTGCTCGTCCCACTCTTTAATGCGCCTGGAGTTGGCTCGTGGCCTAGTAATCTAGACTAAATCCACAATACCTTGGCTCAGACACGTCTACCTAAACTCAAGTCAAGCTAGAGATACTAAATCCAATCATCGAGACATCCACGCATGTCAGGCTCGTGCTCAATCCTATCCGGACACAAGTTCTATTGACATTTTACAGGCCTGTCTATAGAGGTTTATTTTGACTTTCCATTCGTACGTAATATTACTGATATGTTCCATTTCTGAATTATCAATTTACCTATTTTTCCAAACTTAACTTTTGAATATAGGAGTAATTTTTCTTGTTACTTATAATGCGGAATTGAGCGGTTGATGGAAAAAAACAATTGTTTCCGTTGCATGATCTTTAAATTAGTACTCCGTATAAGCTAATCTTTTGTTTTATTTTTCTTTTTAGTTTACAAATACTCCGTAACAAGTATGGGAGGCCAGGGAGGGGATTATTAGGTACCCATCGATCACCTTATTATGTACTCCATAATATACTAAATTTTGTTGACACTTATCACTCGGTAATTTTGCATGTTAATTGAGGAATATCTTCAAATACAATCTAAAATGGTATAATGTATCATTTAACGAACACTTAATTCTAAATCTCATCCTGTTGGACCAGGAATTATTGTCTAGGACTTGGTGAGCATTTTCGTCCTTTGTCCACTAGTCCTATTCTCCACTAAATTTGACCATTTCATCTTCCTCACACTTCACATTCTACTCTACCATCAAATATTAATAATCCAATATAGATATTATTTCTTGGTTCATCATTTTTCTCATTCTTTATGTTCATATTTCAATCAAACAACCATGGTGGAACAAGGTATTTTACTCATGTACAACATTTGGCTTTGCTTATTTTGTAGATAATTTTTATGGGGTTGTTTTCAAGTCAAAAGATTGACTATGTTTAGTAAAGATATCAATTAATTTTGTTTATTTGTAGTTGGGTTGACTAATTGTAAGAAAAACTGGCAGCTTTATTTACTTAAGGAATTATATAAGTGATGCAACTTGTAAATACAATAACTGTAAATTCTTGAAGGATTGGAACTTGTTAAGATTGTTATACTCCACTATTTATCGGGGGTTTCTCTTAATATAATGCAATTTATGTCTGTTGATGATTTATTTGCAAAGTTCTTGAAAATACAATAATTGCAACTCCTGAAAGATTGGAACTTGATAAGATGGTTATACAATTTCTGGGATTTATTTTCTTAATTTGCCTATAAATTATGGCTGCTAATGATTTATTTGCAGAGTTCTTGAAAATACAATAGTTGTAACTTTTGAAAGCTTAGTACTTGTTAAGATTGTTACACTTATACAATTTCTGGGTTTATTTTGTCTTGATTGGCCCAACTTATGACTGTTAATGATTAAATTTGCAGAGTCAATATCAATAAATAGACACTTGGAGAAAGGAGTGATCGCTCGATCTAGTAGCTATAACCCTTTAGGTGAATTGTCCCCCGCACCATCACCTTCATCAGCTACAGCCCCAGCTTTAGTTTTGTCGAATTCAGGGAAGCGAATTGACCAGGCTGGAAAAAAGAAGTATGTAAAGCAGGTGACAGGTCGCCAGAATGACACGGAGCTTCATTTGGCTGCTCAAAAGGGTGATCTTTTGGCGGTCAGGCAAATTCTTAATGATATCAACTCTCAAATGGTGGGGACTCTGAGTGGAGAAGACTTAGATCGAGAGGTTGCGGAAATCCATGCATCGGTGGTAAATGAAGTCAATGAATCGGGTGAAACAGCAGTGTTTACAGCAGCTGATAAAGGACACCTCGATGTGGTGAAAGAGCTTCTGCAGTATTCAAACAAGGATACTCTCCTGAAAAAGAACCAGTCAGGGTTTGACCCGTTGCATATAGCTGCAAGACAAGGACACCATGGTATCTAATTTCTGTTCACTCGATGTTCTTGTAATTTTCATATCTTAGAGACTTCTGACGTTTCTCCGCTTCAACTCTGTTTGAAGTATATCCTTACACTGTGGGCAATCATAGCTCAATAATTCGACATTTTATGATGATCCAATCTGAGTACCTCTTTACTAACTTGGTTGGATATCGATTGCAGCTATTGTTAAAGTATTTCTAGACCATGACCAAGAACTTAGTAAAACTACTGGGCCTTCCAATGCAACCCCACTTATATCTGCAGCAACCAGAGGGCACATCTCTGTGGTTAATGAACTACTATCAAAGGATGGTGGTTTACTAGAAAGTACCAGATCCAATGGAAAAAATGCAGTGCATTTAGCTGCAAGACAGGGCCATGTTGACATAGTCAAGGCCTTGCTTGACAAAGATCCACAATTGGCTAGACGGACTGATAAGAAAGGACAGACAGCCTTACATATGGCTGTCAAAGGAGTCAATAGTGAGGTTGTCAAGTTACTCCTAGAAGCTGATGCAGCTATTGTCATGCTGCCTGACAAGAAAGGTAACACAGCATTACATATCGCCACCAGGAAGAAGCGAGCAGAGGTACTTTCCAGCAGCTTGTAACATAGCTCAATAGGAAAGAGCCACTAAATTTTCTTCAATGAGATGTACATCAAATGATATTAATGCAAAATTATTTCTTGCAGATAGTGAATGAGTTACTAAGCCTGCCTGACATCAATGTCAATGCACTCAACAGGGATCACAAAACTGCTTTTGACATAGCCGAAGATCTTCCCCTCTCTGAAGAATCCTCTGATATAAAGGAGTTTCTTCACCGTTGTGGTGGTCTTAGAGCAAATGAGTTGAACCAGCCCAGGGACGAACTGAGAAAAACTGTGACCCAGATCAAGCAAGATGTCCACATTCAGCTTGAACAAACCAAGAGGACAAACAAAAATGTTCATGGAATTGCTAAGGAACTCAGGAAACTTCACCGCGAAGGGATCAACAACGCCACAAACTCAGTTACACTGGTGGCTGTGCTGTTTGCTACAGTTGCCTTTGCTGCTATTTTTACTGTGCCTGGTGGAGATAACCCTAATGGGATGGCTGTGGCTGTTAACCGTGTTTCCTTCAAAATTTTCTTCATCTTTAATGCCATTGCACTGTTTACATCCGTTGCTGTTGTCGTAGTTCAAATTACATTGGTCAGAGGTGAGACCAAGGCAGAAAGACGAGTTGTGGGGGTGATTAACAAGTTGATGTGGCTGGCCTCTGTTTGTACATCTGTGGCCTTCATGGCATCCTCTTATATAGTAGTTGGCCATAAGTTTGAGTGGGCTGCAATTCTGGTCACAGCTGTTGGAGGGGTGATAATGGGTGGCGTTCTTGGGACCATGACATATTATGTAGTTAAGTCCAAGAGTAAAAGGGGAATCAGAAAGAGGCTAAAGCAATCCATGAGTCTATCCAATTCTTTTCACCCATCTGAATATTCTAATTCAGATATTGATCGAATTTATGCCCTTTAGTTCAAGGTGTTGTCTTAGGAGCTGATGGCCAGTGATAATGAACATTAAGTTGAACTGTCCAAAAGAAAACGCAGGAGAGAGATGAGGGGTTCCGACCAATTCAGCGCAAGTAGATGCATCATCAAACTCTTGTGGATAACGATGTTGCATGCAAGGAGTTACCTTCTAATCTGGGGATGTTTTCCTTTCCTTATCCAATAATACTGGTGGCGTGGCTTAGCGTCGTTTGTGTAATTATATTGTAGATGCAATGGCATTGGATAAATATTGAGAGGCAATGTAGTACTAGTAAGTAGTAACCATACCATGTCTAGACTTGTCGAATATGACTGTAATCTTATAAAGCAAGACAAGAAAGCACTCTTCCAATCTTGCTGTTCTTCCTGGCTAATAAAAGCCCCATAAGGTATGCAGAGTTGATATGTAGCCTTACATAGCTCACCTAAAGCTGAATTTTTCTATATTTGCATGTATGTTCCCAACAACATTACACCTAACAACATACTTTGACAAATAAAATTTCCAAGAATTAAAAGTACATTACATTTCTAAGGTGAGAATAGAATATCTCAAATAACCCAGAAAAAAAAAATTTACAGAAAAGAAAAGAAGAAATGAAATCAAAGTTTATTTTCTCTTGTTTTTGCTTCCTACCAACAAAGAGAAGTAAAATAAAACCCTGAAGAAAAACCCCCAAGCAATCAAAACCCATAAGCAACCCCATTTGCTTAATTGAGTGATTCCTTGCTGCTTCAACAAATCCAATCCAGTTGTCACACAAGTTGAACTAGTGATCTTCAAACCAATTGAGCTACTCATACTACTCAAAAGTCTTTCCTTCAGTGCATCTGGAACTGAAGCAAGTGGTGTGTTATCAAAGATTTGAACTCCCCTAATGAAACATTTTGTAGGATCATCGAATTCGTTCTGCAACACAGCTTCATATGGGTATTTCACCAATGATAGATAATGGAACCAAATCCAATAATCCGGGATTCTATCGCGATTAATAAAGAATCCACTGAAAAGCAAGAAATAGGCTAAAATTGCCACCACAATTGTGTAACCAAGCATGACATGAGGCACAACTCCGGATAGAAATGTGACAAATGAATTTCCAGCCCAAAATGATGCCAAAATAATAGCGAAATAGAACATGAAACCAGATGATCCACCAGCTAAACCAACAGACCAGAATGTTATGGCCGCGAATGAGAACGAAAGGAACACTAGTGCTGGTAATGAGACGAGTGCGTGAGAGAGACAATATGATTGTCTCCTATAAGCATTGTAAGCAGTTTCCCTCATGAATATATACCTCTCCTGCAAGAACACTGGCAATGCATCTGCACAAGTATAGAAAGTTGTTGACATAGCGAAGGCGAAAAAGCCTAATCTTTCTTGGATACCTTTAGGGGAATCATCAAGATGCCAGAACATGGTCGCTAGAATAAAGCCTGTCACCAAAATTGCACAAAATCTGATACCAAACAACTCAGGCATCCTAAATGAATTGGTGAATGATCTTCTGGACAAAACAGCCATTTCAATCCAGAATGGATTAGCAAATGTTGGCACCAAGGAGGTGAGACTAGCTTCACCAGTGGTTGTTGCAGCAGCAGTCCCGGAAACCAGTTTCCCTCTGGAAATACTTGCACTGATAGCTTCCTTCAAAGTTAAACCATCATGGGTAGGAGATGGTTCTGCATTTCTTGCGCCTCGCCTCATGTTCTGCCATGACTTATTGAATTCAACCAAGCTGTTAGTACCATCCGGTGATCCTTCCATCTCTCGAATCAAGTCGAGAGCAAACTCGGTCCGGTCCTCATTTTCCGGGATCGGATGACCAAAATCCGAAAAATACATAGGTAAATTTGAGGGTGAACCACTATAAACCATCTGTCCTCTGGACAAAAAAATCATCTGGTCTAATATACCAAGAATTCGATAACTCGGCTGATGAATCGACATGATCACAATACTTCCACTTTGAGCAATCCTCTGTAACACCTTCACCACCATATAGGCACTCGTTGAGTCGAGCCCTGAGGTTGGCTCATCAAGAAACAGAACAATGGGATCATGAATAATATCTATTCCTATAGAGACTCTTCGACGCTCTCCTCCAGAAACTCCACGATGACCTTCATCTCCAATTATAGTTTTGGCAGCATTGCGAAGCCCAAGCTGATCAATCAGAGCTTGAATTCTCATCTTCTTCTTCGCCTTCGAAAATGTTCTTGGTAGCCTAAACTCTGCCGCAAACATGAGAGTTTCTTCAACTGTGAGCATTGGGAAGAGAAGATCATCTTGCATGACATAAGCTGAAATCACCTTCAATCAAAATGAGATAAATATCACATATTTTGTCATTTGCACAATAAAATCTCATAAAATGTATCAATTTAAGCATTAATAATCTCCGTAAATTACATGACAAATATGTACCAATCAATCACCTTCAATAGTCTTGATTCCAACTGTTCTCCATTGAGAAATATGGACCCTTTTAAGCTTTCCCTCGAAATTCGATTAGCTAATGCATCAATCAACGTTGATTTTCCAGAGCCAGAGGCGCCAAGAACCGCCATGATTTCACCATCACGTGCCCCACCAGAGATGTCATTGAGGAGAATCTTGGTTTTGGTGAAAAGGGTATCTCCAGGAGATGGTTCTTGAGATGTGGTGGTGGTGCTGAGGCAGTTTCCACCAGAAAACAACGTTGGTATGGATAATTTGCGGCGGATTTTGACTGCGTAAGTGAGGTTTTTGAAGGAGAGAACAAATGGAAGTGATCTTGGTTCCATATTATTGATATCAAGAAGTTGGTGAACTGGTGTTTCATCTCCTGTGAGTTGTTTTCTTGCATCTCCAACATGCTTCAGAAGGTTTCCTATTGTTGGTGAAGCACATGCAACACCACCACCACCGCCGCTGGCACAAGATAGTGGACAATCAATTTGGGACAGTACATTCTCTGCCACCACTCTGTTAGACATTTGTTATGTATCAATATCTATGATCAAATGAAATGTTACTGTTGATATATAAATGTATTTATTATCTTGTGAAAAATCTGGATTAAATGAGTTATGTGTGAATAATATTTGATGCTAATGAGTTTATCTTCTCATCATCAATTTCTAACAAATGGGAACTGGAAAGTATTTTGTTTTGCAATCCAGAGAGTGGCATAGATGTATATATATGCATGAGTGATGCATGGATTTTGGTATGTGAAATGAACAGGTTTACAGGTGGAGGATATATTTGACCAAAACATCAATACAAAAAGTCATTATAATTTCAATTTAGTTGATAGATTCTTTTCAAATAAATTATCAAATTACTTTTGAATAATATGAACCAACACTTGCATGAATAAAGTTTGAACATTATCATCAACTTAGTATAATTGAAATTGAACGTAATAGATCAAATAGGACTATAGGAGACAAAATATTGATATTATATTAGGAATAATAGTATTTAAAATTAGGTGATTATGGAAGAAAGTAAATTAGAGTGAGAAGGGCAGCAAGAGTGAGGTGAACAACATTGCCAAATCTTTTATATAGCTAATTAGCTACACGTTTGGGTTAACTGTTTTACTAATATGAGATGAGGTTAGAAGGGGACAAATGGCATGTTAGTATTTGTTGATTTGGTGTATTCTTGGGTGGTCTTGCATTTGCATAAAGTAGGCTTGGATGGTAATCTACAGATGTTTGACTAAGAATTTGATGCATATTTTGGTACGTAATAATTGAAATAAATACTCCGCATCAAAGATTTCTGATTAGGAACTGAAGGCAACTGTAGTACTCCAAGAGGACCTCAAGAGAAAATCTCATACTGACTAAAGTTACACAATCATATAAATTCATAACCACAAAAAAACAACCCAAAAAAACTCTTATCCACTTGGCAAAAGAATAGAACTCTTATCCAAACTAAACACTACACATTCAGACATAAACCAAAACACTAGATCACCCTCCAATCACAAAAATGTCAACCACACCTTCTTCTGCTCTCCGCCTCCCAAACTTCAACACCCCATTATTCTCACCACCACCTCATCATCTCAAACTCCACGCGCCACCTAACCTCTCCCTCACCATCCCACGCGCTTCCAGCCCTCCACCCGACAATGGGCCCCAAACAGAAACAGAAACCCAGTCCTCCACTTCAGACCCAGACAACTTCGACTCAAGACTATCCCAAGTCCGTCTCAGGTAAAGGACGGAACTAGGGAGAGGCGTAGTGGACAATCGTCCCCAATCATTTTTCAAGAAAAGGCCCCGTCACCTTCCTACGTTTTTATATTTTTATTTATATGTCTAGTATCTATATATGTCTAGTATCTATTTCATCCGTGCCCTTACATAAAATATCTGGTTTCGACATTCTTCAGGTACAAAAGTGGCACCGGCAAAAAAGCAGAAGCTCGAAAAATCAAGAAAGGTAAGAAGGAGACAACAGGTGCCGGAGTGTTCCTCCCACCGGTAGCATTGGCGGAGCCGATGTCGGAGGGGTTGAATGTGGAGTTCGGGTTTAGCCCGTATTCGGAACGGGTTAATGGGCGGATTGCGTTACTCGGGTTGACCGCTTTGGTTTTGGTGGAGCTGGCTACTGGGAAAGGAGTGATCAACTATCATACACCAGCTATAGTGTTTATTCAAGTTTATTTTATGGCTGCTGTTTCTGCATTGTATCTTAAATATGAGAAGGAAAAAGTTAGTGTATGGCCAACTTCAAGAGCTGATAAATGATACCATTGTATCTAGTTCATGTATTTCTTGAGTATTATTTTTCAAGGACATATGGATGATCAATGTTTGGGTTGACTGGAAATTACCACTATTTTAGCTTCCTATATGCTCCCTTAATCCCTAAAAATTCCAAGAAGATTGTCCATTTTTAGATTTTGATGATGAACTTATTAAATTTTCATGATTCAAATCAAAGTCTATCAACTAAAAAGCTGAAAAATGACTTGTTTAACCATTGATAGTCACACTGGACAATCTTTTTGAGATGAAGAGTAAAAAAAGGAGGAAACAAAACAGAGTAGCTCGGAGGGATAACTTTTAACCAAGTCAATACCTGTGCTGCTCGACTCAATGGCCCTAATTCAGAATACATGTTACTGAAAACCATAAGTAAACAAAAATAATTAAATAATCTATAGTACAAGTAAATCTAGCTAAAATTTATAAATGGCAAAGTATTGAAGATCAAGATCCTTGATCTTCAAATAAAAGAAACTAAGAACGAACTATGACCTGTTTATTAAACAACAAAATTCCAATGACAAAACTGGGCTAAGGCCCCTGCCTACTATGATACAGAAAACTTAGACCATGACAAGTTACAACCTCCTAGTTTTAAGACACTGCTATTACAGCTCAGTGCCTCAGCCCTTCTCGAGTACAAAATATCTTCACCAGCAAACCTTTACCAATGCACTAGTTCCCCAATTCTTCAAAAACTATGAGCAACTTGAATCTAATGAACGATGGTCACTGAGGAAACAACTGTAGTACCTGAAGGCAACTATACAGGTTTGCGTGCAAAAAAATCGTTCACTGCAAGATAGGCATCTCCGTGAGGCACAGCATCCTCGGGTTCAGGAACATAGAGGCTCGAAGAAGAAGCCTGCATATTTTAGAGGTATTTCAGTCAGAACATAGAGGTTCCGTAACTAATACGTGGCACTGCAGAAAGACTAAATTTCTTGAAATGCAAAGCTTAGAAAACCGAAATCGAAGAACGAAAAAAATTAACCAATTCAGAGGGATGGCTCTGCCAGGAAGAAGCATAAGCATAGTAGCATACCTTTGCATCGAGTACAATCTCTCCAGAATTATCTTCGATCAGGCACCCACCATGAGCCTTTAACCATTCCACACATTCATCTACTCCATCCAAATCCTCACTATTTGCTTCAGTTGAAGTCAAGAAGCCTAGAACCTCGGCAATGTAGGTAACAGGAACTGTAGGACGGTAGGAGCGAGACATACATTTTACAGCCGCATATCGCATCTTCTCCACATAAAGATCTGCATTGTGCCATTATATCAGTGAACTCACAAAAAAAAGAACATGGCAGACCTGTGATACATAAAACATGAAGACTTACCCATGAGACAAGTGTTGAGGTCTGGAGCCGCCTTGTATAGCCTGAAAAATAAGACATAGTTCTCCGAAGTCACAGCAGCACGGACAGCAAGGGCATGTTTCACAACTTCATCTTTCCTAGATTCAGGAGATAACCTACGAAAGGACAAACTAATGAAGCAAAAGTTAGCAATTACTAATGAAAAATTCTGACAAATCAGTTGCAAGTTACAACTAATTCATTGATATTCTGTAAACAGATGCGATTAGAGCCATACAAAGTCTTAAGAACAAATTTAAAGGATAGACAAAGAGATATTACTAATTTAAATTCCATGACAGATTTGACATTCATGATGATCCATAAATTTACCATTTTATAAAAAAAAAACATCATGCCTACAAAACCAGCAACCATCTCAGTTCTTTAAAAGAAAGTGTATGGATATTTATGGACTACATTTATTGGCTAATGATTTTTACACTCCAAATTTTGATTATGGCACTCCAACCTTTATTATTTTTCATCAACTTTTACATTAAAAGTGGAGTGCCATTATCACATAGTAGAGTGTAAAAATCATTGACCTTGCTTTTACACTAATAAAATCATTCACAACCCAATACACAAACGAATGAAATAAATCAATAATTTATAATGATTCAACAATAATCACTGTTATAAAGCCACGAGCTAAAGAATCTGTTCATGTTCGAACAAGAAATGCTATAATAAAATAAAAACTACTTTATAATTAATCTTAACAAGATTTACAACCCATGTACCTTGACATTGCAGAGAGGAGATCCCTGTTATTATTAGAATGCAAGATTACACAGAGTAAATTGTAAGCGGCGAATTCTGCGTGGCATCCCTTTATACCTTCTGCATAAAGTGCTTGCAACTGTGACTGACACTGCATAGCCAACATGAATAAGTTAAAACAAAAAAAATGATGATTGGCATGTATTAAAGTTTTATTTCATACTATATATCTAATGTGTTTAGTTTACTACGGTATATCAATTATCCACTACTTCCTAATGACAAGCAATCTAATCTAAAAGAATTATAGACATTTTTTTGGCACTCCCCGATTATTTTGTTGGTTCATCAACTCCCATAATAAAGAAAACCATATGTGTTGATTGATTGAGATGATAAAAGGTTGGTTGGTAATAAAGTTGTGAATTTGAGGATTGTTAAAGAAGCAAAAGCTGATGCGAGTGGTTGTTTATTTGGGGTTTCCCTAAGCATATAGTGATGAAGAGGGGGCATGCTCAATGGAAGCTGCAACTTCGTGAATATGCAATACAGGTGGGCATTTTTCCAGGGAACAAAGTAAACTAACGTCTGCAATGAGCACAAACTTAAAACAGGTAAAATTCACTCTACTATAGATTGCTTTAGTGCTCTTGTTGGACGATATTTTATACAGGAACTGATGTTTCTAGTGCATTGGAAAGATAATGTATGACTACATCTATTCATCCAAGACAAGAAGGTAACTACAGAATAAGTATCCACCTGATTATATTCTCGCAAGTCAGCAACTTCAATTGCCAGACGAGCATGCGTTTCGTATACCTGAAAGAAAAGGCTATCATGAGACTTTTCAATAGTAAAAAGAGAATTTATAGAATCGAGATAGTAACTTGGAATGGAAAATCACATATATCTGATAAAATACCAGTATCAAAGGAAAATGATCTCTGAATACCAAACACTTAAGGTAATTATTCGTAATAAATAATTTAGTTACCGCAGATCTTCGTGCAAGTAAAGTCCTTAACAATAGAAACATCAAAAGACATACCTTAACAGTCAACTCATTACGTATACGCTGTACAGTAAGGTCCTGTCGTATCGATTTTAACTGATCGCATTTGTAAAGGTAGTTCTTTTCAGAATTTTGAACCATTAACAGAGACTTCTCTAACACTTCTTCAGGTCTAACCTGCAAAAACCAACAAATAAAGTATATAAGAACGCTTGCTGAGAAAACCTAACAGAAAACATTACACATCCTCCTTGAAATATCATACCGTTGCTGGGTCTGGAGCAGAAGTAAGACGTAAGTAGCGCTTCTCAATTTCTTGGCATGTTCCTCTTACAGTGAGAGAGTCCCAGTCAATATCTTCAACAGCCCTGCTGCTGTTCTCTTCTAGATTTTTGCTAAGAACCATAGCAGTTGCTCGTCGAGTATACAAATTCCCATTACCTTCGTTTTTTTGTTTAAAATGATGCTTTACAGACCGATTTCCGTGTCCTTTTTCAAAACGCTTTGATCTGCTTTCACGCTTCTTTCTTTCATCTGGGGAATCAGCAAGTGCAACCGCAGAAGAGTAATATGCTGTCAAATCTTGTTCTTTATCACTATCACTAGATGCTTCACCATTCTCTACTGCTCCCAGAGCTGTCCCATTGCGCCGTCTCTTGGCTGGCCTCTGAGAATCTCTATTAGAGATTTTTTGAGTTGTGAGGGAAAATCTTGAAGTACCAGACTCATGTCTGTTCTCCAATTTACCAACGGAGTACTGCAAAGACAAACCAAAAATAAAAGACATATCAACTTAACTGAGTCTAATGCAGCACTACAAACTGAGCCAGCACTTAAATCTAATATAGGTGATAAATCATTCAATTATCATCTACAAGCACGCAATCAATTACAAATACTATCATAACATATTGTTCCGGATAAATATCTACTCAACCCCTCAATAGAAGATAGTATATATCTATCCACAATCCACGAGCATGCCCATCGTAAACATATGTGGAGACAGGGTGATGAATGAAATATGTGTGCTGGATATTGTGTAAGATTTTCACTAGTTTTAGTTCACAGCATGTACTACCGTGGTTAGCTAAATATGCCAAGATATAGAGAGAAGGACTAGGGAAAGGAGAGAGTACATTTTGTGAAAAGTTACTGAATAAAATACCTGCTTACTCCAACCACTATATTTTGGAGCTTCACTATTAGGAGTCGCCGGTTTGTTGATCGGTTTATCTTCAGATACAGGCTCCCATCGACTTTTTGCTCGCCTGCTTGGGCTCCGGCTCTTTGAAGAAGTGGGTGTTAAAAAGAGTGAACCCCTGCATAAAAAAAAATAAAAAAATACATGGCTAATAATCCCTTGGTATTTAAGACAAAGATGGGGGACGAATATAAGACCCTTAACATGACTCCATTCATTAACAGTCCCTCATATATTGAACTCCCAATTCATTAACAGTCTCTCAGACAGAATACACAGTAAAGACTTCCCAAGAGCAGACATACAAGAAAACCACCATACCGACCCATGGTGTAAAAAACTCTACAAATGCTGAAATGACATGGAGAAGAAAGACATACTCATTCATGACATCTGTAGTAGGCAGCGGAAAAAGAGGTTCAGTATCCCAGTCTTTCGTAAAAAGCGTACCATCAGCTGTCCCCTTTGTGATGATCTGCGAAATAATTGATGAAAACATGGTGCATGACTATCAAATATATTAAAGCAGGAACAAGAAAAGTAAAATATTTGGTAGGAGTCGACATGTAGAATATTTTCAACTTCTCCAGCTAAACTCTTCAACTAACTTTTTCCTTTTTAATTTCCTTCAAATATTGCATACAAGCTATATAACTGTCATCCTTTCAAAATCATTTTTTCTAAGTTCACAGCTTGAACTACAAAGTTTTAGAACAAATCACAGGATGAACTACAAAGTTATAAACCAAGCTTCATTCTTACTCCATCGTGGACCTGTCAGCTCCCTATTCACGTAACTAGACATTTGACACCACTTTAGTCTAAAATCCAAAATACTATTGGATCAAATCACCCCTTATTCAAATTAACTCTGAATATGAAAATACTTCTGTCTCCAACAATTTCACCTTTTTCTTACTTTACCTCTTCTGTGAAATGCTCTTTTTCTCAGGGCAGCGTGAAAGGAATCAGGAGCTACATTTCAGACTACAATCCTTCAGTTATATAATGTGCAACATTAACATTCACAAACACCCACTAGGTGCAATTATGTTTTTACATCTGGAGACTAACTCTTATGATTCTAAGACTAAGAACTTCTATAAAGATGACAACAGTACCTCTTTCATGACAGCTTGAGAGGCTGCCATTTTCATTTCATCATCTCTACAACGAGCTAATGCCCTTTCCACATAACCACGCAGTGACTGTGGGAACATGCCAATCTGCCATCAATAGAATACACTAACTTTTGTAAGTACATCAGAGGAGTGCAGCAACAACAAAAAACCCACCACCTTTTAGAGTTCAACAAATCTACTGAGAAAAATACTGTGTTGGGAAGCTTTTCATAAAAAAGACCGTATTGCGAGCCTTTTTAATATATAAAATAAATAAAAGCCCAATCAAATACGCTCTTGGCCAGGACAATGGGAAAAAGAGGCAGATCTGTCATCAAATCCAAAATGTGAGTCATCATTATAATTGTTTCAAGTTAACAATAGTAAGAGAGGGTTAACTAAGCATATCTCTTTGGACGACGTATAAGTGATCTCCACAGAAGAAAGCATCATTATTTCCTTCTTTGTGATTTAAGACGAGGAAAAAAATAATCTAACCTTAAGGGCAGAGTCAGAAGCATCATGAGGTGATGCTTTATTATTTGATTTTGGCAAAGCAACGCTGATATATGCTGGCTTGGATACGGAAGCAGTTGCAGGACTCTCCTTATTGGTCTTTGGTAATGATAAAGCCAAGTTGGAAGCAATTCTGGGGTTTGTTGGGATCTGCAGTTTGCTTCCCCTATACACATCCAGTTGTGGAATATGTTGAGATGCTGGTTGTGATGGTAATTGGTAACTCTGGGGTGGCTGATGGAGCGCTGGATATGGGGCATCTAATACTTGGGTGCTTGTGGAGTTCTGCTGGTACTGGGAGTTTTGGTAGGATGTTTTTGCATCAATAGATGTTTGAGTGAAATTAGAATACTGAGTCTGGTATGCTTGGGCTCCATGTTTCCAGTAGGCATTGTAAGCATCACCACTAGCTGAAACAGGCTGACGAAAGAACCAATATAACTCAATGACCAAGCAAGAAGATCAAACAAAAGAAAAAAGTTCAGAATTTCTCACAACATGACTAAATGTTCTCAATTGTAGTGGCACATCAGCACTACCAGTCATCTCAATGATTGGTTATCAGTAGATAGTAGGTACTCAAATGTAAAAGTGGTGTGTGCCAAAAAAAATTAAATGAGGAAAGAAATTTAGTTCTTCACTCTTTCTAATAGCATGGAGTCCTTACATTAATAATCATCTCCATAATGATAGCATTAAATTCGGTTCCATTCTAACATTAATTATTGTAAGTTCTAATCCGGTTTTTTTTAGTACCAAATAATTTTGAAATAATTTTTAGGAAATTTACTAGGAAAAGATCCTTCAGAGATCACGAACAACGAACTAAAGCTATGCATGCAATCATAGCCATTTTCTTTTTCACTGAAATTGCATCAATCTTCAGCCTTATTGAGTTATTGCTAGCAAATAGTGCATAAGGAGCAGAACATCAAGAGAATAGCAATATAAAGAAGGAAATCTGAAAATGTCTTTCCATGGTTGAGACTTGAGAGAACAATTAACAAGCTATTGAATTTAAAGAAAGGGAAATAGTCAACTGCATCAGTAATAAAAAGGTCTATCACATTTATTGTAGAGAAACATACTTCGTATTTCTATATATGAACTAACAGTAGAAATTAGCAATAGTTGTCTAAACATGCAGAATATATATAATTTGTGCCAGGGCATTGAAAAGTGAGTTCCATGATAATATGATATGCCGTAAGCCAATAAAATGGTCAAAAGGCATACCACACCTTGTGGCAGACCATTCTGCAGCTTTTCTAACTGTGAGTATGAAGCTTCTGATCGCAACTCTTAGGATAACAGATAAACAACTTCAACTACTCTTTACCTTTTCTTAGATCATATTGTTTAGGTCTTCCACCTTCAAAATCATATGTAGGGAGCACTTTTCATTCATCTCAAGTACATAAACGCTTGAGCTTGAGAAGCTTTTATTCACAACATTTTCAGAATCCCATTTAGGAATTAAACTTTGAACCACAAACGGAAAGGATCAAAGAAGGCCAAGACATTGCAATTAACAATATTACTCACTCAAATAATAGCATCACAACAAGGTTCTATGATAACAAACGCAAATTTTCTTCCCAATGAATATCAATCTAACCTCAACGACTACCACAAATTCACAAACTAAACATGAAATATACAACCGTCAATTATTTTTTCCAGATCATATGTATGTTTTTTCCAGATTCTACCTATGCTCCTTTGAGAATCTATTTTAATTGATCATTGTGGTAGAAAGAAAAATTAGAGATGTCAAAGATGTCTGAAAAATGCATGCTATAAAGGCAATAAATGTATCAGTAGACACCAAACCTGAGGGGTCAATTCAGATGTGCTGGACTCTGGCCTCGAAGAAAGAGAAAAATGTGAAGGTTGTATGCTGCTAGCATACCCACTGCTTGCGCTAGCAGCTGGACAGCTCACTGTTGACGTACTAGGAACATAAACATTTTCTGTGCCAGGAGCACAGATATTCTCTGTTTGTGTTTGATTATAATAGTCTGTCCATTGTTTATTGTGTTGCTGATATTGAGAAGCTGCAGCTCCGACTGTTGAACTATATCCAGCAGTAGCATCGGATGCATAGTTTGGATATTGCTGAGAAGTGTAAGTTGCATACTGCCCCCCCTGCCACGTGTTCGTCTGGCTACTGAAAGTGTCAGTTGTGTAACCTCCAGATGTCTGGTAATCACCATGATTGTAGTAAGTGCTTGAGTAATTTGCAGGACCAGCATAAGATCCTGTATTCTGAAATGAGGAAATAGGCTGATAAGGAGCACCTGTGTTTTGATAAGCTCCTACAGGCTGAGAGTAGGGTTGAGGTTGATTTGATTGCTGAGGGTACGGTTGATTTGATTGCTGAGGGTACGGTTGACTAGATTGCTGTGAGTATGGTTGATTTGGCTGTTGTTGATAGCCATTATAGTAAGTTGCATATCCCGCATTGTTATTATACCCATACGGATCTGCGCTAGTATAGCTTGTGTAACTACTATAATCTTGTGCGACAGCTGTCTCCACAGAACTAGGACCAGAAGCAACTGCCGTCGCACCTTGTGTGTCTGGTGCATTCCTTGGAGTAACATCAACTAGTTGATCTTGATTCTGATTGGCGTTTGCATAACTTCCATTATCCCTGGTGTAAATATCTGCCCCATGCATGGACCATGATCCCCCAGAGGAGGAAGGTGGATAATAATATGACGATGCATGAGGTTGAATATAATCTTCACCTTGATGCTTCTGTCCAAACAAATAATTAATGCTTACATTAAAAAGCAAGCCGCCAAGATCGAAAGATAATCAAACAAAACTGGAAACATAAATCACATGATATGATAACTGCTCTATACGATGATATGAAACACTCGCAAGTTACTCCTTGTAGGATATGATACCGACAAAAGCTATAATGTGAGAAAACACACCAGTGACACCAGTTCTCACAACTATGCTAGAGTTTACCCTCAGCTAACACCGCCATTTATTATTATAACTCCAAATACCACTCGTGGAACTACTTCCAAAAATTGATTTATGAACACGTCTCATTTATGCTAGACCAGCACCCATAAAAATTATAAACGATGCACGTAATTCATAAAAGGCGATTGGAAGTTACCTCCAAAGAATTGGGGTCAAACGCTGCAACACCATCTGCCATTCCTCCTTGATTCATCATCTTCTCATGAATATACTGCAAACAAATTAATCACTAAATTAGAATGCACACTTCCAATAAATACTTAACCAAAAATAAAGCAAACCTAAACATCACTGCCTTCATCCCACAAAGATTGTCCAATTGGATTTTCAATGGCCGAAATTAAAAAAACTATAAGACTTAAATAAGACAAATTACTTCGATTCGAATCTAAATTATCACGTTACTAGAATAAGCATTTGATATATATATATATATACCAAAAGGGCAGTCTTTTGAGATGTAGGGAGGAATTAACAGCTTAACATAATTAATAATCTAAACACATAAAAACCCTAAGCACAAAAAAATAAAAAATAAAATTGGAACAAACAAAAACCTCGTATTAGATCCCTGAAATTTGGTCTTACAACTGGAGGTCAATGATTCGAACAAATTAGAAAACGAGATTATTAAAAATAACTAAGAAATTAAATGAAATAAAATGTTATATATGAAAAGGAAAATAAAATAGAAATATATAAGTATAATATGAAAGTTTAAAGAATAATGTTAAGCGAAATCGAGGAGGAGGAGTTGTTGAAGTGGGTCAAATCGAATTTTGGGGTCACAAACATATAATAGGATGATGATGATTTTTATTTATTTATAACTATGATTTAGATTCAAAATAGCAATAAGGAAGGAAGCATATTTTTTATGCGTGATGATGTACAAGGGGGAGAAGAAGGAACCAAAGATATTTTCGAGTTCGGCCCGTTATTGGTCAACATGGATCATCATGAGAAGCATGCTAAACCGGATTTCGAACCAAGTTGAAACGAGATTGAATCCGTTATCATCGAATTTAAATTTTTAATAGTAGTAGATTATTGGAAATGTGTCACGAATCTTGTTAAGCTTTGAAGAGTCCATCGTAACTTACATCGAGTGCATATGATTATATTGGGGTAGTCTCGATAGACTTGGGAGCCTCAAACGGAGTCCGGCTTTCATCAAACGCCTAGCACGACGCGACTCTCGAGGCTATTGAATCTGAAGATTGAATATCATTACGTGCTTCAACGTGTGGGTTGACCCTCAATGCAAAATACACGATCAGATTTTGAATAATAAAATGATAGAGTTTGCATCGATAACAATAAAAACTCGACCGGGAACAGATAATTTGGGATAAAGACGAGACAAAAATTCTAATTATATTTTCAATAAAAATTCGAGCAAGACAACTTTCAACGCCAAGCAAAGATACGCCTCTCTGCTTAAAATAAAAAATAAATAAATAAAGCAAAAAACTTCACGCGACTTCAATATGATTTACAAACGCGCGGACACGCCGTAGTCCTTTATACTACCGGTAGCGATATCGAATCCATTGGTAACATAACTCTGTATTTGTATTTTAAGTTCGAGTTTAACTTTTCAATTTATCCTATATCAAGAATTTTAAATATTCTATTCGATGAGCATATTTGGGATTTCTCCACTGGCTTCAGCGGTTTTTTGCCCGAAAGCGCCCGAACTATCATTTAATTTCTAGCGCGATCCCCCGAACTATTTGTTTGCCTCGAAAGCAGCCGAACTATTGTTTGTCGTTGCCTCCCGCATACCGAATACCATTTTGACACTGCTGGGTACTCTACCCATTCAATTGCCTCTCATGCTGGGTTCACTTTCACAATACGAGGACAATTTAGTAATTTCACTATTAAATGTATTGCTTATTACTAGTAATTACACATAATTGAACTTTTGCCTATTAAAAAAACCTCCTTGACCCCATTGTTGACTCAACAATAAATGAAGAACCCTAAAATTTAGAAAACCCCAAATTAGAAAACTCCAAATTGAAAAATTGAAAGAAATTAAGGTCATCTTCGACGGGGCCACACCTAATCCGAAATAAGATGTCAAAGTTTAAATATGTTTGCTGGAAATGAAGCTTCGCTGCAGAAAATCCCTGAAAGGTCTGGCCAAACGCCAGACGGGGTTCGCGGGCCGCCGATGGGAGGCCATTTAACCTTCGTATCTCCTCTTGTCGATCTCATATGAAATGTGTTTGGTAGTTCTCTGAAAAGAAAAGTTAAAAATTACGCTTTTATAAGTTGTTTTTCTCTTAATTGTAATGTTTTTATTGTTTCGCTCGAGAGTCCAACTTACAATTGCACCGCGTCATAAATGAATTCCAAACCTTGTCATATTGTGATCAAGCATGGTAGGTTTCTATTATGATGTTTTCTCGTAATACATTCTCGATGTTAAATCGGGTTTGAACATTATGCGCGTATCAAGCTTTTGCAATTTGAAGGAAACGAATGGCTTTTATTGATTTCCCTCGGGTTTGTTTTTTATCATATTACAACTGGCCACGGTAGTAAACCCCCGTACTAAGGGCCCCGTACTATAATGCATACACATTAACACATTATACAAGAAAAATAGAGCGATACCAAAAAGCAAAAGTTAAACGACAGTATAAAATGGTAGACAAACAAGATTCCATTGAACAAGCTGGGAGGAAGACAAAAGGTTCTAATCGATCATTTACATAACTAATAAAGGCGCTAATTTAAAAAGCTTCACCTACCACATATTTAATACATTTAAGTCCACAAAAAGAGTAAAGAGGCCACAATAAACAGATCTGCCTCTAAACACAAAAAACAGATCCGCCTCCAACCTATTCTACATCTACTCTACTGGACGCGTGTGTCAACAGGACTTCCGCCTTCTTTTCTTTGCTCTTGGGAGGTCAGAAGCCGTTAGCCGTGGGAAGCTAACTTCATAAGAAGCATCTCGGCCTCGACGTGCCAAGGGTCTCTCCATCCATGTTTCGACAAGTCTCAGATATGCCCAATAACACCACGTATTTTGTAATGTACGGCGCCCCCTTCCGCGAGGCCTCAACGCCGCAATTTTTCACCTTTCTTAGATGCTTACTTTCTACCATTTCTCAACTTCTTTCTCTCGGCAAAGATCCTTTTCCTCCGGCATCTTAGGTCTTCCCGAAGGACTCTTATGCTCTGACGGAAGCGACGTGGGGCGGATACGGGCCATTTGTCCGTAACATAGCACCGCCAATGGTTTAACATAGGATTTTCTAACTTTCAAATTTCGTAACATAGGATTTCTCAAATGAACTAAGATCAGATTCTAGACTACTCCCCTTTTCAGGTTCTTTCCCTGGGGCGGCGTGCCAGCCTCAACCTCTTCTTCCCCATCATCTTCCTCACCACTCAATCCCTCAAACAATCGGCCCAGAGCGCTCATACGCATACTGAATCGCCCAATGTCAATCCAAAGATCGGCCCCAAATCCTCCAATATTTCATCCTCATCTAGGTGGCATGCACCTCCTTCGCCTCAGCCAGAAGCCTCTACGGGTTCACTGGCCCAATTTCGGTTCATAGGCTCGTAGTCCTCACCAAAATTGTATTTCCTCATAAAAGCTTCAGTATCATGATCATAATCTTCAAAGATTATGTTATTGTCTTCCATGAAATCATCCAAAATTTCATTCTATCTTCTTCTGCCCTTGAACTCCACTTCTCGACGCTAATATCCACCCCTCGAACTTCAACATCATTAACATCCATTTCCCGACCCTCAACCCTCTCCTCTTCAACTCTCTCTCTTCTTTCAACCATCTCTACTTCAATACCCTCTTCTCGAACTCGCTTTCTCTATGGTACCCACAAAGAGGCTTCACACCCCCAACACAACTCCCCAACATCCATACTATAACTCTTTAAAAACCGAGCAACTTCGCCTTCATCATCAATTTCCCTCAACGTAGCTGGGGCCACTTCTACTCCCTTACGCCCCAAGATAAACTTTCACCCAAAAGCAAAGCCTACAAGCTTTCGACCACAAAAGGGCCATACAACATCCCTATTTCTCTACCCCTTTAGCCCAAATTTTAATCATATCATCCACATCCCTCCCTCGTGTCTTCAGTGAACTAACCATCATCTGAAAGAACGACAGTTTCCTTTTAAACAAAAAGCAAATCCCCTGTCACCCCCCATCTGCCTCAACGCATACATTAACTATATATCATCGCTGAAGTCGCGAATTTCCCTGACAGTAGCTCCAAGTAGCTCACCCAACCACCTGGGTAAATATACACAATGCGGAACTCCCATCTTCCTAAACTCCCATTGGGGCCTTCTTCAACTTTACTGCTAACTCGCTCGACTTCCCTCGCAGTTCCATGTTATAAGTAAGTACCAAAATCAAGAAACACTCCCCACAAGCATAATTGTACAACAAATTTTAAGAATTTAGGTTCAAAATCCTAACGATTCTCTCGGAAAAAGCGCTGACACCTCTCCAAAATGATCTGTGTTCTACTTCCCTCGAAAAATTCATTAAATTCTTCTACCTCTTCTTCACCATTAATTGGATTAATTGAGAAATTAAGTTGAAAGGTCTTTAAAAATGGGGTTTCGTAGATGAAACGTGGCGGGGGTTATTGAATTGAATAAGTTTAACTTCTAATTGTGCTGCGCGCCTAATTGTTTAAAGGGGTATAATAGTTTTTTCATATTTTGGCATTTTAAAATATAATTTAAGTAATAAGAATTTCACTGTATCATTTAAGCAAAGATAGACATTTGCAGTACCAACAGTGTCAAATTTGTCTAGGGCATGCCTAGACAAAACAAATAATTCAGTCTCATCCAAAAAGCATTAAATTAAAGAATATAATGTATCCAATTTTGAGCTAAAAGATCAACTAATTTGAAGTTCTCCATTTGGTATTCAAATTCACGAATATCACCCTCCAAATAAACGAGCTTGAAATAAACAGAATCTTTTGCTATTCAAGTTCAATATCACCTCCAATTAAATGAGCTCGAAATGATGAGAGAAAAATGCATAATTAGCTCGAGATAACCAATTTTCAAAAACAAAAACTTGATAGATCTCCTTCAAATAGAATACGAAGAAAAAACACATGAATTTCATAAGAAATGTAACAAACAATCCTTCAAATTCAATTAAAAGTTACACAAAGAAAAAACACACTTAATTACAGAATGACCCTAAACAAAAACCCACAATTTTCCTTAATCATCTTCTTGACAGATAAGCAAGACTTTTAACCAGCACAAACCCCTAACCACCAAAGCCATACAGGGTCCTTCCTTGCCTCTTAAGGGCATAAACAACATCCATAGCAGTAACAGTCTTCCTCCTAGCGTGCTCCGTGTAGGTGACGGCGTCCCTAATCACATTCTCCAAAAATATCTTCAAAACCCCACGAGTTTCCTCATAAATCAACCCAGATATGCGCTTTACGCCGCCTCGACGAGCCAACCGTCGAATTGCGGGCTTCGTGATGCCTTGGATGTTGTCACGGAGGACCTTACGGTGACGTTTGGCGCCTCCTTTGCCTAATCCCTTGCCTCCTTTTCCACGACCAGACATTTTCTACCAAACTGATGAAAATCAAACCAAATTTATTAGTCAGATTAAATCTACAGATAATATAATCTTTCATTTTCAATTTTTTAACAAAATTCGTAAGATAAAAAGTGAAGTTTACCTGATGGAGATTGTTTTTATTTTTATTTTTATTTTTGGTGATGATGTGTTTTGAAACGAAAAATGAATTGGTCATTTATAGTGAGAGGTAGTGAGGTAGTGATCCGCGTCGACTACGTGAAGAAGCAATCTTGGACGTTGAGGTCATAATCAACGGTGGCGATTGAACTTGTGGAGTTTCATTCGGATCGAGATCATAGCAAACTGAGTTTAGAGAGTTTTCTATAGTAGTGTGCAAATGATCCAACTCGATCCGAAAAACGGGTTATTGGCTTGAAAGATCCAACTGATAAAAAAAGTCGAACATTTTGTATTGTGCTTGGAATTAAGTTTCTGAAACTCGATAGAATTCGAAAATGTGAATATAATTCTTTTTGTTATTCCATACGAATACTTTTATTGGTTGTGTTTTAAATGAAAATATATATTAATAGTACTATAGTAGTAACCAATATGTAAATATGATTCAATGATTTGTTACTAAACAAATATGGCAAATGATAATATTAGACAAAATATCATCATGCCAGAACAAAAGGTGTTGAATTCTCTTACACCTTTTGATTAACAAGCCAACTATCTTACTGTATTTGAATTGTTCATGTAGGAATAAATTGACCAAAAGGGAATAGCTAAAGGGTACTTTATTTAAGAGCTTCATTTTAGTATCAAGCTGATAAATGTTGCATAAAAAACAATCAAAGTGTGGGTTAATAATATAAATTAAAACAATTTTGTGATTATTTTTTAGTGTTTAGTGACTTGCTCCCCATCTCATGATACATAGATTAGTTTTACCTTTTTTGCAATACATCTTATTAGAATAATTTTTCGGTTGATTTAATTTTATAGCTAACAATTATGAATTACATCCTCATAAATATTAATTTTGTGCTCGATATCTGATCGACTATATTTGAACGTGCTTGACTAAATATCCGGAGCAAGTAAAGATTTAAAAAATCGCATAATAATCGCCAGCACCTGATAACTGCGATTGCTTTTAAAAAATTAATACATTTATTCGGAGCAATTTCATCACTATCATATTTAAGATGATGAAGACGAAAGAATTCCTCGGAGCATCCTGGCCTCAAATATATTTGGAATTATTTGAATCTGGTGTTCCGGGGTTCCTCCTCCATAAAGACGGCCCAATAATTTAAACTTTTGGCGAAACGGACCCCCTCCGTCTCTTCCGCTTTCCATTTGTTTAACAGTAATAATAACTCTCTCTCTCTCTCTCTCTCTCTCTCTCGTAAACAGAATTTCCCAGAAATAGTTAAAGTTGTACAACATTCTGCAAGTGTATGACATTTTAATCAAGTGTAACTTCGCTTATTCTTACTCTGTTTGTATCATAGATATGCATATGTACATATGAATATCAATTTGGATTATTATTAGTTAGTTTTTATGCCATCAATAATCAACATGTGTAAATTCACATACTCGCATTCTTTATATATCGTATATATGTATGCATTACTTAGTTTTTTTTATAATGATTCAAGAATCATTTTCTTCATAAAAATGTCTTCTTACTGTTTCCCAGAAGGAAAGAAAGAATTTTTACTAATTATTGAATCTTTTAGTGCATTGGATAATCTCATTTCTTGTTATTTTTTAGTAGATTACAATGTTTAACTTTATAGCGAATGCTGCAATTTTGATGCTGTTCAGATATGAAAAAGAAACCATTTTATGATGATGTTGATTAGAGATACTGAGCCTAAAGTATTTTTTTTTATTTGTGATTCAGCGTCATCTTAGTGTTTGTGTGGTTGTTTAATCAGAAACCCTTCAATTATGTGGACAATATAGTAGTTAAATCAAATCATTAATGCACTTTCTGAAACTCATGATTATAATATTCACGCTAAGCTATATTGTATTGAGCATGTTATTGCTTTTAGAAAAAAGATGAATAGTGAACTGCTTTGTGTTTCTTGGAAGATTCTTCATCTCTTCTTCAAACATACTTTTTTTTTTTTTATGTATGGCATTTCGAGTTCGGGGTTGGGGAGTTGATTGTTGACTGATAGTCATTCGGTATGCAATTTGCTGATGTATTGTAGTATTCGTAATATTTTCATTTTCCGTGGATTTTTTTAATTTCGAGTACAAGTTGCAATTGCAAACTAAACTGACTGAAAACTCATTTGCACTACTGTGTACTTATCTTAACATGTTCTGATTTATAGTGGATCTTGCTTCTTTTTCTTTACTATTTCATTGGCCTGGGTTTTATTGATTTACTAAATCTGCTTGTGTATACTTTGTATTCCACCTAATTTGAAGGTCGTGTTCAGTGGGTGGTTATAGCGTAGTTTATGCGAGACAAAGAACATATATGATAGTGTCAGAAATAGGAGATTGACTTGTAGACAGGATGAATAAATTTTTCTTCTTTAGATCATTTGTATCGAATGGTGAAAGTAATCCGAAGTCCCCACCATCAACAGACAAGCAGATTGACTTGGAGAAATCGGTAGATGGTAGCCTCAAATCCAAAAGTAAAAAGCAAGTTCTTCGGGAACAGAATCATGGCTCTTCTCAATGTCTGAGAAGAAGCCTTTCATTTTCATCTGGAAGTGCTTATGATAGTCAGTTTGGAAGAAACTTAAACGAACAGATCGACTCTCCAGGTCATCCTTCACTGAAGCATTCCTGTCATCACTCATCCAGGTATGCTGGTTTTTGGCCTTTCTTCCCCCAACAGAATTGCAAAGCCTTTTAAATGGTTGGCTTATGTTTCTAAAACCGATGCCTGTTGACTTTTGGTATCTTGCAGGCATAGATCCCTTACTCCAGAGAGGCAACGAAGATCAAAAAGGTCTGAAGCAGCTGCTGCTCATATTATAGAAAGGGCACAGCATGACAGTCTCCTGGCTTCTAGAGAATACTGTGATCCATCAGAAAGCTCATCTCACTCAAGCGATGCGTCAACTAGAGTTTTAGATCTTTACGTTGATGGGGAGCATGATGAGTTAAAGAGTGTACCAAAAAGAAGTTTCAACCCGAAAAATTTTGATAAAGAAAAGGGTTCTAAGCATCTGTCGAGAGAGCACTTTGAAAAATTTACTTTGCCAAGTCATGGGAGGGAACAGAACCCCAAATCTCAGTCTTTCAGAGAATTTAAAGGTTCACAACAACATTTGTTATCCAAAGATCAGTTGGAGAAAAAAGTTAGGCATGAATCCCCTCAAAAGATTGCAAGAAGTGTGGTGGAGAGACTTTCTCAGTCTAAGTTCTCGTCCAAAATAAGTCCTAAAGGCTCTGATCCTGAAATCCCCATCACAATCGAAGATATCTACAATGGAAAGGTAAGCAGGTGCTCTAGTGTATTTTCTGATGGACATTCCCAGAAAAGTTCTATGGATGAGTCTATTGAAACTGTCAATGAGTGTTACACTCGTAATTATGGGATCATGAATCATATTGAAGCACTAGAAGATGTCAATGATGGAATACCTCAGAAATTGAAGGAAGCCGAGGAGAGAGTAATATTTTTCTCTGAACAACTCGAACACGAGACATTTTTCCTTGTTAGAGATATGAGTGTTCCATCATTGATTCAGACAATAAGAAATTTAGCAAAGGATAGGCTAAATTTGGCCATTGAGGTCCCAGCTTTATTTCGGGAGTGGAATGCTGACAGAAAAGCAGTCACTGAAGAACTGAGAAGAACTCGGGCTGAACTAGATGCTCAAACACGAAGGCTGGAGAAGGAAAACCATGAGTTGCAATCCACATTGGAAATGGAATTAGATCGAAGATCAAGTGACTGGATACTAAAGCTTGATAAGTACCAGGCTGAAGACCATAGACTTCGAGAAAGAGTGAGGGAACTTGCTGAACAAAATGTTACTCTTCAAAGAGAAGTTTCCTCATTTACTGAAAGAGATGCTGATGATAAAATTAGGATTACATCCTTAGAGCAACAACTTGAAGACTTGGGCACCAGGGTTGACGAATTAAGAGTTGAAAATAAAGATCTACACCAAGATCTTTATAATTTTCAAGAGAAGTACAGAGCTGAAAAAGAAGCTCGGGAAAGCATCCAACTTAACAATGAGGATAAGATGAAAGAGTGCATGGACTTGCACAGGTCCGTCACTAGGTTGCAGAGGACTTGCAGTGAACAAGAGAAGTCAATTGACGGATTGAGAGGACTCTGTGAAGAACTTGGAAAGAACATGTCGGCAGAAGACTTTGATAGCCAGTTAGGAAGGTTGCGGACAGACAACATGAGATTGACTGGTTTGGAGCAGTCGTTGAGGAAAGAGGTGGAGACTTACAGGCTCGAACTTGATTCCCTTCGCCATGAAAATATAAACCTGTTTCAGCGTCTGAAAGGCAGAAGTAAGGGAGGATGTTCAAGTTTCAAGTTGGAGTGCGAGCTATGGAATCGAGTTAACATCTTGCAAAACCAAGGTTTATCATTGCTAGTGAACAGTGCCGAGCTTTGTGGGAAGTTGCTGAACCAGGTTAAAAGAAATTCATGCCGGAATGTGAAAGATGTATCATACAATGAGAACAGTGGTTTACAGAATTTGGTTATTGAATCTGAAGTGAAGCTTCAAGGTTGCAAGAGGGGAATAGAAAACTTGTCAAGGTGTTTACAGTCTGTGAGAAACATGTTAGAAGAGAACTCGACACAATCTCAGTTGTGCGAGGCCGACAATGACATAGGCCAAGAAAACAGTCAGAAACTTGAGGTAATTGGGCACCAAAGCATTAATCTTTCAGTTTTTTTTTTTCTTCCAAACATTAATACTAGTATAATTTTACTTTGATGTTCGCATGTTGTAGATTTTATTTATTTTCCTCCACCTACTATTTTTTCTCATATTTTACATCTACAGACCAATATTCAAGCAGAATTAAGAGCAGAAACCTTGTTGACTAACTTGTTAAAGGAGAAGCTTTACTGCAAAGAGCTTGAAACAGAACAACTTCAAGCTGAATTGGCAGCAGTAGTTAGAGGAAACGATATCCTCAAGTGTGAAACCCAAAATGTAGTTGATAGTCTTTCCTGTGCAACCCACAAGATGAAAGATCTTGAACTTCAGGTGTGCCCTTCTTCCTATTGTAGTTGATGCTCTATGTATAACTATTCGTTGTCTGTTTATTTTGTTGTACTGCCTATAACGTGAGAGATGGAACTGAAGTCTTTCACCACATTCATTATTTTTGGGAAAATTTCAGTGTTTCTGTGTTGCTCTAGTGTAATGGTGAGATATAGCATGAGAAGAATTTGCAAGGGAGACATCCAGTGCTTGGAGTATTCATGAAGTTTTCCACCATTAGCATAAAAATTAATTGTTTTAGTTATTTTCTGACATTAGAGAGTTGCAATAAACTAATCATAGTCTCTTGACTGTTGCGATTTTCACTTTGACATTTTGTTTTGCTATCTCAGATGATTAAGAAGGACGAGAATATCAATCAGCTTCAGAATGACTTGCAAGATTGTAACAAGGACTTGGCGATGGTGAGAGGCCTATTACCATACGTAACAGAGGAAAGAGATCAACTGTGGAAGGAGGTGAAGCAATATTCGGAGAACAACATGTTGCTGAATTCCGAAATCAATGTCATGAAGAAAAAGGTAGAGGCCCTTGACGAGGACATACTCTTCAAAGAAGGGCAAATTACAATATTGAAGGATTCAATGGGCAAACCTTTCAATCTTTTTGGTGGTCCTGATTGCATGGAGGAGTTTTTGCTGTAGTGAACCTAAATTGTTAAACTGCTTATGCTTTCTCACATATCATCCCTTGTTCATACTCTTTACGTCGTTACATTTTCTTTTGTACACAATTGGCAAACCTTCTCTTTGTTCTGTTATTTTGTCACAATTGGATATACAATTTGGTTGTTTTGTACAGTAGAAGTCACATGATGTATGTTTTTACATTTTGAAGTTCTAATATTAAGAGAAAATTGGAAAACTAAAGAAAGCTTAACTAATTATTTAATTTTTAGAGTCGTATTTAATTTTCTTTGCCTACAAGATCCTTTTAAAAAGCGCTTAAATCGCCTCCCCAAACACTTTCTTCTTCATTTCTTCTTCTTCTCTTTCTCTTTCCTCAACCTACTTTTTTCTTCAAAAACCACCACCACCAACCCTCATATTCGTGACCACCATCCTCTGCCCCTTTCCCCCCACCTTTTCATTTTCGGTTTTTTTTCAAAAATAAAAAATAAAAAATTATATTCTTAAAACTTCATTCTTGATGCACCTTTCTTAAAATCAAAGCGATATATATATATAATATATATATATATATATATATATATATTCCTTATATGCGTAGCAGCCTGTAATCAATCTATTCTCTGCTTAATTATTTCCCTTAATTCAAAATTATGTAAAAAGTATATTTCGTGTTGTTAGATTTGTTCCTTTTTTGGGTTATTTTAATATATCGTTTCATACTTTTCAATTATTTCCGAACTTTTCCTGCTTTAAGGGGTTTCATAAATATTTGTTGAGAAATTATGATTTTTCTATCAAGTCAATTATGTGTGCTTCGGTTGATCATTTTTCTGTGATTTTTCGTTGTTGATTTCTTGTTAAAACCATGTTTTCTGGTCTGGATTTTGTTATGGGTATCTCATAACATCTCATTTACGCCGTTATACGTCAATATACTTCATTATACATCCGTATACACCAAAACACTGGCATATAATGACATATAATGTATTTCAACCTGGTATGATACATTATTATCCAATATAACCTTATGTATATTATTTTTATGTGCAAATTACTTCAAGAGATGCTCGAGAGTAGATGAACAAATGCATTAAAGACTAAATAATTGAATTATATAGGACAATAGAATTTTCATTAACATGTAATATATTTTGTTCTTCAATGAATTATTTCTACTCAATTTGATATATATAAAATGAATTACATTATCAAAGTTCAAGTTTTGAATACATAATTGTTTCGTTTCTAAATGACTTGAGCTTCAATCATTTGATCCATTCTTCAAAGTTTGTTACACTTTGTTTGTCAACATTTTACATTCTTCTATGCATGTGTTCATCTATTCTCGAACATCTCTTGAAGTAATCCGCATTGGCTAAAAAAACAAGATACGAGTTTATTGATAATAATGTATCACAACTAATTGAAATATAATATACTCTATTATACACCATTATACATCATTATAATGCTAGTTTTTTGGCGATAATGGATGTATACAACGTATAACAACAGATATGAGATGTTATGATATTGTCTGCTACTCATAATAAGACCCAAAATAGAAAAACACGAAAAATCAGCGTAAAAATGCATAACGAATTGATGTAAAAACTCATGCTTTCTCAACAAAGTCACTTATGAAACCCCCAATCAAACTATGAAATTAACAATAAATAATTGACAAAATACGAACAATATCATCAAATAACCTAAACAACAAACAACAAATCGATAAACCTTACCTAAACATATTTCTCTTACATAATCACTAAATTCAAAAATAATCCTCTAGAGAATCCATTGATTTCGTTCTTACCCAAGTATAAAGAACATAAGCAGTTTAAATTCCTCGATTTCAAGAAAAATACGATCAAGAAATCTAAGGTTTTAGAACCTAATATATATATTTTTTTTTTGAAAAAAATCCGAAACGAAAAGACGAAAGAGTCGCCAGTGGCCAGTAGGATGACGCTCGCTAACGGAGTGGGGAGGGGTTGTTGTCAGGTGGTTTTCAAAAACGCAGGCCATGAAGATGGCAAGGTTGTTAAAACGAAACGGGGTTAAGAAAAGTACAAAATATGTATTTTATAAAAAGCATGCTATTTAATTGTTAAAATTAACGTTGTTGGGACTAAAAATGTTCAAAATAGTGATATTTTTTCAATTTTCTCTAATAATAAAAGAGGTCAATATTCCATTACTTTTGTCTCCTCGTGATCTAAAAGATCTCCCCTCGCTAACACATTATATGTTAACATCGCTAGCTAACACGCCGATTCGGGAAGATATATAATTAAACGCCAGAAGCCATTTCCAGATATTTATACGCTTAAACACATTTGGCTTCACTCTTCGTAGCATATGGTTGGCCTCAACATATTTAGCGATTCGAAAAGATATGTAATTTTAAATGCTAGCTATAAGACCATAAAGTAACCCCCGTATTCCTCCTCATCAATAAAATGCTTCAGCCTTCAGCAACTCAGCATTCAATAACACGGACGCACTCAACACAATTTCAAATATACTTTTCTTCAATAACAAAGTCATGTCTGGATATTTTAGTGTCAATAGGGACCATTTTTGGTAGAAAAATGTAAAAGCAAGATGCAGAAAGGTATGTAAAGTTGGGTAGAGACAATAGCAGCAGGGTATGATGGGATTATTGCCTTTTCTACTGAAGCATTCATTGTATTAATTAAAAACATGAAAGGGATGGATCTCTTTTAGCTAGTGCAACAGGCACTATAGCAGTAAGATGGGGCTTCTCGGATTATCCTTCAATTTTTTCACTCATTCGATTTTCGCTGTCTGGATTTTGTGGTGCCTCGTGAACTTGGTGTTTTCTGTTTCTCATCTTCTTGCTCATTGCCCTGCGTTTCCTCTCATTGACATCAATCCATGCATAATCAGATGGTATACGGAAAGGGTCGATCTCACTCTCTAAGCCACAAGATTCACCATCACTCGACTGTTCACCTTTGCTACTTCTCATCCATGAAGTCCATGATTTTGAGCCCTCTGATTCTTTCAACTTGGCATCCTGGAGGCGCGTTGGGCTGGATGGAGGGGTTGAGAATTCATCATCTATTGCCTGAAGCTCTTTAAATTTAGTAAATGTGATGAAGACACGAACTGTTGGAACAATTGGGATTTCTAGCTGCAGTATCAAGAGTAAATGTTTCATCAGTCGCAATCAACCAGTCGATTGAAACAGAATTAGATATTGAACATCTACTAGACTTAATGTAAACAACACATACCTTAACAGGAAAAGTCCCAAGAGGCAGTTTAGTAGTCAAAAGCTCCTTCAGTCTCCTTACAGCTTTCACTTTGTTGGCCAATATGTCGAGCAAGGGCAGCAGTTCCTCAGTTGTTATGGGGAAACCAGGCGTCAACCACAGAACAGGTCTTAGGCCTTTTTTGTATTCACTTTCTTTCTTCGACTCGTCAGCACCTCCTTTATTTTTCTTCTTCTTGTTGCACTTCTCGTTATCCTTTTTGAGACCATCCAAATCCTCCTTATTTAGTTCATATGCAGTATTATCTTCAGAAGCTAATTTTGAATTCACATCTCCACCATGTTTCGTACCTTTCTTTTTCCAACCAAACAAACCTTTCTTCTGTTTTGGGACAACGTTAGGTTCAGCGATCCTGGAAGAGGCACCATCCCAAGATTCATGAGTATCTCGGCCCACTGGTTCCTCGGCTCCATCGAGAAGTGCAGCATGTAATTCATTTCTCTCCTCCTCAGTCAGCATGTTGTTGAGATAATCATCCTGATAATCGTGGTTGCCACCATTTTCACTTATCTCGTCATCGTTAGCAGAAAAGAGTTCTTTGTCCGTCATAGCACCAGGAACCCTCCTGGATTTTACACTCACCATAACATTATGCATATCATAGGCCTTGGCTTTCCATATGCCCACCTTCTCTGTCTTCTCATGGTTCCACCAGTTCAAACACGGAATAAGCTCTGCTTGTGTAACATCAATACCAGGCTTATACATGTTTGTTTGGGACATGAAAGCCACTTCACGAGTCACTTCGGTCTCTGATGGTTGCACTCCAGCTCCATCGAAAGCATTTGTAATCTCTTTCTTTTTGTGAGCTATAACGAGCAAAGAACCCGAGGGCAGAGATTTGCTTCCATCTGCAGATGAGTACCCCTCTCCAAGAAACAGAATAGTTTGTTCAGATCTCTTAATGTTGAATCCATCAAAGCCAGTGAGACTCATATCAGCGCGGAGGTTGGAACCACGTTTACATATCCTGTAGGTATCAGAGGGAGCTATCTTCCCAACAAACGGTATGACAGAGCTATCAAAATGAAAATTTATTTCCATGTAAAAGTCCCTGATTCTGGCTACAGACGCCAGGATCCGAGGAAGCCTACGACACCATTTGGCCCATGAAAGTGTCTGATAATGACGGACAATGATCGCAGCAATGCTCTCCTCGCGAGTGCATAAGGCCTCCTGAAGTGCACTCCAACCATCCTCGTTCTGAAGACTCCAATTTGCACCAGAGGTCATCAAGATTTCTGCTGAAACGGCGTCCTTGAGCCGGACAGCAATGTGCAACGGAGTCTCCCGAAATGGAACATCTCTTCTATCAACCACAGCAGCCACGGCATCAGCATCCTTTTCGGCTGAAAAAGACTCCGCCTCGGTATTGACTTCCCCAGCCTTAGCAAGCTGAGGAAGGCTAGCAACAATCTTTCTTAAGGCAGCATGGTCACGCTTCACTATTGCCAAGTGAGCAGGACTATGTTTATATTTGCTCCAATCTTCCATTAAACTCAGCTTCCTGCTTCACCAGCTAAATCAAACGAAGAAATGAAGCGCAAAAAACTAGAAAATTCATATCATCTTTCTCATAGAAGTTGGCCAACTACACATTTCAATATTACTCCCTCCTCACAATTTACAATTTAACTCACAGGTTTTACACAACAAAATAATCAAACTAGCCATAGAACTGTCACTTTATCATACGTAGATAAAAAAATGTTTAGCTCAAACTAAATTGACATAGCAAATTTTCTTTTTAAACACTAAAGAAGTTAAAATGTTCACAAATGCATGCTCTCATACACACAGATTAACAACACTATGAACATACAGAACCAAACAAGCAATGAGAAAATCAACTTGAAGGGGAGTTGACGTGTATTATTGTACTGATGAGTTGGTCTATAGATGAAGAGCAACAACATTGTTATATACTGTAGAAACATATACTTCTAATACAAAAAATAAATGTGATTGATTTTGGTTCATTCATTTCTTTTTCATCATTTATTTTGAAATGTCAAAGTTTTGCGTGTACACGAGTGCAAAATACAAGTTTGGTCTTAAAGTTTGTAAAAATGGTATTTGAAGTATTAAGTAAATATTTACTAAGAGTAGTCTGATTTGTATATTTAAAAAGAGCACGCCTCAGACTGACCCGATAAAAAGCATTAGAGCCTCAAGTTCAGCTTGTTTACGAAACAATCGAATAGAGTTATCGAATTTATTGTGCATGGTAATATCGAGTCGTTCGTCTTGATGCAAGTATGCCTGACCTAAGATTATATGTGGTGTCTAGATAGAGACAATTTAGTGATCTTATTAGGTTCTTCGATCGGTTTATTCAAAATTAGTTGACGCTCTTAGTTGAAATATTCTTACTAAACTATTAGTGTCACGTCCAAAATTATCACAATCTTCTATTGCATTCTTACCTACAACTTGCAGATGTGTGTAGACAGTGAAAATTTATTAAAATATAATTAAAATGATTTAATTAAATTAATTAAAATTGAGCATTAAAAGCGATACGCTACAGTGCTTCAATCGAAATTCTAAATTTAACATGTAAACCTTCTATTTAACAAGGATTTTTCGAGAAAATACCGAATTAAATGTGACATTGGGAGTTTGAGTCAAAAAACTTTAAATTTCTACTGGGGTGAAAATCGACCTTAGGGCTAAATCAGTTTCAAAAGTTTCGTGGTTCAAAACTCCGAGACCTGGTTATGGCTCAAAATCAAGGCTTCAAAAGGTTCTGCACACATGAAATACTTGACCTAAAAGAATCCGGACCCTTCTTTTATAAAAAAAGGCGCCTATTTTATCGCTTTTGACACCGAGTACTTCTCAAATTATCCGACGGTTCGTATATCGCTTTAAAATTCAACTAAGCAAGACGCGATCACCCGAAATCAAACAACCAATCGTAGTTAAAGATTCAAAGCCTCGGCTTCCATGGGGATGCATTCCCTTATTTTCGATCTCAACATCCCATTCACATCCAAAAATACCGAGAAAATACGCAGAAAAACCTCCGCATTTCTCTTAAATTAAATCTTTAAACCGCCAAATAAAACAACACACGCACACCTGTGTATCCTAACAGCGCTTAAATAGAGGATTACCTATCAAACGCAAAGTAATTCTTCAAGCTGGAAGAAATCGGTAATGCATCTCAAGAACGCTTAAATATTCATCAAAATAAAGCACCCGATTATTCATAAATCTTGCATGAACACTGAAACACCTCGTTTATCCTAAATAAAGTTTGTAATGGGAGGATTACTCTGCATAAACACGTATTCTTCGTTAAGAATCGGATGCACCGACACGATCTCTAAGCACGCTCGAATATTCAGAATAAGCTAAAAGCACCCGATTATTCATAAATCTTTCGCATTTAACACCGAAACCTCGTGTTTAATTCATCAAGTTCCGTATATAGAAATATTAATGCATTATCTGGCCTTATAGTTGATTCCGTGCAGAAACAAGCTATTAAAGCCCTCGGTTGTTGATCGGATCATCACAAGTGCCGATACTCAACCTTCATACCGATCACTACAAAGAACAAACCGCTATATCGCTTTAAGGATAAAGCCTAAAAGCTCGGGGTTAGTTGTCAACTACTCAAGTCTCACTCTACAAGAATAACAAATAAGCAGTTCAGAAGATGCCAGCTAGAAATGCATATCAAGTTTCAAATTACTGTCAGCTATCACTCAATACCAACCCAAGAAGAGCTCGTAGTTCTATCCCAAATCAACTTCACTAAAGCACAAAGAAGACAACTAATAAGCCCTCCACAGTAGTTATAGGCATCAGCCTACACACCAAGCACTGGGAACATCCCTTAAGTCCTACCACAAAAAATGGGGCACTACACTTCAAAGACACGCTAAGAGCTCCATCCGGGGCCTCCGACATGAACGAGATCAAGTCCAACACATCCACCTGAATACGTTGTTAAGTCTCCTGGCCGACCATATCCAAAGCCCGCACTGGCCTCGTTCATCGAAGACTCAGTGACATATTCACCATGTATTATCCAAATCAAATCAAATCCAAGACAAGCCAAGCTCAAATCAAACCGATTCATACTCGTGCTCTCCTATCAAGACTGCTCTCAGTCAACAAAGAAACATCTTCGACCGTCAGCAAACGCCAAGTATTTATAGCCAGACAATGATCCTATTCGATTCGATAAACCCGTATAATAAATTTTATTTCAGAATTTTATAATAAATAATAAAAATCTCTTTACGCTTTTATTCTATGTATTCATTCATCATCGCAAGATATCGAGTTGCTTGACTTCATCAGTCAATACGCATTATTGTTTCTACAAATTAAATCACCTTCTTCAAGTTAGGACAATGGTTGAATGGTTCAATCATATATAGTTTTCCTTCTTACTCTATCTATCTCGTGATAATCATAATTGAATTTTTAACATAATATCAAAATCAACTCTGATCATATGTGATGGGTTGAAAAACCAAGTTAGGCATTTCAAGAGATTAGGAGAACCTTGTTTCAGTTGGTAGATTAAAGCTTTCGGTTTGGTTTATAAGATCCCGATTACTGCTATTACCAATTAATTTTAGATATAATTTGATAGATGCTTAACAATCATCATCATTCACAATCGCTTTCCTAACTACAACTTGCAGTGCGATGGCCCATTCATCAGTGAAAGATGCCAAGTTACTTGACTTCATCAGTCAATGCGTACAAAGAATCTTCTTTAAATTAAGCCAATGGTCGAATGCTTCAACAAATATATCATTATATGATATCAAAACCTACCCTGGTTACGTGTAAACCGTTAGTGATAGACCGTGTTATACGAGTAGAGGACGATATTGAGGAGAATTTAGTACATTGATAATTAGCACGCTAGTGTATAAAGGAGGTACATACAAAATCATATCAACATCAACGTAAGATGAATAAGAGAAAATACAAATCCAATATTGATTATTATCAAAATATATAGAACCTGGGAGATTAGAAGGAAATGAGAGAAGTAATGCAATATCGGAGGACAAAAACTTAAGTATAATAAGATATGAACTAAACATTGAAAAATCAAACTAAACTACTCCCATTTTGTGGATCCAGAACAAAAAAATTCTCAAGACGTTTCTTTCAAGTAATCTTCTAAGTAAACCAAGACCAATGATCAAGTTATCTTCAAAGTAAACCAAGACCCAAGCTAAGGAAGAAACATCCTAACCGACATTATTGGTCCTATCTGGACTGCTCACTTATGCCTTGGCATTTACATTCTTGTAATGATCAGTTACTACGGAGTATTTTTTAAACATTTTGAACGATTTTTCATTTCTTGCTTACTAAATTATGTCGAGTGAATTGAACCCACTAGACGTGTCAAGGGGCCGGCCCTGCTCGGGTATGAGCCGACCGAACGGCCCCCCGCCGCCCAAGCGCCCGATTCTACCGAAATCTGTACTGCCCAGTCCGCTCAGTTCTCGTTCGAAAAGTTAGCCGCCACAGAATCGCCACCCTAGACGCTACCACGTTAAACACAATTACAAGAAATTAAGAATAAACATTGTCATCGCCCGACAAACGTGTAACGCTTTTGATCTCAAACGGCTATATTTTCGAACGCCAGGAAGATAACGGTTAGTATTATGAATAAACACAACACGCCCTGACAAACCGTGTAACGTTTTTATTCTTAAATCCGCTAGTTTTATATCCCACTAAACGCACACGCTTATACCGACGCCAGAACGCTTATTCCCTGCGATTCTCGACATTCCTGACCATTATCGTACTTCTATAAATATGAGACCAATAAACTTGCTTTTTTCTCACAAATCCTAAGCAATCTAAACACAATCAAAGCAATTTTGTATATTCATATATTCTTGATAGAAATTAAATAATTTCTTTTATAATCATAAGTATTCTTGGATCATACCAAAGCAATCGGTGGCATATTTCCACTGTTTACTAATCTCACGATCTGGAAAGCTTTTCTTGCTCCGCAGATTCGGGTATTCTATCTTTAAGTCATATTTTGCTATATTTTGTTGTTTTATATTTTATAATGGCCCCTAAACGACCAATTGCTACCAATTCAAATAATCTTGTTAATTTGTGAAGATGATGTACTTATGGAGTCCCTACCCATAATTACCTCAATCTAGTGTTAATACGAGTACAACGGTAGAAAAAAAAAGTTCATGGCTCGGAACCACTTGATGCATGCATCGTGAAACAAAAGGCAATTTGTGAATATTGTAAAGATGGAATTAGTATGGAAAACGGGAGGGTAAAAGGCATCTGTCATTTGGGTAGACACTTAAATAACAAACATCAAATAACTATGATGTTGTTCCCTGTAGCCAAGCACAGAAGCAACAATTAATACTCAAACCTTGGAAATTTTAGTTTTAATGAGTTTTTTTATAAAACGGAGTCAATGAAATTTGTAATCGGGTAGTAATTTGCCTTTTAATTTTTGTGATGGATGACGCTTATCTATTGATTCAAAAGGCTATTAACCCCGAGCTCATCGTATTCCCGCTCTACTACGCGTAGTATCGCTTTCTCTCAAATATTTTTAAAGATAAAAAGAACTTATAGGTAGCATTTATTTAATTTCTTGCTCCTGAAAGTTTGTTTTGACGAGCGATATCGGCATTGCTCGATGATTTTGATATAATGTGTGTTACATGTCATTGATTAATATATTGATTTACAAAGAAGAATTATATATTTCAATTGCTACATAATCTAAATTTCCGAAGGTATCGTTAAATGTGCTCAAGAATATAATTGTTTGAATGTGACTGTTTTATTTGATAATGCATCTAAAACAACGTAGCCTATCGACACACCTTAAATCTAATGTAAACCTGATTATAATGAACTCTCTTCATGTGCTGATGTTTATGTCATGTACTTCAATTATTGCTAATGATGGAATTAATGTTGTTTATGATTTAATTTATTCAACCTATTAGAAAGGTTGTTCATTTGATTATCACGAGAGCGTAAGAAACATGCATATAAAAAATAGTCAAGATGGATCGAAAAAGTTTAAAAAATTAATCAATGGATGTTGAAACTAGATGGAATTCTACTTATGATCTCCTAGTACGCATATATTTATAAAGAAGAAGTTTCTAAATTTTATTCCATGTGTATGTTCCTAACGATCCATATTATACCGTTGAAATATGGAAATAAAGCATTAAGTGAACGTTTAGATTTTTAGCCTGCTTAAAGATTATACAAAAGTTTTTTTCTAGTCAATATAGCGTCCTAATATTCATTTAGCTCTCGAATGTGTAGTTAATTCAAGAATGCATAATGATACTCATAGAAATGAATATGTTTTTAAGGGATATGGTTCCGAATATGGAAGACAAGTTTTTAAGTATTTTCATCCTTACCTCATGCATGCGATTGGTGCCATTTTTGATCCTCATATTCAACTTCCGTAAAGCTTATGGGAGTTTTCATAAAGCTACGACCACATGAAGTACTTGAAAATTATGATCATAACAAATACAGGATGAAATGAAACTTGTTTATATAATGATGCATGTTTTGGGCGTTAAACATCAATTTAGTTCCCTAGTCGACCCACACCCATCGCTATAATGCCTAACACCCGCATCGAGGTACTGTGAAGTCAACACAATCAATTCAGCAATGCACGGAAATCTCCAACATTTAAGTCTTTACTACATCCTCATCATCCGAATCGGTTAATGAATTAACTCAATATTTGAAAACGGTTTTTGACATGAATCATCACAATAAAAGACAACCCTTCGATATTTTAAAATGGTGGTCTACGAAGGCAAGCATTTCGATTTTATCCAAGACGGCAAGTGATAGTATCAGCCCACAATAAAGCCGACCGCATTTAGCACATGTAAGCTTCAATATACTCAAAGATCGCCTGCCAACAGTTCTAATTGAAGTTTGTGTAGAATCAAGGATTGGACGCATCACGACCAATCCAAGCAAGATGCCGATCCATATGACGGTGAAAAATATGAAGACATGTTCGATTTAATTCCAGCGACGCCAAAGAAGATATCCTAGCGAAAGAGGGCGGCGCGATGCGCATCAAAATGATCAATATGTTTCTTCCTCAAGCGATGAATTAGACCACAGTTGTACTATATGAAGTTAAAGTTGTTTATCTTTATTATTTGTCAAAACGCAGTACACGTATTCTGTATAATAAAAGTTCATTTATTCTATCAAGTTAAAGTTGTTTATCTTTAATATTTTTAGAATGAAACGTGTACATATGTCAAGAATGTTCAAAATGTTCCCATTACGGAAGGTCAACAAATCTGCATAACATGTTTTAAAGATGATCGAAAAACGCCGCTGCTCGCCTGTGGGTCAGATATATGGAGGGTGCGTCATGCTCTATGGGAAGTTTTGGAGCAATTACCGGCGGATTTACGCTGGAAGTTTAACAAGTGTCCACCTCAATGCCACCATTAGACGTGACACCAAGTAACGGGAGCCACTAACCTATCCACAACCCGATTGCATCGATGTACAGCGCCTCCCTATTGAACATCCGACGAGCTATTTCGAGATGCTAAACACCTGGTACGAGCAAAATAAAGCATCGAGATTAAGGTACGGTAGCGTATATCATCAAAGGTGGTCTCGATCGATCACCTTTACCGCTAAAGTTAAGTGATATTTATATTGATGACGCAGGTATTCCACGACTCACCACCACCGCCGCCACCAAAGCTTGACGACTGCCACAATGAAATAACGCTTTTATTTCTTTATGTTATTATGTACTTTGAAACAATTATGGTTTATTTTATTTTATGTCATTGCACGTGTTCCGAACAATTTAGTATTTATGGTTTGCAATTTATTATTTGAACAATTTAAGATTTACGCCTGGTAATTTTATTGTTTCTATCGCCGACCTCCCATATTGGCTGCTAAAATCAGACTCAAGCCAGATTCTGCTGCTTAACGGCCCGCTTATATTAACGTTATCGCTAATTCCTTGTGACTCAGATTTCATACTTTAAACGTTACCACGCCTAGATAAACGCTACCATCGCTAATTTAACGATTTAGACCACGTTAATCGGATTAAACGCTACCACGCCTAATATAAGCTGCAACGCTATTACCGGCTTCAAAGAGGGCTCAACCCGAATCCCATCTAAAGCCCTCGCAGCTCGAAATCAACACTGGCCAGCTAAACTCCTTGCCCCTATCCAGCTGGGCTTATAAACCAGACTGTGGCTGTGGGCCCTCCTCAGGCCTGATCGACCCGAACCTGGCACGAGCCTAGCCCGCGAATAGCTCACCGCCCGTCCATTTGTTACTGCTCCAGGAACCCCCTATAAAATTGAATTGGGTTACGATAGGACAATAATTCTAAGGTGCAATTGTGGTACACTATCATAAATCCATTCAATTTACACAATTTTAAATAACAAATTAGTGAAAAGTTACGATTCATTAAACTTTTTATTCATTAGTGATCAAAAATACAAATTATATCATTTTATAATATTTTTTCGATACATTTTGCGAATACACCATTTGCCAAACAATTCATTAACGCCAATTACATATATAAACTTACGTTTTGCGTATTGCACCACTTGCTCAACCCACTTTGCATAAATACTAATTGTATCTATATAATAATTTCCCTGGTACATTTTGGATTTTTTAAATTGCACCATTTGTAATGGTCAAATTTTGATATTGTAAAATTATTTTTATTATGATAACTGACTACTCGTTTGACTCGTGTTGCGATTAGAATCGTCCCTATCATCAGTGTTGTCATATTTTGTTTAGGAGTTTGAGAATCTTGTTTTGGGCAAGTAAGATGTAGACATCAAAAACTATTAACCAATATTTCTATTGCATGTGAAGCTATAAACTAATGGTTTAGGTACTATAGATTATAACTATACTAAAATTGTTCGTTCTCCATTCTGCATTATCATATTATATATAATTAATTAATCAAGTATATGCCAGTCGATAGTGACATAAAACAGTTTATGCTATATCAAGGAATTAATAGTACAAGTTTCTCTGCCAAACTTAATTATTCACATTATTTATCTATTCATAATGAGCAACAGGTGGCTTAATTGCCTGGATCTATGGTTTTGAGGATGTGCTAATAATCTGAAAGCAACTATTTAAGAACAATCATGTAAGAGTGGAATTCTTGTATGAATTATTGAGCATTAAAAATAGGGCTTATTGTCTAAATGATGCGTTGTTGTAAAAGGTGTGGCTATATGTCTGGTGTGAAGTATGCACATGTTATGAGATTTAGCTTTGACTAGAAGTGCCACAGAATGATCGATTAATCTGACTCAAAATTATGCCATTTGTTTGCTAAGTTAATACGGCCAACTATTTTTATTGGTTGCTGATTGAGCAAAGCTTTGAATATATATTTTAATTCTCGCTCAAAGATTTCTCAAGATGTAAGATTATATTTAATAACTCAAATATTCCTCAAACACGAAGATGATTTGGCATATATGAAAAGTATCGTTTTACAAAATATTTTCATATATTGCTTATGTTCCTAATTATATATAAGAGTTGTTCTGGCAAATTTGAATTATACATCAATTCATACATACAATTTCACGCTTTAACGGTACTAAAAGATTTGGAGTAGATCATATTTTTGTAGGCCAATGCTAAGAATTTCTAAACTTATCCGAATGTGATTGCTTAGCGCACACCATGTTATAACAATCATTGAGAGTTTTTCATCAGAAATACCGAAGCCAAGGGAGGATAAAAGTCGTGAGCCTGGGATTTGTTTACTAGTTTGGAGTCGAATAAGTGCTGCTCGGCGAAGATAAAGCCCCACTTGCACATCTCAATAATATCATAAGAAAATCTTCACCTGGGCAATCTTTCCCCTGCACGCCATTATATTTAAGACCGAACTCCAAGTTATCATCTTCAGGTTTCATTCTCAAGACTATTTATTTTTTGCTTAATGCCTCTGCCGACAGAATGTCAATCCGAATATATTGACAATTTGGCCTAACAGAGTTGCCCAAAGAAATCTATTTCACAACAAATTACGTACTTTCATGAGCTAATAAGAAATAGGTTAAAACACTAACTTATATATATGCTTAAATTTTAAAAATAAAAAAATCACAACAATCAAAATTCTTGACAATCTTTATGTAATGACATAACGAATATTCTTGTTTACATTATTTCACTTCCATTGCCACAATCATAGTAATTAGTACTATTCACATTATTTCAATTCCCTTGCCACAATCATAGTAATTAGTACTCCTTCCGATTCAAATTGAGTGTTGTTTTTGGAAATCGAAGTAGAGTTTTGATAATTAATTATTTATTATTTTAATAAATATAAAATTTATATTTTGAGATTGTGATTTAAAATAATTTCATAATATTATTTTCTTTATAATTTTTGAAATTATTATTGTTAATAATCGATACCAATCTCCACCACAATAATTTTTAAAACGATAATCATTTTGGGATTGTCCACTTATAAGACATTCATCCGACATCGGTCGCCATAAAAGGCCACATCGGGCGCGTTCAACTCGGGCAAAGAAGAAGTAATCAAGCCGAATCTGCGGTCGCGCTTCTAGTTGCTATTCTGCTTTTGTCAAGGCCAGATGTATGGCTTACTTTAATTGCCTCGATAAGACATCTCTGATAACTCTCCCACATTTGCTGATGAATTAATCTGGCCATGACGCCTAACGCTGAACCGTATCAACAATAATCATTTTGAATTGAAGGTATTACAGTAATAGTTGGATTTCGAAGACTTCTTCACCATAGAAAGTGTGGAGTCAATCATTACTGAATGCAATAAAAGTGAAATAATCATTACTGAATACAAAATTTAACATTTTTGGGATGAAAATTTGATCCGAGACCATCTATTTTTAACACCCAAGTCCCAAACAGTGGGCCCCACTAGACATAAAATAAAGCAAAAAAGAAAGAGTTGGCCATCACCGCCACTCTAAGAGCTATTATTTGGCCATTATTTTTACCTATTCTTTTTAAATCTTTTTGTGTCAATATTCAAGGTTAAAAATAAAAATATATATACCATTATTTTTTATTTTCGCATCTATAACAGACTGTACAGATTATCGGACACCAAAAAAAAAAATTGAATTTTTACACAATTTTCATTAATCAGGCTAAAATATTATGAATTTTTTGAAATTCAAAAAAATATATATTTTGTGAAATGAAGATAAATGATATGGAAGAGAGAATTAATTACACCCCGAATAACACTGGCTGTCCTACATGTTAAGTATTATTCGCGGCGCTACCGACGCTATGACAGCCACAATTCCATCCATCGCCGCGATTGGCCTAATCGATATATAAATTCATGTTCATGATGGACCCTTCAAGAATGATTCCAATGAATATTTAATAAGTCTAATTACAGTTTTTTTGAAGACAAAAGATTCTTGTAGAATCTAGATGTTAATAACCAGTTTGGGGCGATATCGACACTTTGGCCACCATCTCACAGGCGCGACTCTCGATTCACACTCAACCATTTGCATTATTGTAAGTTAATACTAAAATCCTATTTGAATTATTTACTTTTATGATAAATATTGACTTTATCACGGAATGATCACGACGACACTCCGCCGCGCCTTCTGTGCACTGAAGACTTCGACGCTTTCATCACCCTCGACCCTTCTTACTGCATCGACGGAAAGCGCACCGACAAGAAAGCAAGAGTTACATCAGAAGACAAAGGCCCTTGGGGCACGAATATCTGTGACCAAACTTCGCTTCCTCACACTGAGACGGTGGTCGCAAGATGGGACTCGAGTGAGACACCTGGCTAACGAGAGCCACCTCCGAGCCTCGCCGCCCGGCCGACTCACGGCATGTGCACAAAGAAGAGGGTCAGGTCCCACACCACAGGGACCTTTAAAAACCCTGACACATCAATTGGCGCCGCTCATGGGACCCATTCGCCGGCCACGATCGACTCTAGCGATTAGGGTACGCCCCAGAACGCGAATTCCCGACCTCGAAAAACACAAGGAACGTTAAACCGCGAATTATCAGTCTAGTAACAAGAATCACGCACTTCAAGAACACATCGGTGGCTCGTAGTCACTCCAACGACTGCACACCGTGCAACCGAAGCTACAGTACGGATACGACCTCACCTCCGATAGCTCAACTGAACGGTCCCCGCAGATGTGGAAAATTGATCGCCACAAAGTGGGTACACGAGTCAATCCAAACAGCCTCCCACAGACAAACCACATAAAGACGGGGCCGACGTATACTAGGAAAGTCGAATCGACGCTCGCATTTCGGCCCAACGTGATACCACGAAGAATAACAACGCCTCGACTTGCGTAAATAAGTTGATGAGTCAAGGAACTTTGAAAGATATCACACCGGCCGAGGTCCAGCTGAACATGCGCACACTCTGGGCTCATTTTCTCGAGAGGTCACACATGCCAAGATGAGGGTTCGTAGATGTAAGTTCAAGAAGTTTACTGGATTCAAGAGAGTCTAGCAAAACACCTCAAATCATTCGACTCCCCGCCTATCCCTCTCAAGCAAATGACGACGAGGCGATGCCAGCATTCCCTGCCAGCCTATCAAAGACAAATAATGAAGTGTTCCACGTTTTACTACCTAATCTATAGCGAAGCAACCCGTCTCGTATAAGTATTTTTTTTAAATATTATTCTAGCTGCTCGATCGAAAGTGTCACAGGTCAGAGTATTTATAATTTGTAGCCGGATAAGAGTAAAATTGGTCATGACAATATTATTCGACGGTAGAAATTAAATTCATGTTCGAAGTCATTATGAACCCGAGACGCATTTTTTTAAAACTCAAGAAACCAAACGGGACTTTCAAACCATTCTAGAAATATCTCCCACCAACCCCTCACTCCACTCATTCATCATCTTGTGGCCCGTCGAACCCTCCTTCTCAAGCATGCTGCCAACCATACCTCCTTTCCCTATTCATTTTTTTTCATTTTCTCGTGGAATTCGTTGGAAATTAGCTCCATAATCTTGTTCCTCATCTCTTGATTATCAAAGGTATGTTTTTAATCTTCAAATCTAAGCATTTTGAGCAATAGTTGACTATTTTGTAAGTTTGACTTTTGAGTTGACTTTGAGTTGGGACTTTAAAATGGAATAGAGGTATCATCTAAGTTTGAATTATGTGGTTAAAATGATATTAATCGTATTGGGGTTGAAATGTCAATGTAAGAAGACTTTAGGGTTGACTTTTCCCAATTCACTTGTAAGTTGTAAAAGTATGTTACTGACTTTAATATAAGAGTTTTGGAGTATGTCAGACTTTGCGGCCGTAGAGTTTGCGTTGATTGGGTCAGTAAAAGGAGTAGTATTTGTTTTGAATTAAGTTGTTAATAATGGGTTAATTAGTTGAAAATCATTGTTGGATTGATTAGAAATTATTTAAAGTGATATCAGTTGCAGTGGCGACGCCTAAATTGTCGAGGGTCATGGTCAAATTTCGTTTGTTTCATTTAGTCGGTTAAACGCTACAGAGTAATCTTTTCTTTCCACCTGTATTGTTAGTTGGCAACTAGAATTTTGTTAAAAGTTGGATAGTTGAACTAAAGAAGTAGTATCAAATTTCACAAGCCAGGATTAAAGCGTGGATCGCGAAACGGCACTCGATCGGGAAGAGCGAGGCATTTCATATTGCTCATGGCGCTTAGCATTTAACTACTCGCTGATTAGTTTACTCGTAGACGAAGTCAGACGCGTGATAATCAGGAGCATGCTATCTATATATATTTTGCGTCGATTGTTTGTATGAGCTACTGTCATGTGTTTTTGTGAGATTGCTGTGTTTCGAGGTTGGGATTGAGTCGAAGTTAGGATGAGCTGATTTCCTATACCGCTTTGATCATTTTAAGGTTAAGATGTTTTTGTTAATGGATTGATATCGATGGTCGCCGACGATATTGTTGTATTATCTTGTAATCGCTTTATACTTCCGTATTAAGTATTTGCCTTCAGCATTGCTACGAAGCCAAGGTTGTTTACGAAGCCGCTTAGTGGTCAGCTGAATGCAAAGTCGAGTTGTATTATCCGGCATTTGCCTGCATTTCCAGATGAGCGACATTTATTTGCCCTGCCTCGCTACGAGCGTGACGCTTAGCCATATCGACATAAGTTTCTCGTGCCGAAAGGATTACGCGCCTTTGTTGAACCGGCTTATATCAGTTGAGTCACATCGATCGAGTCGAAGCACATTTAAATTAGCGCTGAAGTTGTTCGAAGCCGCTTAGTCAGCGCGCCAGAGGTACCAAGCCGCTGCAGAGTCAGGATTTATTTGGGGCACGGTTGCCATTGTTTTCGAGACGCATGATTATAGTCGATCGCCTCACAGTTCGTGCATGTTTAGTTGATGGGCTCTGGGCGAAATTACGATAATTCGTAATATCGTATTGCATATTTTTATGATAAAACACGATCACAGCCTCCGTAGACAATATTTTATTATACCATTCCAATTGTTAGGCCTCAAGAAAATCTATTCATAAGAGGCGAATGAATCATTTTATTTACTCTACGTGGTAATGGGTTGATTTCCACTCGGTATAGCTAATACTAGCCTTTCCCGCCTTACAATCTCTATTCCCCATGGCTTTTACATTTTCATTTTTCTCGATTCATTTGATCGACCGAAAGCAAGCAGCCGCAGACGGCGACCGCATCCTCACAAATTTTCTTGTTGTTTTGGTCAGAAGTACCGGAGCGTTTATATCGTGGTTATTTTGGGACGCCGATCAGATATTGCCGGAGCATTTACTTTGGACAGCTGTTGTTGTATATATGGTGGTTTCTAGGTGGTCAGAAATACTACGATGAATTATTTTCTTAAAAACCGCTCTTTTTCTAAACGCATATTGCTTTATTTGGTTATTTAAGAACCGGTGAGTCTTTTAACTGAGTCATCCATCGACAAGTGATTTTGGTGTCCGTGGATTGATGATTCTAATCAGGTTTACCTGACTGGGCGTGGTCGTTACACATAGATAGTTGGCAGACGTCAGGCATTTTGTTCACGGATGTTCGGGCATCTACGCGCCGATGGTGACGAACGGACTCGCTTTAAGATACAACAAAAGCCGTGGTGACGCTGGTAGTTATGCACCAGATTCGAGAAGCGTCGCTACAAATATACTCTGGCCGCTAACGTGGGAAGCACCATGATATCCTTTTTTCACGGGTCGGTATACCTGAATTTCAAGCGAAAAACCGGTTTTAGAACCACCTAATACTTAACGAAGCCGGCCGAAATCGTGATTCCATACATCAGCCGAGTTAAGTCAAGATACTTTCTGAGGAGATGGCCGAGATTGTTATGAGGAACAAGCGTAGGCACGGTGAGCCGTATCACCCGCAAAACCCAAGGAAAAAGAGCCCTTCAAGAGACAACGAGTTAGATCCCCTCGCAGGTGGACGAATCAGAAACCCCTGTGAACTCCGATGTTTAATAACTACACCCTCTCCGAACTACTGCTGGAAGGGCGTATGCCTGTTAGAGGAAAAAGAATATTCTCAAGATCCCAAAAGATCAAAGCCCTTCCTAACTAAAGTGGATCGTAAGAAGTATTGCGGAATATCAATAAGACCACGGACGACATTGACCTAATGTCGCCTCCTAAACGCAGAATCGGTGATCGTTGTGAGAAAGACAATCAAGGAATTCGCAGTGCGAGACGTGCGTCCCCACCTTATATCTCTGCGGAATTATCGCCTAGGTGTAACTCTGCATAAAGTGACGTGGACAATATGGACGCTTGCCACCATGATCACTTCAGTGATACCATCTCGTAAGTGAATGGACGGGTGAGGTGACACGCCGAATGCGAGGAGGAGATATTCGGCCATGCTCAGATGCTCATTCCCCTATGGCTCCTATCGCACAAAGAACCCATCAGCCTTTCTCCGACAAATGAAGGCGCTTTGGGGAAAGGCCCTCTGCTACCCATCACCTCTTAACATCACCATATATCAGCCTGGCCCTCGTAGGTAGCTCCCGATGGGCTAGTGGATGTGTCGCGAACACACCGCACTCCTGCTTATGATCGGCCAGCCTCCCACGGAAACATTCCAAAGCCCGTGTCCACCTCTTACAAAATAAGCTCACTGACAGCCGAAAATCGGCTGTGAATAAATGGACCTCACTAAGAGGAGTAAGCCCCACGACGGCTACAATCAAAGTTTCTCTCTACAGCCGTCGATATCGCTGGACCCCTACAACTAAGCCGATAGTATGACTTTGTTGAATACCGAGAGCCATTTTTTCTCCACACTTGAAAATGAAATTTCTACTAGCTGAGCCGATTGGGGAAGTTATAGGAGCATCAGGTTAAGGCTCCTGGTACGCTACCAGCTTTCCATACCACGAGGGATGTCTTTAAAAGAGCCACCTCGACAAAAGAGGGATCGGTAGGAATGACCGCCTGCGGATGGCCAACCAAAAAGCCGAGACATCACGAGACAAATCCACCTGTAGAAAGTGGAGAGCCGAGAAGAGGGGCGAACCCCACGAAGACTTAGAGCTTATTCCCTTCGTGACTAGGAAAAGTTATCGCCAATACCTAAAGATGGTTTTGGTTTGAAAATTTTAAAGTCTTCGTGACGGGGACTGACGAGATATGCTCCAAGTTTAATCTCGAACACTCTCTCCATCGCCTCCATGATCCGCTCTTCAGCCAATCGCTAAAAGAAGAGAAACTTCTCGTAGGAAAAGAATTCGCTATGTTGTAAACGGAGGCGGCGGATCTAACGATCCCACGCTATTGGGAACTTCAATTCAAATAGTGGATATCCAACGCGTCACGGGCCGCTAAGTCCAAGAACAAGCCGAGGATGCGCACCGACCACCAACCTTAACAAGGCCTTATTCTAGAAGGTCGGGTCGACGGGCGCAGTGGTACGAGGTATTCGACTCGACGCCAGATGCTCATCGATTCTCACGCATGAAACACAACCAAAAACCATCAAGTATCACGTATGGGTCAGTACTTTGCTGTAGGCGACGCCATTCGGGTCTCAAGGACGGAAACGCTACTTAAAGCGAGAACGGTGATTAACATATTTGGCGAGCAAATGGAGCATTACGAAGATATATGTAAATGACATTGCAAAGAAAGAAGCGGCAGAAGATCACCTCAATACTCATACCCCTAAAGAGGTTGGGTGATCGTTTCAATGATTAACCAGTAGTACCCATTCATCGGGGTCACCTCAGAGTCTTAGATTCATGATCGGTAGAAAGGATCGAACCAATCCCCGACAAAATAGACGCCTCCCGGTGCACGGAAACCCCCCAACACACACAAAGTAGCCAGTAGTATACCGGGTCGGTTTGGCTGGCGCTAACCGATTCATATTAAGTGGCAAGGACCGTAGCCTCCCCTCTTCAAGAAAATCATAAAAGCTTCTAAGAACTCCTTTTCTCGATTGGGATCTAGAATGCACCAAGGCATTCTGAACAATAAGAGTCACTAACGCCAAAAGTCGCTAACTATGTCAGAGGAAGACTGGCATTGCATCTACCTGCCTTCGAGGAGGCCGTGAGCAGCCACAGATTGCAGCAGGAGTCGGCGAACTCAAAATCCTATCTACTATGTCGCTACGCCCACTGCCCCGAATCGCACTCCCCTGTCGACAAGCCTGCTCGCCATCGCCACAACCAAAGTAAAACTCAAAGCTTATTTCTTGGTACCATCCGCATAGCGTATCGATGCATCAACCACCAAGAGGGTCCTTCTCGAAACCCCGTCTTACGTTGGGTAGCCGACCGCATGGGCGCGAAGCCGAGCTAATTCGACATCCAATAATCAGCTGCGGCAAAAAGCCTAAAGTGCCCGCTAATTTCACAGGCGGAATGACTTAATCGATCCTCTGCCGCTGACCAAGTGGAGACTGACACCTACTAAATCCCACCGTGAAGTCAGATGTAGACTCAGATAAGAAATTTAAAAGCGGGCGAGCAAATGATTCGATCAAAGGTCTTAACGGGGAAGTTCGAGTATTGCCATGACATTCAAAGCCACTAATAACGAGGCAAATACGAAGTCATGGTCACGGGATTGGAGATAGTCCAGACATTGGGGAGATCAAGAGTTTGGCTGGTTCAAGGACTGTTGATCATGTAATTCAAATATGTGGGGATTGTGGCTTTAAGAACGAGAACCTTAGCAAATATCACACAAAGTTTTACCTTTGTTATTTGGCTTCGAATACGTCAGATCTACAATATATTGCTCGAGGCGAACGAATACGCCGATCACTTTGTCTCTGGCTCGCCACAACCCGCTTCAAGACATACCTGCATGCCCACGTGAATGCGGAGAACCCACAGCATCGAGCAAGACCCCTCGTCGGTCTTGGAAGAAATTGAGGATCGGCGTAGTCCGACGCCTGCTAACTCAGCAAGTAGGAATAACGCTCACCTTAATAAAAAGAGGCTGTAAAAAGTGGCAAACAGAGTTGGCTAAATTTCGTGTCATTCAAGAGGAGTTGTATACGCAATCTTATCTCGGTCCCCTGTTATACTGTGTATCGGAGAGTAAGATTAATTAAACCCTCTATGAAGTGCACGAGAGTCACGCATGCGGTCATCACGCAGGGCAAAGCCTCTTTATCCATGAAAAAATAACAAGGCATGGCTACTAGCTGGCTCCACCATTATGAATGATGCAATGTTGGTTTGTCAGCGACGCCACGAGAATGCAACGGCCCCACGACAACCTATCAACGAGATGTCTTAGCAATCCTATCATATGTGGCATCGACTGCGGCCGGCTGCTTTTCACCTATGAAACCAAGGATGTCAGTGGTTGTCGCTCAAAGAATGGGTGTAGGCCGCCCGCCTCGTAAGGCTAACAACATCCGAGGTCATCAACGAATTCATAAAAATATAATCACTCAGTAAGTGATCCTGTTATCCATTTCTACAACGACGTAGTTCGACTCAAGGGCGACAAGGTAATGTGGCGCCTAAATTGGGGATAGAACATCGATTTGCCCCAATTTGCCAATACCCACAATGCAACGTGGGCAGCGGCGATTTAATAGGACCATATTCACCGGCATTAGCAATAATCTTTCGAAGTCCGAACTCGCCGTACATGAGTCAACTTCGCCCTATGGTCTTAATGGTCCAAGCCTCAAACTCCACTCAAGTGACTTCTTCAAATTAGTATATGGAACTAAGTTGTCTTACCCATGTGAGGCTCTGTTTGCCTAACATACGTCAAAGTGAATTCGACGAGAAGAAAATGTTCATCAGATGCTGGTCCTTATTTCACCGACGAAAGTTGGGTGGATCAAGCTTTTCAGGTCGGCCGCTAAAACAAAAACTGAGAATGTCCCTGCTCTACAACCATTAAGTAAGTGGGCAGACATCCAACAAGGCGATCTGTCTTATGGTCACGTTTGGCTCAAATTTAAAAGAAGAACAAGCTCAACCCCAAATGTATGATCCTACTGGTCCCAGCTTATAGTCCGTGGACCTACTACCGGCAGCCTTCGGGAGCAGATCGGGTCATGCAATTCTGCACAAGTTTATTTGAAAAAATATTATGTTTAAAGTCTTTTCTATTATCTAATCATTTGGTAACGAAGCTATGACTCCTTGGACTCTAGTTTATTTTGGTAACAAGAGAGTGGCACTCCTAAAAAACTTTAGTTCGAAGTAAAGAAGGGACGCGACATTCCATTTATGAATTGTTAAATTCCTACAACAAATATCAAAACACAAACCCACCTTCTGTGAGGAAATGTGGGAGAACGACGGTATCTTCCATTTAGTAAGTCTCAAATCTTCCCCGCACGTTTAGTTAAGTAGTTAAAAATGACCAAGTCACTTCAAACTAAAACCTAGACGCTGTAGATCAGCGATTTTATCTTATCCTCGAATGCAAGTAATCAAGAAGTAGTCAACATTAAAAATGTTACAACTAAAATATCTCGGATGAAAGGGAAATAAAAGCACATATGAAACGGAGTTGTCAATCACACTCACTCGGGTGTGAAAACACCACTAAACACCTCGTAAACACTGGGCTGATAATACCTCGAAGGCTTAGACATTCAAGATAATAATAATACCGGGGTCATTGCAAGATTTTGTGAAAACTTACTAAAGGAATAGAAAGTCATCACAGTGGGGCACAATGCATAATAAACCCATACAAGAAAGAAGTATAACTAAATGATATTGAAAGAAGAAAAGATAGGAACGAGAGGATCAATTATAGAAATTAAAAGAAAAAAATGACGACAAAGTGCATTCGCATTATCAAACAAATGGTTGTACAAAATAATGACATCTGCACTACAGGTCTGAGGGACTAAAAGGAAATTACAAAAGTAGTTATTATCTATGCCCTACTCTTGATCGGGAGCTTCAACGCTCATCCTCTTCATCCTCTTCATCAGAAGGTTCAAAAGTTTTTAAGCACATACTATCCCCGGTAGTGACATATTTCTTGAAATGAGCATCTATACCTGAAGTCCTGGCACCGACGTAACTTCTAACAAAGGTAGCCCCGTTTATCCTTCAACACCTCGATACTCATCGGGCCGCCTCGAAAAGCCTCCACTGCAGCGAACCACGACTTCTACGGACAATTTCACAGGCCAAGTGCCTCCTTTCGAGGACACTGAGTGGGAAGCTCCTGACCCCCTGGCTTCCAAGACGGTTTATCTCGCCTTCCGCTTCCTTCTCGAGCTGCACGAAAGCCACAAGCCCATTGCATTTCCCTCCACGCTCCTCTCATCGACGCACGAATCCCTCTTCCCTCATTTGCCTTAGCAACCCTAAAGGGAAGACCACGCCTGCCTCCCGCATCTAAGCAGATCTTTTGCAAGTCCTGTGAACATAACGTAACCTCGCCTCTGTCGCCTCTTCATAAAGAATTTGAAAATAAAATAAGAATAAAGAAAAAAATTACGGAAGTGGAAATAGTGGAATGACAAGCTTACGCTTAGTCGATAACGGGCTTAATTGGTCACGAAGACGAGTGTACACACCGAACACCACGCAGCCCAAGACGGAGTTCTCGAACATGTCGTCTCAAAAGAGTGAAAGCACCGAGACACGGAGTTTGTCGGTTACCCGAACCCCTCAAAGAAGAACACAAAGGCCACAAAAAAGTGGCGATCATTTTGTAACCCTCCCCGAACCGATCGGCCAAACCACCGTAGACCCGGAGGATGAGTGGTGATATGTCACTCCCTGAATCGAAAAGCCTTTGCCGAGGCGCCCGAGCGTAATCGCGAAGCATGGCCCACCGAGGGAGATCTCAAAGGAACTAGACTCGACTTAACGGGACGTAAGTTCCGGTCCCCAAAGTCGAGGATAACCTTAGGCTGCGCCCTTAGCCTCGACTGGGGACGGCATCTTTCTTCTCGATCCTACGAAGTCATAATAAAACAAAAGTAAGGGGCTGATAAGCAAGAACCAAGTAAAAATAATGGTAAAAGAAAATAGGACAAAAATCATAACCAGACTAAGACGATACCTGTGGAAACTTTGAATTTGTCGGGTCAGCAGAATGTTCAAGGGAAAAGTGCTTGGGAATCCTTCAACCAATTTATTTAATTAACTATAGTTCCTCGACGCCGGTTCGCAAGTAGCTCACTCTGAGAATTAGTTGTGGACCTCATCGTAGCGCATCTCGGGACAACGTCCAATAATTTCACCCGGCCGGGATCGACTTTACTGTGCTTCTCGAGTATAACATGCTCACCACCCCCTGGGCGGATTTGGAAGTACGATAAACCCCTGCGAGACGTCAACATCTCGTCACAGGCCGAAGTGTGAGTTACCCCCACCGGCAGCCATCCCACCTCAAAAGTCGTTTTCGGCCGCCCACGCCAGTTCCCCATTTGGCCGGCATGACCGACGTAGTTGGGCATCGAAGCGACAACGCCGAGCCGGGAGTCGTGCACATAGTTAAAAACTCCCGTAAAACAGGGGCGAACTATCTTCGGGAAGCGCTCCGGTCTGCCACGGTAGGAACCTCATCAACACATCCGTACGATATGATAATGGCCGTGAGGCGCGGAGGCGACCTTCGAGACGACGCACCCAACGCCTTCTCCTACCCGAGCCCCCAAGTTCGGTAATCCCAATACCAGTTCTACACGGCCTCCTTCACCTCGACTTCCTCGCCTTTATATTGGCCTTTGTCTTTTCGAAACGGCCTTCGATCTCAACGCCTCGCTTTCTCTTCTGGCATTTTTGAAATTTTGTCGATGTCGGGCTTGTAGCTCGGGCGCAATCTAATCGGCTTCCGCTGCTATTAGATTTGACGGACGGCCAATAAACCACCACGAGTCTTTCAAAGACGCTTTTGTCCTCACTTCATGCTCACTGAAACTTCCCAGCTGGTCACCCATCCTAGAATTACCCTGTGTCAAGACGCTAATATCGGAGTTTTATTAGATGAAGCCCGGTGCCAAGCATTTATCTGACAGATGAAGTAGTAATTCAACGGTTTGCATTACATCGCCACCGGGATTCGAAAGGATTGGCGCAGTGCTTCGGCCGCTTAGTTCACTCACCGATTTCAGACATTTCAGTTCCCAGATTGCTATCACTTGAGTCACACAAATAGCACTTGCTTAGATGAAAAACGAACACGGGGTTTGGGGAAAAAAGGATTTCACCTGCCTAAGATGGGCTGCCTCCATGAAAGTACATGTAGCTCCATGAGTCGCACTGCCAGGCCTCTCCAACGCAAATTGCCCGGCTGAAAGAACGATCTTCACTGCAGATGGCTTCCTCGCTGCCACGAACTAATCTCTGTGGAAAGTGAAGCAGTAGGGAAAGTAGGAAAATATTCAGTGCGGAAATAAAATCAAAGAGTAGTTGTCGGTAAATGAAAGTGATACCAAAAGAGGAAAAGTTTACCTTTTAATGCGCTAGACGGTTGTTCAAATAAAAATAATGACGGGAATGGTTGCTCACGAGCTATTCATCACAAACTATTCCCCAACCATTTCAAAAAATGGCGATAGGAATATCATAAAGACAGCGGGGCAATTGATATATAAATTAACGCCCATGGTTCGCCTCTTCAAGAATAATGATCTCAACGAGCATTTAATACGCCTAATTAAAGCCTTTAGTGATATCGATAAAGACAACTAAGCCAAGTGACACGATATTCTGTCACCATCTCAAAGCAGGCGCCTTTGACTTTGATTCTCCTATAACACCAACCATTCGCACTATCGGTAAGATAACGCTAAAATTTACTAATTATTCACTCTTCTAATAAATACCTACTTTATCATCTGAAATACTACGATCGGGTCTTGGCCGCGGCCTGCGCACTGAGGACTCTTAATCGCTCGAATCATCTCGACACCTCGACCGCCGATTTAACGACGGGAAAGGCACCGACAGCATTCTGCGAGTTACATCAGAGCACGTAGTACCTCGGGGCACGAACATCCCATGACCAAACTTGCCCATCACACTGTGAGACGAGGTTAAGATGGATCTCGGTATGAGACAATGGGCGAACGGTGGCCATTCAAGAGCTCACTGCCTCAGAAATTCACTCATGTAAGATGCGCACGTAAAAAAAATGCTGTGCCCCACATTACGAGAACCTCAAAAAAAGAACCCGCGACATCAGTAATCTCTTCATTTTCTTTGAGGTCGATCAACTGGTAAACCTTAATGATCAAAAAAGCTCTTAACCTTTTCTTTAATTTGTACGTTCCATATCACAATTCCCTAAGCCGTGGAGATATGGAACTTCTTTTCATAGTGGAGGTGATATTATTGATTAATATAAAACGAAAGAAAAATTAAATGTTATCAACAAGAGGAATAAATTTAAATGCATTGAGGATTAGATCAAGGCTAAAGTGCTAAACTAATGGTTTTTTACAACAGATGTACACTAATTTATAAGTTGAAGTGGAGTATATGAGTAGTACATACCATTGACCTTGCAATTTGCTGAGAGGCATCATTTAGGTGGGCGACACTGTGTTCTGTGTACTGTGGGTCAAGTTTGGCCAACTTCGATTGTATAGGGGCTCAACAATATGTTATGTGGTCCATATGGTTATTACATTATCATATCGTACCCCGGATTTTCTACACATGTACCTCATTTTGTGTTATCTGATTTGATTAAACGTACATATTTTAGTAATATTATACTCTCTTTATCTTAAAAAGATCGTTACATTTTTACTTTCACTATCTCCAAAACAAGACTTAAAATATAAATATCTCTAATTATACATTCGTGAAAATTATAAAAAATTAATATTTCAAAAATATATATTGAAGCGAATCTAACAAGATTACATATAGTTATATTATTTTTTATCGACTAATGAGAATTTATTATTAAAGTTTATAAATTTTGAATTAAAATAATGTAATGAGATAATCTTTTTAAGATAGAGGAAGTAATATAATTATGATATATCTATTATAATTCATGATATACAAACAAACACCAATTTTATTAACTCTAAAAGGAGGCCCTCCCTTACCTAAGAAAGACAAAGTACATAAGTAAGGTAGGCCCCTCCATGTTTGGAAGCTGGCCTTAGTAGTCTCCTTCAACTTCACTTTTCAAATGAACAATGTTTCATGACTTGATTCCTGAAAGAGGAACGATGTGGACTTCACCCTCATCCTCTCTTTTTTTAAGGATCGTACAAGATAGCTAGCTAGTGAGAATGTACCAACTAACTTATCCTCCCAACTGATTGCCATGCTGATAGGGCTTTGAGTTAATCCCAGCGTTCGACCGATTCAAAAAGATTCTGCCTCAAATACCGATTTTGCACTGATTCAAAATCGTATGAGTTTGTTTTAGCCGTTAGAATTCATTATTTGCTCTGAACCGATCCCCCCCTCTAACTCTCTCTATTTCCAATTGTTTGCTGGTAGCTGCACTCAACTATCCTATCCTCCCAACCCGATCGCCATAATCGATACAGGCTGAATGAACTCAGCTGCTCGATCCGACTGAAGTATTCTACCAGCTCGATTGGCACTGATTCTAAACGTATTTGTGCCCAAGCCGAGCGTTAGAATTCATTATTCATCGAATCGATCCCCCCCACCTCCCTTCTAATTCAATAATCTGTTTTGATGTCGTAATCGGGCTTCCTATTCTTTGATAAATTTTAATAGTTTTGATGTTCGAAAGTATCGATTCGTCATAGCGGGTTTTGACTTTTCATTTGATTCGACCGCGATTTTAGTATGGATGTTTCGAAAGTATCGATTTTAGGTTTCGATTTGAGTATGTAATGTTTAGTATTTACCTTTTGTGAGTTGTAAATCGTAATTAACTTTCAGGATTTATGTTAGGCTTTCGAGCGTTGACTTGATTTTTGTTTATGTTTTGATTTAATTGATTTATGATTTGTAAATTATAATTAACTGTTTTGATTTAATTATAACTTGTTTATATAATTATATTGGGCGTTTGTTTCAGTTTGTGTTTATGACTTAGGATTTTGACTTTTGAGTTTAATTGAATTGGAGATTTGACTTTTTATTTTAATTTTGATTTTAATTAAATATTTTAATTCAATAAAACATATTTTGGATTTGTGATTGTCAAGCAGGTTTCTCGAACTAAACATGTTCGAACTGTTCGACAAATTTCGAACCGAATCGAATCGAATATTAACCTAAAAAAATGCCTCGAACCCGAACCGAATAATAAAAATAAATATTCGGCTACTTCGAGCTGAATCAAACCCACCAATATTCGGTAGGGTTCGGCTCGGTCACATTCCTCGATGGAGTCCGGCGTTCCAGAGTACCAAGCCAAATATTACTCCTTCATAGTAATGACTTTATTACTACGTATTCGACATTCTCGAAAATTGGAAACCTTAATTAGATTATTATTATTATTAAAATAATAGCTATTCATTCAAATGGTGAGTTGTAACCCAAAGTCATTAAAAACTTATGAGGTAGGAATGATTCAGGGATGAGATACCTTCTGCTACATGTAAAATGAATCCTCCAACGTACAAATGAGAATCTTTAGGCATTGTGGTGTTAATTTCCGACTTCTCGTGTAATATGAGTTGGATTTATAGTAAGAATATTTTTATATTGAGTTTGTTAAATGAAATTTGTCCATTCCTAATAAGTAATTTATATATATTTTAAAATTTACCTTCCTTATATTGATCAAAGTAGATGAATGGGTGGAGACCGTTAAATGACAGTTTCATCCGTTTGTAAGAATCTCTCTAAAAAACCCCTAACAAACACAGAATATTCCATTATCTACTACCCCTCCCCTCTTCTATAAAATAAAACACAACATACTCCTCACTCCAACCCAAAAAACCAAACCTAAAAACAACCTTAATCTCTTGTAATAATGTTCCAAACCCTGAACAACGACTTCGAAATCCTTGAAGAAATCGGTCGTGGTAGATTCGGCACCATCTACCGCTGCTTCTCCCCCCTTTCCGGCGACTTTTTTGCATGCAAAACCATATCCAAATCCCTCCTTCTTGACCCCACTGATCAACACTGCCTTATCAAAGAACCCAAAATCTTGAACCTCTTATCTACTCATCCAAACATAACCCATCTCCATAAACTCTACGAGGATGACAACTACCTCCATTTAGTCATGGACCTTTGCTCTAGTGAGGACTTATTTGACCTTATTTCAAAATCAGGGTGTTTTTCAGAAAGGGACTCTGCATGTGTTTTTAGTCAACTCATGCATGGTATTGCTCATTGTCACAAAATGGGTATTGCTCATCGTGATATTAAACCAGATAATGTGTTGTTTGATGCACATAATAGAGTAAAGATTGCGGACTTTGGGTCTGGTGAGTGGTTTGGAGGGGGGGAGGAGAGGGTGATGATGAGTGGTATAGTTGGGACGCCTTATTATGTGGCGCCTGAGGTGTTGATGGGGAAGGAGTATAGTGAGAAAGTTGATGTTTGGAGTGCTGGCGTTGTTTTGTATGTTATGCTTTCTGGGGTGGTTCCTTTTTATGGTGAGTCTTCTCAGGAGACTTTTGAGGCTGTGGTTAGAGGGAATTTGAGGTTTCCTAGCAAGTATTTTAGGGCTGTTTCGTCTCAGGCTAAGGATTTGTTGAGGAAGATGATTTGTAAGGATGTTTCCAAGAGATTTTCTGCTGAACAAGTGCTCAGTAAGTCTTGATTTTTTGTTGATTTATGATGTGTTGCTCTGTTTCTTTATGCCCTGTTTTAGTTGTTCTGTAAAATAAATTGTTGTTGATTATTTGGAAATAAAAGTGTCCTCTTTAAAGATTGTCAAAATAAAAATTGTATCTTTTGTAGCCATTACTTTGTAGTTTTTGCATAATACAACTTGCATTTTGGCATTCTTGATAGTCTAGTTTCATATTAAGTGAGATTGATATTTCATCAAGTCTCTATTTTCTGTAGTTTAATTTCTTGGTTTTTCCTCTTATCGGGAGAGACATTGGGGCATGTTGAAATGGATTTAATCTAATGGATTTTATTGTATTACTTGCAGGACACCCATGGGTGATTAATGGAGGAGAGTTGGCTGAAGAAACCTGAAAGACACTTCCTAGTTTGAAGTATCAACTATGACTTAAGCTTCTGCTGCTGTATATACACCTAACTATCTCATCTCATATATATAAAAGAGATGATAAAATGGGGTTTCTAAAGAAAGAAAGAAAACCAAAGAAGAGAGAGTTTCCCTAGTGCACTATCTATACTATGTTGCACTTATGAAAAGGCTCCTCCTTTGGTTCTTTGCTTCATTTCCTGCTTGTGTAAATGGTGAAGAAGAAGAAGAGTGGAGAAGTGGATAAGAGAGGTTTAACTTGATAAATAAAGTTGGCATCATGTTGTTGCCTGCTTTGTACAGTAATCTCAGATTTCTAAGATGAAATCCTTTTCCCTTTCCATGCATTTTGGTTTATGTTTTTGGAATTTCAGAGGTTGAGGATGTTAAGGAAGGTACTACTTTTCTCAAGTGCTTGTTCTGTGAAGGAGTTGTAACAACAAGCACACATCTTCTGTAATGATGTTTTGGTGTAGGTGGTTTTATCGTTAATGTAAAGATGTTAAAATAATCTCTGTGTTGTCTCTTACTTTAACTCCTTATGAATGCTCTAACTTGATGATTTGACATTCACTGTGTTATTATACATCTCATTAACAAGGCATGATTAAGTCACCAGGCTCTTTTTCATCAATTCTTTGTGTATGATACAGTGTATCCATGATACGTCAATGGAAATATGACAAGGGCGATATTATACTCAACAATTGACATGTATCCATTATTCTTGTGTGAGGATTTGGTAAAAAGAACTAATGCAAGTGATCTCATCTCACATCTACTTCGATTCATCTTTCTCACTTGGTTAGAATTTAGTTTGATATTATAGCACTAGTTATATGTGGAAAGTATTACATGTGTAAATTATTTATTATTTTATAATAAAATTATAATGAAAAAATAAATAAATTTTTAAAAAACTTAAAAGAAATAGATGAAAATATCATGTATAAAATAAAGATAGAACCTGTGAAACAACTTTTATTTTCAAGGATAACATGAAAGATACGAGAAAGATAATATTTATAATATTAGTTTATGAGAATTTTATTATGTTAAAAGGAGCATCCATAAACAAAGCTTACTACGAAAAATTAAATAAAAATCTGTGAGGATAAATAAAATACATTTGACTTAACATCACTTTATAATCATTGAATCTACCCTACAAATTATATATTAGGGCATATCCATTTTAATATATTTTTAATTTAGAATTAAAACTAAGGAGTACAAGCGAAGTCTCATCATATCTTTTGTTAGAGATTCCTTATCAATAGGAAAATTAATGTCATCTAGAATCATACGCAAGTAGTATTCAACTCCCCCAAAATTTGTGTGTTTCATGCTAATAAATTGACAAATTCAATGTGAAAACTGATGAATCAAGTCAACATGTACGAGTGCTTTCATGTGTATTTATGAAGGGGTTGTAATTCTTCTCTTTTTCAGTACTCCATTATTGTTTTATTAGAAGTATTTTACAGAAACGAGACTAAAGATTATTTAATGTTTTGGAAGTTTGAAACTTGCTGCTAAAGTATTTGATTTAATACTAATTTTTTTTTTTTAAAATACAAGAATATTATATTTAATACCAGAATTGCTGGCAAAAACAGGTGTGGAACGGACGGCTATGAAACCAATTTTTTGTCATGCAATAATTGATTAGTATAATATTACATACGTTGTAATACCAGTCACTCATACTGTTGGACTTCTCACTTCTTATAAGCAGTATTCCTTCATTTTATGATAGAAATTCTTTTAGAATACAAATACACATATGAAGAAAATTATTATAATATTAGGTCGTGATAAATAGTTAGTAGTTTACTATTTTCTATATAATTGAACTAATAGAAAATGTTGTTTGAATTAACCAAATATAAAAAGTAATTTTTGAATACACTTTTTTTTCATTGAAATCTGCAACCACATTACAATTTAAATAAACTAAAATTAATAAAATAATATTTATTATTAAAATGAATGCAGCAACATTGAGATGTCAACATTCATTAAACAAGGTTGCATATGTAATGCTCCTTCCAATTAATTTAAATGAATTGATGTTATTATAGACTTTCTAAAGTCAACAAACTCATTTACCTAGTATATAAAATTTGACAAAAATGATCATTGAAAATGAAACAAATGAATTAATGACACCTAGCATTCTAGCAGTGCCAATGCCAATGCCAATGTGTACTAATAAACACTTTACAAGGGGTCAATGGTGATCTTACCAGTTAAGGTTAAAAACAGAAAAGTGTTTTGTATAGAAAAGGCAAAAATGGTGAGGTTGTGGTGTTGCAAGTTGTCGTCTTCTCCAAAATATTACATGTTACTTCCAGCCTTATGAGCATGTGAACTTTACTCAACATGTGAAGTAAGTTTGACTGATTTTAGTTTGTTCTGCTCAGAATCTACTGCAAAGCCCATGTGAGTTACTGCATTTGGTCTATTTGATTGAAAAAAATTATACTCGTAAGTACATAGCCAATCGAAATGGAAACAACTCAGACGAGTTGAAATGAGTAGTTAATGATACGTAGGACTTTAAGAGTACTTCTCATTAGTTGTTGATAAGTGCTAACATTATTTGTTGATCAATAAGGCGGACCACTATGTTTAATTTCCTTCCATTAAGAAAGTGTTGTATAGAAATTGAACCTGGCGACCTCACTAAGCAAACTCACTATTCTATCACTCTGAATACTTTGGCTTACTATATTTAATTTTTCGTAATCACTCTTTTTTCATGTCCTTGGACCATTTTATTTTAGTCTATCACAAGAAGAAGGGCTCTTTGAAACGACGCAAGCAGCATCGATATTTTATTCAATAGCTGACAATTACTAAAAAAATACAATAAAGATATGACCTATCGAAATAATGAAAAATGAACGAAAAAGAGCACGAATTATTAATTTAGCACCATATCCACGAGTCGAGACGAGCCAAAAATATTATCTTATCGCATATGATGCGTAGAAATAATGAAAAATAAACCAAAAAGAGCACGAATTATTAATTTAACAATTACATCCCGTAGAATGATGGGCCAAAATATAAATAATCGAAGACACTACCTAGCTTTCTACTGTAGTTGACAATTAAAAAAAAAATGAAAAAATCGGAAGAAAAAAAATTCCACACGCCATGATCCCATGACAATTCGTGTGCAACAGACGCGTTACTCTTTAATACTATTAATATTGTAGATATGAGTGACCACTGAACAAAATATTGAAACTGTTTATACTAGAACTTTTTATTCATTAAACAAACATTATTTATTGAAATAATTCTAGGACATTTGCCAATTCATAGTATTGTCTTCAATTATATTTGAATGGTTCACTTAACAGCCTATCTCCTTCTTCTTTTTTAAACCTAATGGTTAATGTTTACACACGATCGATTTTCTTTTATAAAACTAAAGTGGGAAAAATATCATGAAAAGTAACAAAGTGATCTGAGATTCTGATAAATAGTTTCATCTATATGCTAATTACAGTAACAAAATGCCTTCACATTCGTAAACTTATGTCCATTTATCCATCATATTTTTTCATTAGTCAAAATTGGGATTTTCTCTAGGCCCAAAATGAACCCAATCGAAATATATGATGCGGCTCACTGCTGCTGGCAATGTGTGTAACATGGCAATGTGTCAAATTCATACGAGTGTGTAACATATATAGCAAGATAACTACATAATATCAGAAAAACTGTTGTATGATATAGTAGCATTTATACAGGTGTGTAACATGGCAATGTGTCAAATTCATCACTAGGTCACAATATGGTTTATGCTTATCCCAAGACCTAAAAGCAATAAACCTCTTGACACTGCCTAAAAATTGAAAATGGAACTCTAACAACTAGAGTTAGAAAAATTAATCCATCGTCGTCTCCTGTGTAACTGTGAGAAGTAACATATTGTTTCAGTGATCGAATGACGTGATTGCAACTTCAATACCAAACCAAACCAAGCCTTATCCCACTAAGTGGGGTGATTGCAACTCCAATAGAGTTGGTAATATTACTTCACGATCTTTCCCCGGCACGTTGTAGGACTTTCCGGAGCTCATCCGCGAGCCCTTGGAGGAGCACAGGCTTCCTTATGAGACCATTCATTCCTACTTCTCGGCATCTCTCTGATACCTGTTCCTCTGTACTTGCTGTCAGAGCTATGATCAATGGCCAACTTCGACTACGGAATTTCCTAATTCTCATTGCTACTTCAAATCCATCCATTTCTGGCATGTGAAGATCTAGCATAACAACTTGAAAAGAAGTTACTGACGGCCCCAGAGCGCTCAAGCATTGGAAACCAGATGAAACAGCGGTGACTTGGCAACCTAGCTTTTCAAGAAGCCTTTTTGTCACCATTCTATTAACGTCATCATCGTCAGCTAGAATAACCTGAAGGCCTCTGAACATGGAACTGGAAATTCGTTGCTCCGGGGGATTCCTAATCTCAAACATCTGTCGACTAAAAGATGATTGTTTTTGAAATCTCATGAGCAGAGTGATTGTCTTCTTCTGACCTTCGGTAACTGGGGACATCCATATGCCTCCTTGCAACATCTGCAGAATCGGTACTAACTTAAGATGACAATTTTTTCTATTTAAGCAAGTTTCCATCATTTCACCAGTCCATGAACAGAGTTTGTAGAGTCAACACATTCCAAGTTCTATTAATACTATAGATATCATTTAGCCCCAAATCCTCGAGAGGAAATTATAGCTTCTTTTAAAACGGTCACTATTCATTAATCATTACTACAAAATAGGTATTATCTATATTCAACTTCATTCTGGTTAGCACATACACAAGTCACATAATATTTCCACTCAATACTCTCTCATCTCATTGCATGTGGATAAATGGATTTCATTTGAGATAATATTTTATATCAGTTGATTCCATAACAACTAATTTAACATAACTAGTTCAAAACCATTACGAAATGCTAATTCGACTGTAACCGGTCATGCAAAATGGCAACTAATGTGAATGCGAAAGATTACAAGTCTGATTTCCAACAATATTCTCCAACTAGATGACTCAGAAATTGAACCACAGCAATACAAAGAGAAAATAATAGTTAGGGTAGTAAAAACTGAAATACAGAAAGGGCAAATGTTTAAGAATTTCTTCCCCAGAAACAGATATAACCAAGCTATGATGACAAGCTTCATTTGGGCACTAAATCCAAAAGCATCAGCTACCACATGAGTCTCAAACAATACATGGTCACAAATAATGCAACAAAGACCAGCAAGAAAAACAATTTTTCAGTCGAGTACATATGTTAACAATCAGCTAAGATGACCACCAAAAAGAATATATGTTAAAAAATCGAGGAATCAAATAACCCAAGCAATTCGCACAAGCAGCTCAAGACAGAATTAACAAGAAACCTACCTGCACAAGCTTCTTGCACATGGTGAAACTTAGGCCCTCCTTTCTGCTGTTGTTGTTGAGCCTTCGCCCACCAACAGGAGGCATTGACAATGAACTGACTGATGGAGTTCCATCGAGACTTATCTCAATTTCGAATTTGACATTAACATGATCATCAGTGCCTGGTCTCCTTGTTCCCCCCTCAGATGAACCATCCAGAAGGACTCTGAATGTGACTGAACCTCTTTCATCGCTAATATCTAATAAATGTCCAACCATGTGCAACAAGACCTGAAATGTCCTCTTCTCATCACCTGCTACCTGATTAGGCAACAAGCTCTGCACATCTGTAGAAAAAACAAAGCCTTTGTAGACAGACAAACATTTGACAAGACACGAAGCTTCTCTGATCATAGAATGCAACTCGAAAGGTCTCATATCTAATGGAAATCTCCCATCATCTTTGGCAGAAATATCCATTGCGTCATTTATCAAGGTTGAGAGAACAGCACTGGTTCTTACCATTGTCTCAACAATAATCTTCTGATCAGAGTTCATATTATCATCCTGAAAAAGCAAGAGTAAACCTGAAATTGAGTGCATTGGCCTCCTCATCCCGTTATTCATTACCTTTTGAAAGGCATTCCTTGCTTGGCTTGCCATCATAGCATTCTCCTTTGCCTGTTGAAGGACACGGTTTCTCTCTTCTAGTTTCTCCCTCATTAATCTGGACTCCTCAAGAACTGCAGCATGTGAGAGTGCCACGGCCACTTGATCAGCAACCACTTCCACAATCTCCATTTCATCATGGCTCCATCCTCTATCATTTTCATTTGGAAGAACCAAAACTAAAATACCATACGCGGTTTCAACGAACTCAGGGGTCCCACCTTTGAAATTTGAAATGCGTAACAACGGTACTCTAATTGCTGCAACAGAGCCACACTCACCTGAGCCACCACTACTTGTGAATCCCAGCACAGAATCTTGCCTCAGGATCCTCACCCCCTTGGTTTTTGTTATCTCCAATACCTCAAGGTCATTTATAGGAAGTGAACGACGGAGTTCTTCTCTAGAACTACGATTCAGCTCATGTGTCAAGTTCATTTCTGTTTTATCCCAATTCGGCATCCAAACAGCACAATTCTGCAGATCCAAAGTCTTTGACAACTCAACTAATGTAGTATACAATATTGTATGCTTATCTAGTGTTTTCCTTATCTCATTTGTTAGCATCCGAACATGTAAGCTTGCTTCTTTCTGTCTCTTCATCACCCATACCTCTTGGTCTAGCTCCAAGACATTTTGCGTCAAGAAAACCTCTCTAACTTTTATCTTGAGAAGTAGAGGGATCAATGTCAACAGGGTGATAGCAGTAGCAAACGAGACTAAAGCAGTGAGGATTTTAGCAACTGTAAGAGCCATCATCAGTTGAAAGGAGTGAGGACCATAATAGGTCCATCCATTCAGTAAATGGGTCAATCCACACAGAACTATGAATGCAATAAACTGAACCAGCACCCACTTGAATGGAACATCTGAACAACTGATAAAGTATAGCAATTCAATTGGTATCGAGAAATATGCAATCGCAATCAAAAAATCACTCACTCTTTGGCACTCCAAAATGCTAGCTAAGCTCCAACCTCCCTCGTCATCACAAGAACAATGAGAATAAATTTCATCATCAGCTGATGCAGATATTACTATGAATGCCACAAAAGATCCCAAAATCAGCAACTTCAACATTCCAACCATTACCACTTTCTCAATACATCTTTATACCAGACATTTGAATCTTTCTTCACAACACTCAATCTGATTGCAGAACAAGGAGAGTTACTAAACTCATAACATCAAACATGATATCACATTTATTCAACACAGAATCCGGTTGAAGCACATATTATATAAATGATATGCTGCCTTGTTAGATCTACATGAGCTATCCGCCTCGAGATCTAACATTTTTAGTTGGATAAAAAACTGCAACTATCTAAGAATACATCTTTATCCAAGATCACATGCCCATTTCCCTTCTCCACTATATTTTCTTCCTCAAAGGACAAAATTATTGATTGAAACAACTGCCAATTGCCTCCTCTAAATACCCTTTTCCCAACAGAATGGTATAACCAATAAAACAAACAATAAGAAACAACAACAAGGGCATTTAAAGCAAAACCCAAATCAAAATGCTCCAATTAAAGAGAGCTTAAATCAAGGATAACGTTCCAGGACAAATAAAAATGTGATCTTTGTCAACAGAAAGAAGTAAACTCCTTCCAAATCCACCCCCCTTTAATTACACCCCACTTGATTGCATAAATAAATTTATTTGCCAAAAACCAATCACTTCCCAAAATACAAAAAGACCCAAACTTCCAAATCTTAAGCTCTTAATTGCCTCAACTATCCAAAAAGACTCAAACTTTCCAATCTTAAGCTCTTAATTGACTCAACTATACAAAAAGACTTGAACTTTCCAATCTTAAGCACCTAATTACCTCAAATATCAAAAAAGGCCAGCTCAATATGATATATAATATATATGTATTGATAAATAATAATATGTGAATATGAAAAAACAAAAACAAGATTTGGGTTTTGCTTGTTAACTTAAATAGTTGAAGAAATGGAAATAAATTCCACAGAGACTAAATCAGTAAAAATGAAAAGCTGAATAAAGAAAACCGTGTGCTGAATAGAGAAAGTATATAGTATTTGGGTAGAGGGAGAAGAAAATAATTGATTTGGTATTGAAAAAAAGATAAACCTTTTTCATATTTCCTCCCCCTCTTCCATGCTTCAACTACAAAACAACAAGCCGGCTGCGTTTTTGAGGGAATTCTTTTTCTTCTTCTTGTGATGAGTGTTCTTTCAATATTTTATTATGACAATTGGTTTCCACAATCATACTAGGACTTTAACCAAGGTTTATAGTTTCATAATGATAAAAATAAAGATTATTTTGGAAATATTTAAGAAACAATGCAAAATTTGAAAAACTCAAAATAAATTACATATAATGTACTAAAAGATATTTGTACAAACATAGATATAAAATGAAAAAAATATGAACTTATTTATTTAAAATTAGCGAGAGTGAAAGTTTATAAAATTGAAATTAGTTTGTAACATCGAAAATTTATTGTAATAGTAATAATTAAATTGATTAAGACGACCTCAATCAAATTAATTAAAAAAATCGACCTTACCTCGAAAAATGCCACGTTTGATCTGGGCCAATGGAGCGCAAAACGGAAGTTCCAGAATCAATGAAGTTTAAAATGAATACTCTGGGAAAGAATCCGGTTTAAAACAATACTCCATAAAGTTTTAAAGTTAAAATCAAAAGCTCCAAAAAGTCCATAAGGACCTTAAAATATGTGCCTATTTTAGGTTTTTGGTGATTTAGTTTGTGCTTTTAATCAACGGGTCCAGATTCGCCTTAAAAAAATCAACGATTAATATCGTAATCTACCTCGAAAACAAACCAAATCCAATCGAAGCCGAGTATTTCAGCCTCGAGGCCTATATAAACCCCTCCTTATTTTCGAAATAACACATCGAAAGATTCGGTAGTAAAAATACGAAAAATACGTGAAAAACCTCCGAGATTTCTAAAACAAATTTTTAAACTATAGGCAAACACCACGTATATTTAAAAACACCTTCGGTAGTCAAAAATAGCGCCTAAAGTAAAGTGCAGCCATCAGACAAACGCAGTGAATTTCAAGCCAGTTAAAAACTGACGAGACTGACGAAGCATTTCTCAGTTAACGTCAATATTCAAGATTAAGTTTACGTGAGTCCCCTACGATTATTCAAAATCTTAAATAAACACCTAATAGATCCCAGGTGATAATCATCAAGCTCCATATATGGGAATAAACTGAACCTTTAGTCCTTATATTGATCCAGACAGAAAACACGCCATATGCCCCTCGCCTACTGACGTTAACAACAACAAGTGTCGAACATTCCACCTTCATACTGATCATTATCACTCTACAACAACACGTTGCTAAGCATTAAATGTAGTATGTTGTGCTAAGCAACGCCGCTCAACACTTGCTTACTATCACTCCATGCAGCTTCAAGCTTTGAGTTATATCCCAAACAAAGTTCCGCCGGAGACAGTAGCCTCTCAAGCTACATAAATCACACTGCAAAAAAAGCAAGACCACCACGCGATCAAGTCTCCACCGCAAAACATCACTGGCAGCAGTTTCCATGTTTCCAGCAGACCGAGATCAAGTGTCCAAGACTCGGTGATCAAATCCAACACAGCCTAACACGGGAAACGCCGGCCAAGGCTCCCCTAGCTCGACCATATCTAAGTCCGTATCAAGCCTCAATCCATCGCCACCTCGCGACATATACAACCAGAATAATGTAACACCTATCCAACTCAAGTCAAGCATAAGTCAAGACATCTCATCACATCGCCATCAAACGCCAGAGATTCATGGGCCGGACAGCCACTCCTCTTCGACATTGGATAAAACCCGCATAAATGAGAAATTTTTCCTCACAATAAATTTTATTTTTATATACTTTTTATAAATAATAAAAAATTCTCTTTTCCATTACATAGTTCATCGGGGTTTACTACCAAAGCTCGATGTAAACAAACTAGTCTTATTATAATTTAAAACAACTTTTTTTAACTTTCCAACAAACTTAGCACATAAATACTTGAGTTAATATATAATGAAAGGGAGAACAAAGTAGTTTGTAATTGTTGAGGTGGACATTTAAAGATTTGAAAAAGTTGGTGCATGAAACAAGATTGTTTAAATTTCTTGGGATGTTGAGATATTTTGAGGAGTGGGGTCAAGCCAGGGTTCAGTGAAGAGAACCTGGATATTTAACTTCTGGGAATATGACGTGTATGCACTTTTTAATTAATGAATTAGTGTGCAAGCGTTGTTCTCTTTCAAGTATTCAGTACTCCATATTATGGAGACTGCGTTTTATTGTATGCGGCTCACTTTCACTTTGATGTGGAAACGTAAAAATCAGGTTTTATTATTTTTATAATATTTTATTTTATTTTATTTATAGATTAAAAAAATTCAATGTGGTGTAATCTCGTAGTTCCCCATGAATAACAAAGGGAGATGAATAAATAGTAGTCCATATGATCTCCCTTTTTTAAGAAATTTTCATCTAAACGGAATAAGATATTTAATATTGATATATATGGCCATATCGATGCAAATAGATGGGGTTATGTATTGATGGAAGTGTGAAATCGTCCGGTTATGTATTGATGTTTTTGCTGAAAGTTTATTTTGACAAACTTTAGGTTCATAGTATTTGCCTCAGTGCTTGCAGAGTCCAAATTCATGTATCTGAACTGTACCATGTTTGGTATCCCACAATGAACTAATCAGAATCCCATGAAAAATAATACCCCCACGCCCCAAGGTACTTAAGTGCAGAACAACTAAAAAGACTGCAATAGGAAGAGCTTTGAAATAAACTGCTGCTTGTAAGTCAATTATTACCAAGAAACAGATGCATATAACCAATTCCGATTCTAACAAAGATAAGTTAGTAACACTACTGCTAGAATGAAAAATGAAATAAGCTAACTAGCTGAGTCACTAATCAAGACTTCAGGTACTATATGATTCATGAAAAGCATAAGCTGCCTAAGGTAGGCAAATTAAAACCTGTAGTCTGTACAGTGTACACTAACATGAAATCCAAGGAGTCTTTCAGAAAGATTATGCTATATTAAGGAGCATCACACGAGGGATGCAATCTTACTGCAGGTTCTCCATTCTGGCATATGCTGATAGTCACCATTTTGAGGAGACTGATGCATGCTATGGCCTGCGCTGCCCCTCCATTCCATTGATTGAGACGTTGTCAAGTCATTTTGCCCTCCATTCCACTGTTGTTGCATGCCATGAACATGAGGCTGTAAAGCAAATTGATCCCCACCAATGCTCTCATGAGGAGAATCAACTGGCGACCTGAAACTTGCGCTTGATACTGATGCCTCGCCAACTGGAGATGCCATTCTGCTGGGAGGCACATTAACTTTGACAGCACCAGCCATATCCTTTTTGGTGTATACTACGAACGAACCAAGGAGAAAGAAGTTAGAGTATGCAGGGGCATTCCATGCAGGAGAAAGAAGTTTGCAAGAAAACGTAAGACATAGCACCAACAAATTACTTATGCTCATGCAGCAGGGACAAATTATATGCTGAGACCAATCTTAAAAAAACATGAAGGGTATATGCATCTGTTATTTAAATTGATAGAAACAGAGAAATGCAGAAGAAACTAGACCAGGTATATGAATGTCTATTGTGAAGAACCAAGCTCTAGATAATTTGTTAAGCGGTACTCCCTTAATAGATAAATTGATGATGCTTTAACCTAATGCACATAAATTAAGGATTAAGGTGGGATGAAAAGTAGAAGTACCAATTCATGAACATAACTAAACAAGACAAAAAGTACTTGAATCGGGCTTGCAGCAATGAGAGGCCCTCCAAGACAGCCACCAAAAATTTGTCCTTCGCTAACAAGACAAACAGATATCCTGCCTGTTCGCCCACCAAACTCAGAACGCACATAAGATCCTTTGAGAGTAAGAATCTCAAATTTTCCCTGGTAGCATGGAGAAAACAGATACTTGATGGTAGCACGAGGAAAAAACTTAATCAACTAACCAACCTGTCTTAAACATGCAAATCAAAGAGGTCAATCAGCTAAAAGGAACAAGTTACAATAAAGTTAGACCTTAATTGATTAACCAATCTATCTTGGACATGCAAATCAACAATGCAATTAGCTAAAAGGAACACATTATTATCAAGGAGTATCTCAACACAATTATCAAGTAGGCAACTATGTTCTACAAATGCTGCAGGGTGATATATGTTCTCACTTTAATAATATATCAGAATCTAGAGTACATCTGTTATCTGTCTCATGTATGAAGTACTTATGGTCTAGATGATTGTCCTTTCCAAAAAAAAAAAAAAAAAGAACAGTGAGAAACTTTGAACTGAGAATTTGAATGGTAAACTAACTACTTTGTTAAGTGGATGTGCTCAAACAGTCAAAAGAACAAAGAGTAGTAATATATTAAGTATTAACCATCAACCAACTATAAGTCTTTATTTAAATCAGCTAAAAGGATTACTGATGCTCACTCATATCAGTACTATTATAGAGTAACGTGAATTATATACCTCATAAGTAACACTGCCTCCAGAAGTTGCTGGCCGGCAAAGAGATGCACTACACACGGTACCAGATGCCGAGAGAATGCATACTTCGCGATTGCTTTGTTGCATAAACGATGAAATTTTCTGTCCTACATCCTAAAAGTAATCAATGTGCTTGGTCATGCTTTTAGATGGACTTATATAATAGAACAATGGTAAATACAAAATCAATTATTGAATAGTTCATTCATATTCTGACTTGGTTCCTTTTTCTGTTTCATTTCATGATTGAAATAACCATCTCGCAGTAATTGTATTATCCCACCACCATATCATGATTCATATAATGGACACTGCACAAAGTGGAAGTTCTTAATATACATCAATGTGTGGTATGCAAGTAGATTATACACCATACATTGCACCAGGGAACTAACTGTATGGAATGACACATCTAGCTGAGAAAAATCTAGATATCAGAATAAAAACATGAGAAGCAGTATATAGATGCAATAAAGAGGGACACAGTTGGTGGTGTTATGGTTGTTGGAATTGGGATTGGAGGGAGAAGGGACGGTGGCGTTGGTGGGTATGAAGGGGGAGGAGGTGGTGGATATGGTGGTTTGTGGAGGAAGAGGATGGTGGTGATAGTAAGAGCTCAGTCCACTCCTTTCATTGTCGTGTTCCATTGAGATTGGTTTTCTTTTTTGATTTTTTTTTTTAATTGGGTTTCTTTTTCTTTTTTGATTTTCTGATTGTTGCCATGATTTTGTTTTATGATTATTTTTTGTTTGTTTATACTTTATGTGTGTCCGATGAAGGGTTAAGATTGGCTGATGAATTTATCTCCTTCTTGACTTACTCTTATAATCTTATCTATGATTAGGTTAATAATATTTACTAATGTATGTTATTTTTTATTTGTATCCGGTCCATTCAAATAATCATCCGATAAAAAATTTATAAATATATATTAAGAAAAATAAAATAAAGACAACATCCTTACTTTTAAGGTCTAATAGATTTTTATTTGAGGTTCAATTAGATTGAGACTCACATTATCACTATTATTGTGAACGGATCGAGAATCATAAAACTCGTTCAGCCGTGAACTTGAAAAACCATTTGGATGTGAACCGTGTCGGACTCAATTACGATGTCTTGGTTGATATCTGAAACAATGATAATCTGAAGGTTTAAGGATTGATGTTTGATTCGAACGGTTCGAACTTAAAAAAAAATGATTTTTTCTTGATAAATTAAAAACAATTGAAAAAAATAATAAATTTATAAACTTCATACATAATAAATTTTTCGTTTCGAACTTCATCGAATAAAAAACATAGAGTATTTTTCTTGTTAAATAATAGAAATATTATCATTTTTTTTTAATAAAAGTTGAGGCAATCTTGTACCGATACTGACTAGATAACTATTAATTATCATAACAACTCCAAATTAGGCAAGTAGATCATTGATTATGGAGACATTAAGTTATCTTTTGGTATTGTACCAAGAAGATAATAAAAATATTGACAAAGGAGAAAACCTAGACAGTTTTACTTACTAATTATTAGAAATTCCAGAGTAATTCTAACCAAGTACAATGGGTTTAATTATTTCAACCAAAGGGGCTGCTCTTTTCAAATGAGCTTTCTGGTTGAGTAATGACTTGAGCAACTCATAGGAAGTTTCTATAGTTTGGTAATATGATGAAGCAGCAGCCATTTGGAAAGCGAGTTGTATTTGTATTATTCCGACTTCAATCAACGCAATTATCACCATGTCTAATTTTGAATAAAACTTATGTTTTTTTTTTATAAATCGAACTCTTACCTTACATCAATTGCAATCGATCAAGAAACTTAACCATGATCAAAATATAAGGGACTACAATTTAATCTTTACGAAAATACTTTACTTAAATTTAAATTTTAAGGATTATGATATTATTGGATTGAGAATGCTTTTAATTCGACATATAATAATAATTTGATATCTTACGGACGAAACAATATGAACCAATATTTTAAGTCCTTTTCAATAACACGAGGATCAAATTTTTGCAACATTTGCTTTCCTCCTTTATCTATTTAACTGATTTCTTGGAAACTTCTTAGGGGGAATCTAGAAAAAGACGTTACTTATAAAAGTTGTATAAATTTGTAGGAAAATGTCAGTAGTGAATACTAGAATACTAAGTTGATCATCAATTGTCTGCCACAGAATGGAACAAAACTCTCTTAATCCTCAATATCATGATGATGATGATGAGCCCAAGAATCCAACAAACACTAATACTAGAAATGAACAACCTTTCAAAGTGAAGTACATTTCCAGCCCTGTAATAGTCAATGCCAAAACTCCTACTGAATTTAGAGCTATTGTTCAACAACTTACTGGCAAAGATCAGGTTCATGACAACATCATTGTAGATGCTAGCGGTGGATCACCCACGACGCAGAGAAGTGACCTGTCGCCACACCATGGTAATGGTAGTTCCATGCATCCAAATCCGAGCCATGAAGTAGAGAGGAGAGGGAAAACTTACTCCAACGTCTTGCCTCCTATCCAAGAATTCTCCTGGGAAGAACTTTTGAAAGATTAGCCTGAATTTCGAAATGGCCTTTTAACTTTTGTATAATATTCTAGCAGAGGCTTTGTAGTTTCTCCTTCTAGTTTATCCAGGAGTTGATGTTGTAATTTGTACATGTAATATAATACTAATATAGTGTTTGGCAAGTCAGAATGAAATCTAAACTTGCAGTTGGTTTCTGTCATCCATGCTATGTTGAGTTGAAGACCTTTTTCTTGATACAGACCAAACGTACTCCGTAACGGCTATAAATGAGGCTGTTTCCGGGGCCGTTTGAGGTGTTCTAAAACGTGAAATTTCTCTGGAATGTAAAGCACTTATAACAGTTGCAAAAATGGGTTGTTTATGGGCATTATCACAAGCATTGAAGTAATTATTTGAGGCGGTTTTTTAAGCCAGCATCCTAATATTCTAAATGAAAGTATGCTACTATAACAGAGCAGATTTAAGTACAAATATCATCGCCAAACAATAACGTAATAATAATCATCATAAAAAATATTAGGCCATTATCTCTTCTAAGAATTTAGAAAATTTATCTTTGTTTTTTGTAGCTTTTATCACAGATTTTCTGCACAAGAAAAAATATTCAACTGATAAACTAACTGAATATGAGGACTCAGAATAATCTTTTGGTCATAAGAAAATCTACAAAGACCAATGTGACGCACTCCTTGCAGTAACCCGTATAAAATATATGTGTGTATCTCTGCTTAATTTCGCGACTTTTAAATTTCTGCCGCTCTTATTGGCTGAATTCGAAAAGTATTTAACATGCTATGCATTGTGCACAACAGGCCCCTTGCAATGGCGTAAACCGGTAAAAGTATAGAAAGGTGGTGGTGATGTTTTGTCTCAGATCAGCAGCGAGGAGGAGCTATCATTACCACCGAGATAAATATAAACTTTAGGCATAATGGATAATATGGTAGGTTGATCCTCGTCCTATGAAAATAAGAATTGAGCTTATATTCTTCATCGGACGACGAATCTTTCAGGCCATTTCTCCCTTCTGATCAGCATATTTCAGAAAATTGAACTGGTTGAAGACTATAAATTTTTTTTAACATGAAGACAAAAAGGGGTAATCTCGACAGGTAGAAATATTATCAATGACTGAATAAAATAAACTCCAGAAGGATCCAAAATGTTTACATACATTCTGCCATAAGAAAGGTGCCTCGTCATTCAAGACACTACTCCGATGTTGGAAAAAGACACTTTCGTGTTTGCTAGATTTAAAGTTCATACAGTTCTGTCGCAAGTTCTACTACTAAGCTAAACAGCCTAAACTCCAGAAGCCAACAGGAAACTCTTCCGAGTCTCAACCTTACCTTAGTTTCCATCAGAAGCAGTTTTCGAGTAATGAGTCTGGCCATCGTAGGCTCCTGAGCTAGAACCCTCAGTTTCTTGTTTATTTCCACTTGAATGTAAGCCTTCTCCAGATGTGCCAAGACCCCAAAAGCCAGGAGAGCTTGTGTTCCGAAGGGCTGCACTGCCACCAGCATGACCCTCACTTTGCAGGATGTTCAGACCGCTTCCTCCCGAGCTCATCCCAAGTTGGCTGTGCAATGCTTGCTGTTGCTGAAGAGAGGAGTAGGCCTGCTGGCTGTATAGCATGGAGGATCGTGCCGCCATAAGAGTTTGTTGTGACAGTTGCTGAGCTTGCTCTGGCTGCATATAGTGAGCACTGGTCATCCCAACAGTAGCAAACTGCAAAACATGATAACATGAATGAGAAAAGATCAACGCTGTGTACTTACATTATGAGAACCCTTAATCATAACCAATGTCATTTTGTTTATTTGGAGTATATAAGCAGAATCATTTTTGGAAACAACCTTCTTGTTATCACATGGGTAAGAGTAAGACTAACTGATCCCCCTCCCCCCACCCTGCTTAGACGGGAGACACTTTAAAGTCATTGAGACATGTTAATGTTAATGTGGAGTATATAAGCCGAAGATCCTTAAAGAAAACTAATAACAACTTGACCAATGTAAGATTCGTCTCTTCTTCGGTAAACTTTTTTGTTAAAATTTATAGAAACTACTTAGAGTACCGGAGAATGCATGGTTGGTGGCTGAGGTTGAGAATCAGCAATAGCAGCAAGGTACATGAGGTTTTGCTGAAGCCTTCCTCGGTATCTACAATGTACGAAATAAGAAGTTAAACTTTAGTCTATTTCTTTCATATTGTTGTCATGATATTTACTATGAACTTCAGTTGAAACATTTAAAATTCTCAATAATTTATTATATTCAACTTCTTATATCTTCTCTGGACGCTTGGAATGCCACCAACAATAGGAATCCAAATTGTTGATCAATATATCTGTGCAACAAGTTAGAGAAAACATAGCTTAATCGGCACTATGAAAGAAGGTGTCTCACTCTGCACATTCATTTACTCTTCCAGAGTTCTGGCTCTCAACAATCTTCAGAATAAGAGATTTGTTCTCATCCAAAAACTGCAGGAGGATTAAATGTAAATAGCAATAAAGGAATTAACTCTGCAGCATAGTTATTTAAATAAAGTTCATATGAATAAGGCATACTAAGCAGAAGGAAATTCGAGTCCTTTGTGGAAAAATAGACTCTTACGTTGTACATTGTTCCAATGAAACTGGCAAAATGTGCAGGCGTTACTTAGATTTGACCAATTGACCTCACAAAGACCACGACTCATGCTAGTATGTTTTACCCTCGCTTATACGTTACCCGGCAACGTGGGGCTCGGGTATTTTGTTTCTTATTGAATTCAAGATTTCACTGAACCACAAAAATGTTCAGCACAAGAAACTTGGACGACTATGGGTTTAATAACAAATGGATTGAGCATCATTATTTTAGACGATTGGAGTGTTAAAGTATCAAGAGGTGAAGTCTTAAACCAATTATTATAATCTTTTTGGCTCATCAGATCAATGTGTATATTAGCACAAAAGTATAAAGAACTCCTTTTCCAGATTATTATGATAAAAATATAGTCTTTATTCTTTACTTTCAATGCCTGCAGCTACTGCATGTTACCAGAAGGCAAATAAATATAGTATTTTTGTGATTTTATTGACTTCCTCACATCCCTTTGCCCATCAACTACTCCTAAAACTTAAATATGGTAATTATTCACAACTTTTTTCATTTCCATAAAGCTTTCTTTATGTAAAACCAAACAAAAAAATTGGGGGACATAAATATTGAATACTAGTAATAAAATATTTTGCACCAGCACATACCATAACATAATTAAGGTACAGTAAAGTTTGCAGTACAGATTAAACAATAATTAAATGAAAGTTGCCAAAAAGCACACAAGATACTAAAACAGTGTAAATAACAATAATAAAGAACTTCTGAGCAGTGGACTCAGCAATTTAGCATTTCAAGAAGATACAAACATGTCCCCTCGTGGTAATTAATAAATAAACAAACCACAAAAGAGTTGGTCTCATGGAATGAGAATTAATCTTTCAAAATCACACTTAGGTGTAAGCCTCAAGCTCATCAATAATAGCATGTTTCAAGACTTAAACAACACCCAAATGGTCAAATACCAAAGATCACATAAAGATGAAATACAAATAACATGCCAAGAAATAATTATTTTAAGTTGACAGACTATTTCAAGTTGGGGCCGAGGTTTGGTGTAGACAGTTACTTGTAAGTATAGATGTCGAAGGTTTAAACCTTGTTGGCTAGGTTAAAACAAACAATAACAAAAAACAACATATATCAAGTTAGGTTAAAACAAACAATGACAAAAAACAACATATATCAAGTTATATGGTCAATGGGAGTGTTTGGACACAAATATTCAGACTTATATTAGTAGCATGTAACATAAAAGATATCACGAGTATATATATCTAGTATGCAGGAATGGAATGAAATAAAATATAATGTTGAAGAAGAAGACCTACTTGTTGAATGTGATCAGAGGTGATGTTGGAGGGATAGTAAGATGCCATAATCTGTATCAGGTGCTGTTGTAGGTGCTGCAATGCATTTGCTTATATATACATATATACAGTACTTCTTCAGTTGGTTTCACCAATTCACCCTCACCTCACAAAAATAAGACCACAAATCTATTATTTCTACTTCTTACGTACCTATCGATGTATCGATATATGTGTCTTGATGGATCATGGTCGCAAGTGGCAGTACTCTCCTCAGTCAAATTTGATTCTCAACTAGATTTTTAACTGTGAGTAAAAATTTGAATGGTATGTTATATTTTATATATTAATAATATTTAGTTATATATATGTTTTTATACTAAAAATTATTCTATTTGTTGTTTATAAATTAATTTAAAGATTAGACATATGATACTAGCTTAGTTACAATTTTAGTCAAGTATAATAGAGAATAACATATGAAATGTAATATAAAATTATAAAAATATGAAATCTTAGGGATAGCATCAGCATGAGATAATTTGGAAGTATTCTGAATATAAGTGAGCAGAGAGAAAAGGCTTGACCGTCTGTTCAACGTAAAATTGCAAATGAAAGGGACCATTTAGTTGGGCCAACTCGTTGTCAAGTCACCTTCACAAATTTGTGTTGCATAGTCACACAATTTCGCATACATAGGGATAATCCCTAATGTTTCTAGGAGAATAATATTGTCACATATTCCCTAAGTTTTTGGCTTTAGCCATATAGATAATACAATTTTTAGAGTGTAAACTTTGAACATTGTATATATAAACATCAACTTTGAAAGTTCTAAAATGTACATAAAAGTGTACATACGTTTTGTGTGTTAAAAAACGATTTTATGTGACTAAGTAGCATATATCACGCATCGCCCATACGATAATCATTTAAATCCAAAAAAATGTAATATTTTTTTTTAATAATAATTTATTTTTCATCAATACTTCAAAGATTAAAAAAGATTAACTCAATGTAGACGACATCCATTAAATATAAAATAATGAATTTCAAATAATATAAATTTAGGTTTTCATATTATCTTGAATTTATTTCCCAAAATTTTAACACTATCATATTTTTCATTATTTAATTACTCTTTATTATTTTTAGTCTAACTTTTTTATTATTTGCAATATCTAAGTACTTTACCTTATATATCATTTTTAAATGCTTCTGCACCGTATATATCGATTTATTATTATTCCAAATATTATTACACTACTACAACAACAACCAATCAACTTTGTTTCTAATGATGAAAAGTTTAATGTTTAAATAATCTTGACCATAATTAGTCGATATTTCATTGTTAAAGAGTAAATATGATTTAATGTAAAAGGAATCATTGTTTAGAAAATATGATATTATCATAATACATATATATATATTGGAAGATACGCAAAATCATATAAATTTATAACTATTGCTAAAGTCGAATATAGTCTAAACTTTCACTTCATACATGCATACCATTTAGAATTTTGCAACTTCTCTATTTGTATAATGTAACTATGCAATAAGATAATTTTATTAGATTTAATTATGGCAACAATAATAATAATAGTGTACCATTTATCAATAAGTGCCAGATGACATTGCAAAAAAATGAGAATAGTTGACAATTATTATACATTTTATAGACAATTTTTTCATTCAATATTTATTAATAAATACCTATAAACGCCGATACATTTCATTAATATTAATATGTTTATGAAGAAGATAATGTCAAGAATAGCCAAGTAAAATATTTTTCATATTCTATCTATATTTACTTAATACGTTATATATAATAAAGACATAAATATATTAACAAATAAATAGAAAAATTCTCATAATAATTTTATCATCCATTTATATCAGGTAAAGAATATTGTTTAACTTGATCACTGCAAGTACATAAAGCTAAGTTATATATAATATTATTTTAATTAATTTGAAAAGATGTATTATTTATATTTGTATTCAACTTGTTGGTATTAATCATAATACAACAAATAATCGTTAAATCTAAGATAACAATCAATCAAATGTAAAATACATCATACTATGTTCAATATTTTGGATTCTAAAAATTTCTAATTTGAAATTAATAATAACTAATTGACAATATAATTTGATCAAGAAATAATAAAAAAACTAATCCAAAGAATAAAAAAATTTATATTTGAGAAATTACAAAAAAAAAATATTAGTGGTTGAAAATATATAGCAAAAAAGTTAGATTAAAAAAATACTACTGCTTTCTTTTGGTGCTTCTAATTAAGAGAACAATATTTTGACATTTGAGGAGCCAAATTTATATAAATTTCATAAATATCTAACATGTAACTCCTAAATGAACAAAGTTGATTATATTATCTCAGGTCAGGGATATAGTTGAAATTATGTAATACCTACTATAAAAATAATTGTTATTCATGGGGATAAACGATATGTAACTCACAAATGGTGAAATAATGAGAGACTAATGTAACTTTCAAGAATTTTAATGAGTTATAATTATAATGACGTAAATACATAAATATAGCTATTAATTTTAAATTTATTTAATTATCATTAGTTTTTTCGTAACTTTCAAGCATTTTAATGAGTCATTGTAATACAATGAAGTAAATACACAATAATACATAAATACATTATTATATATTTCACCGCACATTCATTCAAATCGAATTGTATGGATGTATTATATTATAAAAATATATTTTGTCATATATTTTGTTTTAATGTATATAATCAAACATATTGTTCGGCTTGAAGTTACAACATGATTTTTTGTACTTTATCGAATGTTTTATATTCATATGCTTCAAATATTAGTTTGGGATAAAATTTTTAGAGAAATTATGTCAGCGTGACTTCGATGATAGCTTTGTTATATACTTCATTAAATTTTTTATGCTTATTTTTTATCGTAGTAAAAACATAATATTTTTATATTCTTTAATTATTTTATATTAAAATGTTGAATTATCTTTTTTCTAAAGCAAAATATTTTCATATATTCATATGTGCTTCCAATTAAAAAAATTCATGTGTAACTTCGCGGATAATTTTTAATTCTATTTAATTATTTTACAAAAAATGTAACGATCTGCCCCTGCGCCGTCGCTCGAGGTTAATCGCCATCAACCCGAACATCGAAACACATATAACCCGACCAAAGAATGTAAGAAAAATACGACATGACTATGCCTGTGTGGTGATCTAAGACACCAACACATATTACATTTCCCTCAAAATTCATCAATTATTACAACTATATACAACACACATTTTCTAAATAATACACTTTTGCCACTTGTAACACAAGGTATACCGAAGATTATTATTCAAGACTCCTCGAGATATCCTAGCCACCCAAATCTCTGGTCCATGATTGGCTGGGTTCATCTCCACAAATTGCTACTTCAATGCCGACTTTCTTGAACAACAACAAATTAGGGTCCCCAAACACGCAGAGGTGGATCGAAGCTCACCTAATACTCATATAAACAAATCATATTCAAACTGGCCACACATAAATATGTAATATCGCATCTTCGTTATCATTACTTTCATTATACCTTTACTGCCTTTGTTTTCTCCATCTCATTAGTCGCCTCTGTTTATGATCCTCATAATTTAACATCTCCAATTTGTTTACTACGATCCACTTAAAATTAATTCATTTATATTAGCTCCCATTATAATATCAATAACGCAGTATAATATACTATCATCTACAAAATCAAGAACTCCAAATATATATATCACATAAGCAACAACAACTCTATTCCGGCCCCCTATTAGAGTCTACACCACCATGCTAACAGGAAACTCCACGGCCACTGCTGCCTCTACACCAAGCGCAGACCAATAAAAATAGCAACTCTCTCGCTACTTTACACCAAGTAGCCGGAGCCCGCACTAACTCGGTGCCCCTATTGTGAGTCTACACAACCCCTAATGTAGGAACAACAACATCATACAACACCACCAACTCCCCACAAAAAACCACCTCGCAGGCGGAGACCCACCAAACCGGAATAGAAGTTCACACACACCGCATATATCAAATAATCTCAAAATACCAGTGATTATAGTAATATCATATGACCGTCGATTCCTTTGAATACCGGTGATTATAGGCCGTTGATTTCGACAACAATTTAACACATAGGGCTTCGCTTTATTTCATAATACATCTCATTAGAATGCTGATTCTCAAGAATAAGATATTACCTCCAATCACAACGCAAATCATATCTACTTTCATAATTATTTCTAATCATTTCATAACATATCATAACATCTTTTATCATTATTTCTCAATGCATATATCTCATCATTTCTCATCATAATATCATCATTCTTTTCATATGATTACCAAACATGCCTTCACAGTACAATCGGCCCATTTTAAGATAAGGTTAATATTACCTTCTTATTAATTTCTCATATCACCATATCTCATAATCTCACAACATCATATTAACTTTCTCATAATCTAAATCCACCCTTTATCATCATGTCATCTCTTCATAACATCATAATTCTCAACATCTTTTATGTATTCATATCAATATCACAATAATTTATTATATATTCAATATTTCTCATGTCATCCTTTAATGTTATTATCAACCAATTGATTTTATCTTTTAGTCATTATATTCATATAAATACATAGAACTCCTCATTTAATGCTTATCAGATAACATTACCCCTTTACCCATATATAGTCATATCGTAATATCTCGCTAAACCTATAACATCCTGGGAATATTTCTCAGATTCTATCTTCATTATAGTTTCTTCTTACCACCAATTAGTTCAATCAACTCAATACTCCTCATACTTATGTTACGTGTGTACCATTATATCATACTAATATAATCAAAATGATACTTTTACTAATTCTTGTCTTAATAAGTAACTTTCCATATCTTTACTTCATTAATCACCATATTATTATACTCATAATCTTTTTAATAGTTACAATAACCCAAATATACAATACACATATTCATAATGTATGAAAAAGATTATGGAATCACATATAAGTACTCACCTCTAATCAAGCCAAATGTCAACAACTTTACTACTTCAATTACCTATTCGATATCATCTTTTTCTTCTTGAATCTTGTTAGAAATCTTAGGAGTATGATTTGAGAGGATAATTACCCCAAAAGAAAAGAAAAAGAATTGGAGAAGGAGGGAGACATAGGTTCGGCCATGATGAGAGAAAGAGAAAAAAATTTTGTGTTGTCTTGCTTGCTTAGGAATATAAATAGGATGAGAATGAGGTTTCTTAACCTTGAAGAAAAAATGAAGCAAGCACGAGGTGTCGCTCAAGCAAGTAGGACGCGCGACGTGTCGCTTTCGCTTTCTTAGCTCGAGGAAAAGATGAGCCTGTGACTTAATTCTTGTCGGTAGCTTCAGCGCTTATTTTAAAGAGAAAGAATCTTCTAATTATTACTCAAATCATAAAATTCTGGTTATTTCAAAAGGTCATGTAACTCCCGTGATGCTTCTTAATTTATTTAATTTTTACATAAAAATTAAACAATGATAAAATGTAATGTTTTTATTCTTTTTAATTATTATTTTATATTAAAATATTGGGTATCTTTTGTTCTAAAGTAAATTTTTGTATATATTCATATGTGCTTCAATGATAAAATTCATATAACTCTCGTACTTAATTCTGACATTTAACTACCATATAAATATCCATATGTAACTCCCATAATTTCTTAATTCTATTTAATCTTTTAAATAAAAATTGAATAAATGATAAAATGCATGTAACGTCCATAATACCTTATTAATTATATTTAATTTATCATAATTATATAAATTATGTAATGAATGAGATAAATCCAATATGGAGTGTACGGCGCACAACTAATTAATAATAAGACGAAGATAATTAAGTTTGTGGAAGCGATAATACGGTCTTAACAAAAAACGAAAGTGTTAAAACTAAAGACATTCACATCTCTTTATAAAGTAAAAACAAAATCAATTTGCCTTTTTTAGTATTTTTGCGAGGTTTAATAACATCTATATTAAGCATATTAAGTATAAAAAAAATAAATTATAAATCATAAGAGAGAAAAAATTTAATTGATTGTTAACTAATACATCATATCCTCTTAATTCAAATATAAAAGTAATACTCATTTGTATATATTCATATAGTTGCAATACTATTTGTATATATTCATAATACAAGTAAGAAATAATGTTATATTATATTATTAAGAGTTAATGAAATGATAAGAGTTATTTGTAACTCCTAATATTTGAAATAATTAAGTCATAATGCCCAAGAGACTTTTTAACTTACAATTTAAAAGCATATTAAGAAAAACTGCATCGAGTTATTATTAGTATTAGTACAAGACAAAGAAAGTAAAGCACATAAATTTCATTATCTATTTTTAATTATTCAATTTTCATTATTATTTATTTTCTTATAATTAACTTCATCTGAAGTATATCCATTCAACAAATAGTATTTTTCAATTTTGAACTCAAAGAACTTTTATGAGTTTTTTATTTGTTAGGAAAAAAAATATATCAATATGTAGTACTTTAAACATATTTTACTATTAATTTGATAATTTTGATTCAAAACAACATTTTGATGTCAATCAAGATCAGAAAGTTTTGTTAATTTTTACCATGAAAGTATAAACTCAGAATCTTTCGTGGATGAAGCGGAAGCATTATTTATGAATAACTATCAATCTTATTTTTTTTTAATAAAAGATTAAATATATTAGAATACACAACTCATATCACTTTTTATAATAATAAAATATAGGATAATATACTTCTAAAAAAACTATAGTTCAATATACCTCCAAATGAAAAAAAGAATTATAATTTATTTGTGCTAAAATTGTAAAGAATCCTCATTAAAGTCATGAGTAATGTCATCTAATTTATCTTAAATACTAATGTAACCTAAACTTTCAATTACACTAAAATTGAATGAATTTAATTTGCATTTTTCTTACTTATGATTTACAGGGCTTGCTTACTTCAAACAAGTAAACTTATTTTTACTAAATCTATTAGTTTTCAAAAGTTAATTGAACAAACTTTTATATTTATTTTGAATATTATTATTTTATACTTATGGTTATAATTTTTCTTTTGCTAAGACACAGTAAGTCATAACTATTATCATAAAATTATCGAAATTACTTCTAACTACGTAATTTAACTTCAAATATTTTGATATAAATATCTAATAATATTTTCATCTTTTAATTTCATAGTACTGTATTACTTATATAGTGTTGAAAATATTATAATAAAAATATAATTCTATATGAATAACCATCAATCTTATAATTTTTTATCATAATAGATTAATGATGTTAGCATACACAAAATCATAGCACTTTTTGATAATAATATAATTTATTTGTGCCAAAAATTATAAAGACTCCTAATTAAAGTCATACTATCAAATGTTCTCTAATTTATCTAAATACTAATAACCTAAATTTTTATTTACACAGCCTTAATTTGCATTATTCTTTAATTATGATTTATATAATTGTTAATTCAAAATACTAAATTTATTTTAATACTTATTAAATCAAACACAGCGATTTTCCCTCCTCAACGCTGAAAGCGTACATCCAACCCTGGCCGCAGATCTACATTAATACACCAATAATATCATGAAGATTCTGGTCACAGACCCTCAAAGAACTTAATTCAACTATATCCCCTTAACCTGGACATGTTTTCTCACACGAAAAACTCCAAAGACAAAGCTCTCATATATGCTCTCAATCTCTCAGCGACTTCTTTTCATGGGTTCCTACCAAGAATTTTATAAACTCTCATAATTCTAACAATAAGAATAAATCCTCCCTATTTTCAACCACTATCGCTTTTCACACACAATAAAAATACTATACAAAGAACGGTATTTATAGATTTCAATAAATAAACTTATATAATTACTTTTTCAAAGCAAAGCTCACATCAATTACCTACCTAAAAACATTAATTATCTGTAAAAAGAAGACTCTATAACTTTTCTTTCTTATTCTCTAAATATTTCATTAAGTATAACGCTTTCCAAAAATAAGCCGATTTCTTTCACGCTGCGCTTCACACGTAGAACATTATAATCTTACATTAATTGAACACTTTTCACTTTTTGGCTCTCCAAGTTTGTAACAAAATACTCATCCTATATGTTATGTTAGTTCAAGTCATTATTTCACCTTAATAATATAATATGTATGTCAAACAGGCTCTTTTTTATTTTATTTTTATGTCAAATGGGCTCTTTTAAATTATTTGTGAGGGTCAGATTAAATAATTATAAATTTTATCTCTGTTTATATTATTCTAACGAAATTACTATTAAGATTAACATAACTCGTTTAAATAAATATGAAACTTTTACTATTAAGATTAGCAAAATGACTATTCCAATACCAACTAAAACAATTAAAGAAATATGACTTTTACTCGTATATTACTATTAAGATTAATTTAAAATGAAATTGTTGGGATATATATTTTCATGTGAAAAGTATGGTATATCAAAACTATATAACATCGTACACAATGATGGATTGTTTAGCCGATCGACTCGAATTTGGTGTCCTATTGCCTAGCATTTGTTTTGATGTGGAGGTTGTCCCCTTTCAATGAATGAAAGTTGGTCACGTGATGGATGACATTTCTGAAGGTTGAATATTTGTCAAAGAAATTTTAAGTCAGATATATGGAGTACTCAAGTTCAAATGTTTAATGATACAAATAAGCTTCCTTCCTTAAGAATAATGTGAGTGTAATTTAACAATAAAATAAAGTACAGAGCGGAAACTATTTTATTTGCAACAACATCATAATTCAAAAGATGAATGGAATGAGAGCCTTGACATTCTCTGGGAAGTCTTCAAATTTTGATTTATACCAATCTCTAGTGGCATAACTCCTCCCCATCAGGTACAAAATGCTACCAGAAGTGAAGGAAAATGCATGTATTGTTTGAGAAATGCAAGTGATTCCTATAAACCCCATAATCTCAAAGAGATAGTGAGGACATATCACCAAGTTAAAGAAACCACCTTTTGGGATTTTGTAATCTTTTTCACCCTCTCTTCTTAAATTGGATAGTAGGTTATGGTGGTAAAGATTACCCACAATTCCAACTAGGAATATTGCTACCCCTGGATGCATTAAATCAGTTGAAGGTACTTGGAGTCCCTTTGTGAAATTTTGAGCATAAATCATGGTTGATGTCATTGAGAAATAGCTCAAAGAAATTGTGATTGCAGCTTCAACATCCATTGAGCCACTAAATTTGTGAACAAACAACACCTAGGAACAGTAATTCATAAAACCAATTCAATTTCTCAAAAAAACATATAAAGAATTCTACTGAAACATGAATAAAATGGGATTCATTCCCTTTTCCCAATGATACTAAATTAACAACCACGTCCCAATACATTTAAAGAAGTTCCTTACAATGCTGCAGTTGTTGCCTATATACAAGAACAAATTCAATAAAGAGAACTTGACATACCTCAAGGACCCTTTTCAAGAAATGGATTGTAAGAGCCCCAGAAACCAATGTAAATCTTAATTCTTCATTAGGGAAGATGATCAATGAAGACAAACCAGCAAGGAATGCAGGAGTGTAGACTATTAACATGCCAGTTTTACTAGATATTTGAGCCTTCTTTTTTTCTTCTGCTAATTTGGAATACTGCATATGCTTCCCTTTGATTTCCATAAACCCTGCATTTGCTAAAGATGCAAAACCAATCACAGACATGGTTGTGATAAACACAGAGGGAGGTGGAGGAAAAAGAAAGTTCAACACTACTGAAGGAATCATGTTTCTTGATGTGTGTTCTCTCCCACAATATCAGTGAATGAATTGAACCTTATGTTTATAAATGAATAATTGTTTATTGAGATGATTGTCAAAAAATGTGAACCCTCTTATATTTTGTTACCCAAAAGTGAAAGGTATGAAATAATGAAAACAAGCCAATAGATGGCAAAGGTTGTGCTTGTTTTAGGAATAGTAGGCAAAACAGCTTGAGAATAGGAGCATACAGAGTGCATGGATATACAATGAACACGTTATTGAGTCGATTGACACATGTATCATTTCTTTCTTTGTCCATCTAGCGATGGTGATAATAGCACAATTAATTTTTTCTTTCATCATTAGTGTTAGTGTGTAATGAAGGAGCTGCCAAAACATCCATGTAATGTGCAATAAATTTATAACTACAAAGAGTAAGAATTGCCATATATCAATATAAACTTCAAAACCTAACAATGATAGAGTTAGGAGGTAATCGGCCCTCTTCTTATTTTTTGAAAGATAAACTTTCATTATTAAAAAATAAATACCTTAATTTTTGAAAAAATAAACAATTATTATTGAAAAGTAACATTTTATCTTTATATATTTTCTAAAAAATGCAAGACATACGAATTCGAATACAATACATATATTATATAGTGCCTTTACATTCTCACATTTAAAATTAGGTACATCTGATAAGAAAATTGTCGAGTGGATCATCGTAAGTATGATCGAATTACGATTTAGTTTCATCTATTAGGAGCATTGTAGATTTAGTAAATGAAAGCATACAAATATTACAATTTGATCTCAATATCTATGTAATGGACAATTATTAATATGATACGTTTATATAAAATAATTAAGGGGATTATCCATTTGTGCATTGAATTGATGAGTTGTTATACATACGTTTACGTTTGTTTGAGGAGTGAAATGACTATTTTACCTCCTTATTTTTAAGTGTAATAGTTACAGAAATTATATCGAGTGATAAAATAGTCATTTCAGACTATTTAGATGTGTATATATATATTGGTTCCCATTGAATCGTAACATCCCCAGATAAAATCCGCAAATAACTCTCTTCTTCTCAATATAGTCTTAATTTTGATAAACTCACATACCTGTATATTCAACAAACCAATTAGGTTTTATGACTAGTTATATTGTGTATACCATAGTTATACCTTGATTTTTTATACTCTTAATATAAAAGATGAAGGTGGTACGCAGAGATTACGTTAAAAACGGCCCTGGTAGCGTAAAGGTGCAATCTTTTTTATTTTTTTCATAATTTGAGTTATTGTTTTTTTTGTTATTGCTAATTGAGTGTAATTACTTCGTTTTTTATAGTAAGTAACCTTTTTTTGAATGTTGTTTTGGGGTTTTGATGCAGATGGTTCCGGATGAATCAGATGATTTGTGGATTGCTTACAATTTGATAGTTGAGGGTGATTCTGTGTTAGCTGTTACTGTTAGGTAACTAATATTATCGTTTTTGGGTATTTATTTTATCAACTGTATGTGTGTTTTATTGTGTATTTGGTAATTTCAGAAAAAAATTGAATCTTGCAGCATATTAACTTTAACTAATTAGTTTTCATGCAAGTTGTGTTCTGGTCTTAAGACTTCGTGTTGATATAACCGAACCCACGGAGTGGGATTAGTGGGATAAGGCTTAGTTTTGTTTGGTTTTATGTCATGGTCTGAGGAATAAAGTGTATATTTCGGTACTCTCTGCAGTCATATTCTGAGGAATAAAGTGTATATTTCGGTACTCTCTGCAGTCATATTGATGGTGTTCTTAATGTTTGGTGAAAGGGTCAATTGAGCCCCTTCTTTTTATTGTGGTATCATGAGTAGTGATGTAGATTGGTTTCTTGTTCGAAGGTGTCTTATTATATGTGAAACTAACTCATGGTTCTACTTCTCACTTCATATAGGAAAGTTCTACGAGAAGCTGCTAATGGAGGGAGAGAAGCAGAACGTGTGAAGTTGAAATTGGAAATTAAAGTGGAGGTGAGATCGAGTAGTGTTATTTGTGTAGCATTCTGTATTGGTCTATAATGAGTATCGAGAAATTTGGTATACCATAGGTCAGCCTGATTATTTACAAGAATATCTGCTGACAGCCTACTAAGTGCTAGAATGATGTGAGTTGCAATTAATAGTTCTCTGATTCTCATAACTCAATTTATTTCTCTCCTGGATATGATGTATTCCACAGCCTTTTTGGCAGAACCATAATTATTTTCCTTCCCCAATGTTACATCTTTACCAACTAAGATACATGTGGAAGTTAAACTGCATCTTTTGTTCAAGTAAGAAGTTTTCGCCTTTGTCTATGTATAATATGTACTTTGGAATTATTACCAGACAATAGAGTATGACAAAGAAGGGTCAGCCTTGCGTATACGCGGGAAGAATATTCTGGAGAATGATCATGTAAAGGTGGGAATATTTGCATGAATACCCATCTTAAATTTCATAATTGTGTTTTTTTCTCAAATATATATTTGTTCCTACAGATAGGGGCATTTCACACTCTTGAACTTGAGCTATGTCGCCCTTTTGTGTTGAGGAAGGTACCATTATGCTTTTAGTTATGTCAATTGTCACATTTGCAAAGTACAGGATTTGGTTGCCTTTCCATGTACATACTTAACATTCCATTTATATTTCCCCCCAGGAAGTATGGGATTCAGTGGCATTAGATTTACTTCATCAAGCTTCTGGTATGTATTAATTTTTTTTTTAAACCATATTAGTATCTTTCATTTGAGAGAACTGTTATATAGTAAATTGCTTCATGAAATTGCCTTCATCCTAAGCAGACGTTAACAATTGCCTTTGTAGAACTGTATAAACCATTATTCTGTATCCATCAGACGTGGAACTGCTTAATCATTTCTTATTAAATTGTAGTGACAAGCATAGTTTCCAGTTGAATGTTTAAGTAGAAAGCAGCCATATGTGTTAGCTTGAAGGATATATTTCCCCTGTAGGCTTCTAGACCTTGAGGATTATCTGTGGAATGGTAGTTGGTGTAGGTAATTGATTCCCCTTATTGTTATAGAAAGTCTTATTACAAACCTAAAATGGGTACCAATAAACTGAGAATAAATTGGTGCAAGAGTGTGAGGGTATAAAGTTCCTTAGCTTGAAGGAGTGTTGGACATTAAGCAATAGAGTGGACTGCTAATTATAAGTTCTTTCTGCTGATACTTGCTTGGCAATTATATGACTGCAGATCCCACTGCAAGTGCTGATCTGGCTGTGGTACTGATGCAAGAAGGATTAGCACATCTTATTCTCGTCGGTAGAAGGTAGCCCTTATCACTTAAATTAATTCTGTTTGTTATGTCCTTTGTTAGTTGGGTGGAAGCTAGACCTCATCTGGCTTTACGCTTTAAATTTCATAACCTACTGTTGGAAGTTGTAGCACTTCAAGTTGAGTAGCATGTAAGAATGTCCAGAGTTCATGGAAGTCCAGTTTGCTAGCAATAGCATTTAACTATGGTGCAGTTAGACCTTAGCTATCCATATGTGACTTTCAAACAGAAAATCATTCAGGAAAGTCTGCAAATATTGCCTTCTTTTCTTTACATGGGCTAAGAACTATAATTTCTTGCATCTCATCAGTGTCACAACTACCCGTTCTCGCATAGAGACATCGATACCTCGGAAGCATGGACCTGCAATAGCAGGTTATGATAAAGTATGTGATCTCGAATCTTGTTGAAATCTTTTGCTCATTTATTGTGATACGCATCGATTTTATATCTTGTAATTGAAATCTTACCAACTGTTCTTTATATTGTAGGCTTTGAATAAGTTTTTCGACAATGTTGTTCAGGTGAAATATTGTTTTATGTTTCTAGTAGATGTGACTTTAATGCGTTGTGCAGAAAAGCATGTCTTAACAACTTTGTCCATTGTTGTAGGCATTGGTTAAACATGTGGATTTTAAGGTTGTTCGATGTGCTGTGATAGCAAGTCCTGGATTTACAAGGGTATGTGTTAGTTTGAAATTTGTGATATTTGCTGCTTGCAACTACAACCATAGCAATTATCTTTCACTACATTGCCATTACTGTAGCTCATCTTTACTTGAACAGTATTTTCAGCCATCTTAAAGGTTTATTACTTTTCTGGTGAACTTACGAGTTTCCTTTGCATTGTATCAGGAGCAATTTCACAGGCACTTAATGTTGGAAGCAGAAAGGAAACAGCTAAGATCTATCATTGAGAATAAATCACGGATTATGCTTGTGCATACAACTTCAGGATACAAGTATGAGTCTTATCTTACTCTACCAGTATCATTCCCCTCTTCCTCTTAAGAAAAAATAAAAATACATATGTTCTACGCTTTTCCATTCTGCCCTTTGGGTTTTAGCATCTGCCAGTCACATTGTGAGAGTTAGGGATTTTCACATGCATAAGAACCGCGGACATATTATACACACTTGACAAGGTGCTTGTAGACCCAATTTTTGTCTACCCATTGAGCTGAAGTGCTACACCTGTTCATAAATATGATATGATTCATGAGTTCATTTCTCTGCTTTGCTCTATTATTTGACCTGCTATGTATTGTTCTCTGTTATACTCTGTAATTATAATTGTAATTGACACACAGATGTGAAAATCTTAATATACAGGCATAGTCTGAGAGAGGTTCTAGATGCCCCAAATGTCATGAATATGATAAAAGATACAAAAGCTGCACAAGAGGTTATCTGGCAACAACTTATCTTACTGTCAATACGATGCATCTGTTTGCTAGGTGCAATGCCAATTAATCCCTTGAGAGATTAAAAATGTGCAGTTTACCATGATGCTATAGTAAATGCAGCACTACTTGCTTGAGTCATGCCAATGTTTGCAAGTCACCCTTTACTTTGTCGTATTATGAGTTGGGTAATATCTCACCAGTTAGTCATTTGCAACGTTTCTCACTACAGAGGAGTATATGCTGCATTTATTGTAACACGAAAGAAACTGCAAATTCTTAAAAATACAAGTGGTGTATTGCAGTTTTCCAATCATTCTTTGATGTTATTAGTTTCTCACTCGATAAGCGTATTATGTATCTTCATGTCCAGGTTCGAGCTCTAAAGGACTTCTTCACCATGCTCTCAAGTGTAAGTTTCTATCACTAGTATTATTTATATAATTATTAGCCTTATATTACTTGGTGTGATGGCATACTATTGTTTAGTGTGCAGGATACTATTTTGTCTTTACATTACTATATAACTTGAAGTAGGTGTTATTGCAGTCTACTTGTTTCTTGTGTCCATTAAAATATCCGAGATGTTTCATTTTCAAGATTCATGTATTTTCTCAAATGAGGTATAGTACCAGTGGCTTATTGAAACTTTACAAGTTGAAAAAAGGAACTTGGATATTGAAATATTGGTGAATTAGTGTTATACATGGACGACTTAAACTGTGCAAGATAAAATATAAGCGCCTAAATCAGATACCTGGCATCACCTTATACAATTTAAGAACGATAGCATCAAGATATTTATAAAACGTAATTCGGCTCTCATGTCATGAGACAAATTGAATTGCATACTTTCGGTGATTACTTCGTTTCACAAACTTAACCCTTTTGTCATTCAAATAGTTAGGCAAATGTTCTAGGTATCCCCATTTGCCGCAAAAAATTATTCTCCTGGGCCTATGATCTATTTTTATGCAGTAATGTGTGCTCTGTCAAGAGTATGAAGATAATGTATCTAAACCCCAGTTTGAATTATGCTTGGTTATTCTTCACTAGGATGAACATCGTGCATGTTATGGGCCAAAGCATGTTGAAGTTGCCCATGAGAGGATGGCTGTACAGACACTTCTCATTACCGATGAGCTCTTCAGGTATGACTAATGAGTTATCCTAGTTTTGTTAAAGCGCATGAGAGAGATCTATTATATGTAAATCGTTTCCCCCACTTTCATATCATCCTGAAATTCATCTAGTTGGTAGCCTAGGAGTTTAGGATTGATCTCCAGCTTTGTCTACTTCCAGAGGTCTCTAGGACAGATTGAACATGTAGTTGGTAGCTAGGAGCCTATGATAGGTCTCCCGCTTCATCTACTTTCAGAAGACTCAAGGCAGATTTGACCATCAGAAAATAGTGATATGGATTATGGAGTAGCAATCAACCTTACATCTAGAAAATGGATAAGCTAGTTCTAAGTATGTTAAATTGTCAGTAGAGTATTTTTATTTTATTTTTGTTTTGTTTTGTTTATGTTCATCTAATCCGCTGGTGCCATATTTGTCTTATATTCTTGCACGTTAAGGATTCACGATGATGTTTTTAGTTCGTTATTTAGCAATCCGCAAGTTCTCATTGGTATCTTTCTCCTCAGGAGCTCGGACATTGAAACGAGGAAAAAGTATGTCGACTTAGTTGGTTCGGTCAAGCATTCAGGTGGAGCAGCTTACATCTTCTCGTCTATGCATGTTTCAGGGGAACGTGAGTATTTATTTTCTATATTGAAGCTCTTCTAATTTACTTCTCCCGATATCTTCTGATATTAACACACAATCTCCATTAGTTAAGTGTTAATTACATCTCTAGGTGTATATGCCATAATAGTTCAGATATGGCGTGGTATAGCAATATTATGTCTGTTGATATTGATCATTTTGTTGCTTATTATGTTTGTTATGGAGAGCAGAACTGGCACAACTGACTGGTATTGCTGCAATTCTGCGGTTTCCTTTACCGGACCTGGACGACATAGAAATGTAGAGCGAGGATCTTCCATGTTATCTTTCTTTGTAAACCTTTGTTAATAGTTTTTTTGATGGGCTCCAAAAAGTGCTTCAGCATTGGTGTTTTCTGCCCCGTATTCTACTGCATATTTCATACAGTATTTCTATGATATAACATCTAAAAGTGAGATAAAAGCATAATGTAATTTACAGGTGGTAATCTAGCTTCATTAAATAGAGTAAGCCATTATGCTCCCAAGTTGTAGAAAGCAATCTGGAATAGCAATGTATACTCCAAATTCTGAAGCAATCTGGAAGAACAATGTATACTCCAAATTTTAAAGCAATCCTGCATAACCAATTAAAGCAAAATTACCAAAAGAGGATGAATCATCTCATTGGGTTGGAGAAGTTACAGTATTGGTATTGATTAATACATTGATTAGCGAGGTGAATTTCGAACCTAGGACTTTCTAGTCAGTAGAGCCTTCCTACTAGATTATTCGATTAAATCGAACTTGATATTTAACCACTTATTACTATCACAAATCTTTCAAAATAACCTCTAAATTATTAAAAAAATTAGTAACACTAATTTAATATACAAGCATTTCATCCAACCGTTTATTAATCTAAAATAAAAACGTCCACCCACGGTTAAACATGCAAAAACATGCAAAACTTTCATCTCTCACTCCTCAATCATCAAACACCCACGTTGTACATCATTACCTACAATGGAGTATCTCTCAGTCCCATGTTCTCTTCCTTAAACGATACCAGTCATACCACATTGTTTTCACTTAGTCAATTCCTTTTCTAAACTCTCATATTTGATTATAAATGCATGCATATTTACTTTTATAATACTTTCTTCTTCTTTTATTGCAAGAAAGATCATGATCAGGTTTAATAACAACACATGTTCTTGTACTACTTCAAGCATGAGTAATCTTGGTGCTAATAATAATAATAATAATAATAATAATAATAATAATAATAATAATAATAATTTTACACCTAGCACGAAAAAATATACTAGAAAAAAACCTGACCCAACTGCTCCAAAAATCAACAGGCCTTGTAGTGAATGTGGGAAGAAGTTTTGGTCATGGAAGGCTCTTTTTGGGCACATGCGTTGCCACCCTGAACGTCAATGGAGCGGTATTAATTCTCCATCGAATTTCAGTAACTACCACCACAAGAAAAACTCATCATCAGTAGTGGTTGCTTCCAGTAATGGTTCTTCTTGTAGTTTGGAAAAGATGACTGAAGATGATCATGAGGCTGCTTTAAGTTTGTTGATGTTAGCTAATGGGTTTGGCTCTAAAAGTTGTTCTGATCAGTCTCCTTCGATTACGACGTTGGAAAACGTTGTTTCTCCTAGGGAGGGGGTGGTGGTGATGAGTGGAAGTGGGGGTGGGAATAGTTGTCGGTTTGAGTGTTCAAGTTGCAAGAAAGTGTTTGGTTCTCATTATAGGGCAAGTCACAAGAATGTGAAGGGTTGTTTTGCAAATACAAGAAACAATGATGAGGTGGTTCTTCGAGTGACGTATAAGTTATTTTTGTAGTAGTGTGAGTCTGGATTTGAATTCTGGTATTCAAGTGCAACAACATAAATGCAATATATGTTTCAGGGTTTTTTCAAGTGGTCAAGCCCTAGGTGGTCATAAGAGATGTCATTGGGAGAAGTTTGATGATGGCGATAACAATGAATGTTCTGGGATTGATAACTTACACAGTTAACACACTCAGATTGAGTAAATCAACCTTGCACACCAATATATAACTATATATCCAGAATTGCATTATTACATGTAAATTCTGGTTACATTATGCATAAGCAAACAAAATAGAATAAAAATTCATGCACTATAACTAGATTATTAAGTAGATGAGATTTGAAGAGAATTTCAATCTCTAATACACCTACCAAATGAAAAACAACCAAGTGCTAGAGTCTAATAAATCGGGTACGTTTGTTTAAAAATAATTCAATTATTGCTGGGCACACTGGACGCGCTGAGCACCTCCATGCATATCTTCGTCTTCATCGTATGCTTCTTGTTGGGCCTGCTGCTGTTTCCTACGCATTTCCTCCTCAATGTTAACATTGTGAAGAGTGGTTTCCTCACATTCGTCCAACTCCATGTCACTCATTTGCGATGCAGGCCTAGGTGGCAAGACTGTCTCAAGAGCTTTGCACTGCTCGGGAGTTAGGGACTCCGGGAAATTAACTGTAAAGTGGATGTACAATTTTCCCCTCATGAATGGCCTCTGGTACATTGGCATTCCTTCATCATTAATTGCTTTATATTGATCTGTATGAGCAATGATTACAATGTCATGCCATCACAATTACAGTATCTCATTAAAACATTAAACTTGGGCAACCATAGCAAGTTTTGGAGCTTACCTGGCTTGACAACTTCCCCAGACTGGGACTTAATAAGGAGCTGCCTGTTATCAAGGTGCGTCAGGACAAATTGGAAACCACAGAGGGCCTCAGTCAGACTCAAGGAGTGCTCAACAAAAAGGTCATCACCCTTTCGCTTAAATTTTGGGTGCTCCTTTTGTTGCAACACAAAGACTATATCTCCAGTGACAGTATCAGGCTGCAAAAAATATCAACATGTCAATTCTGAGAGTATATACCCATAGCCTATAATTAAAAGGAAAAATGTCAAGTGAGTAACTCACAGCCTCATCAGCCTCCCCAGGGAATGTTATTTTTTGTGAATTCTGCATGCCCTTCTCCACATGGACCTCCAACACTTTCTTCTCCTGTGAGACCTTCTCACCCTTACACTGTGTGCAGCGGTCCTTGTCATTAATGGTTTCACCAGTACCTTTACATTCATTACAAGGATGCTGCATTTGCTGGATCATAGATGGGCCAAGCTGTCTAATGGATACTTTCATACCCGATCCTTGGCAACCAGAACATGTCAAAGAAGCACCTGATTTAGAGCCCTTGCTGCAAGTAGTCAGATAGGATCATGTGAGGACAGCACTTTATACAAATTCTTCTTATGACTTCTCATCTCCACCCCTAAAGGGAGGGAACCAGTACATAGTGTAATATTTGCCTAGAAAATAGCGGATAGCCAGCAATTATGATATATAGCCCACATAAACCCATGAACAATGCCACGAAATGACTACATATGAACTTTTGAGGGAACTAAGGCATCACTAAGTAATAAAGGATGTATAACATTAACATGTTCCATTGCCTCTTAAGAGGCTCCTGCCTAAGCAAGGTAGGGACCCCTGTAATAATAGAGAGACTATTTCCGAATTGACCCAAGAGTGAAGTAAGGCATCCCTCAGTAAAGGAAGTTTAAAAAGAACAAATAACGGCAACTGCAAAGATGAAACCACAACAGACCAAAATTCTATACTAAAGACCATCTATCAAGTTTTAATATTATATCTGTTGCTACTGAGCCCATACTCCCACTAATAGCCCATACTAAATTCTATTTATCAGACCATCTATCAAGTTTTAATACTAGTAGAACACTACTAAGCTATTCTCAAATAGGATTCCCTATAGTGTGTCAATAACTTTATAGTGTACTGTGCAGCTGTCCTGTGTCATTGTTTTGTAAGCGCAACGTTGACCATAGAACCAGAACTAGCTTACCCCTTGCACTTGGAGCAAAGCACATTGCGGGACAAGGAAAGCTTCTTGGATGTTCCATTGTAGAGATCTTCCAAAGAAACCTTGAGAGGATGAACAACATCCTCACCTCTTCTTTGCCTTCGACCTCTGCTGCTTCCACCTATTGCCATCAAAGGAAACCGACCCAATTATATATAAAAGAAATTCAGTAGCACAAAAAGATACCACAACATAAAGTGTTTCTAGAACACTTACCACCACCAAATGGGCTGCCACCAAAGAAAGACTGGAAGATGTCAAATGGATCATGGCCCCCTGCACCCCCACCTCCCATTCCCTCCTTGAGAGCATCTTCACCATATTGGTCGTAGATTTCACGCTTCTCAGGGTCACTTAGAACTTCATAAGCATGGGAGATCTCCTTAAACTAATACAAATACAAAACAATTATCCATGTAGGACATTGCAACAAAAATAGAAGTTGAAAAAAATTCCATGTAAGGTATTCTGATAAGAGAGCATAATTCTGGTCAGGCTATTTTTTTTTTTTTTTGTATATGTTGTACTCCAGTATAATATTTGATGAAAAATATATCAAAAGGATAGTATTTTTAACATAATTTTCTATTAGCATAATAATTTTGATTCAAAACAAAGTTATGTGGGTCAAGCAAGGCCACAAAGTTCAATTTTGGCAATTGAAAATTCAAACTAGACAACCTTTTTTGGTAAATACCATAAAGGCAGATTAGATCTAAATAAACAATTCAAAGTATAGAACTTTAGATCAAAACAAGCTCTTTTACCTTTTCTGGATCTCCACCTTTATCAGGATGGTTTTTTATGGCGGATTTACGATAAGCCTTCTTAATATCATCCTGTGATGAGTTCTTCTGCACTCCTAAAACATCATAGTACTTAGTGTCATTGCTGCTTCTCCGTGGCGCCCTTCCAAACATCTTCTATCTCCCTCTAAATTCTCTCTAAAAAGATCTGGAACACGATTGAACGTGCAAGATGGATTAAATAAAAAAACCCAAATCGAAAAACTAATCAATCCATCAATTAATTGCTAAACTACACAAAAGGTCTGATTTTTTTAGCATAGAGGGAGACACAGATACAAAATCTATCAATCCATCAACCCATAGCTACATTACACAAAAAGGGTTGAGTTGCAGGCTGAAGGGCCTAGATCGAAAAAATAATCAATCCATAACTAAATTAAACGAAAGTTCTGATCTTTTTTTAGCAGAGGGAGAAAAGGACCAAAAAACTAATCAATTCATAGCTAAATTGTATAAAAGATCAAATTTTGTTAGCAGACAAGAAGACCCAGATTGAAAAACTAATAAATTCATAGCTAAATTGCACAAAAGATCAAATTTTGTTAGCAGACAAGAAGACCCAGATTGAAAAACTAATCAATCCATAGCTAAATTACACAAAAAATCACTAATTTTTAGCAGAGAGGGAGACTTATATTGAAAAACCAATGAATCTATAGCTAAATTACACAAAAAGCTGTAATTTTATGAGCATAGAGATATACCCAGATGGAAAAATTAATGAATTGATCGATTGATACGTAGATAAAGTACACAAATCAGTAATTTGTGAGCAGAGAAAGTGAATAACCTGAGAGTAGAGGTTGGATCAAAATGGAGTAAAGAAGAGAGTTTGGTGTTGGAAGAGAGAGGTCAAGTATGACTCTGTACAATGCTTTTATTTTGGTTTGGATTGGACTTTTCAATGCTCGATATTCGGTACGGTTCCAATACTATCGGTTTCAACCGGTTTCGGTTCGGTTTCAGTTTTGATGCATTTTTTGAGACTAACGTCTTGAATTCAAAATTAAGTTTTAAGACTATATCTAATTCATGTAATTTCAATGAACTCTTTTTAAGATTAATTATACAATCTACGTGCACATTCAATACTCAATATCACTATTTTTAAAATGTACACATGAAAATACTACAAGATCTTGAAAAGGATAATAAATAAAAATTGAGAAATCTATATAAAATTTAGAAATCGGTTCAGTTCGGTTATTTCAAAGGTCGAACCTAAATTAGTTCGGTTCTCTCCCTTGTGAGAACCTAAATCAGTTCGATTCCAAAATTTCGGTTATTTTTCGGTTCGGTTCGGTCGGATTTTGTGCACACCCCTAATTGGATATCTGAGGTGGAGTAGTTGGTACTTATTATGTTGTTAACGAGTCATGTTCGAGATTTTCAAGCACAATCATGATCGGATAGATATATTATTGATTAATATAATTATCTTAGTGTAACGAGTATGAAGCAATATAATTTGTTGAAAAACAATTTGGATGTCAATCGAGCGGTTGGAGGATTTTTCATCAAAATATAGAGTTGATAACATGTTATGTGTATTGTGCTGTCAATGAGTCGGTTTTTAACGTACAGTAAAAATTCTATAAATTAATAGCGTTGGAACAAGTAAAAAATTTATTAATTTAGAGAGTTATTAATTTATCGATAAATTAATAATTTATTAATTTAAAGAGTTTTTTAACAACATGAAGACATGTACATTTAATGGTTTTTAAAATTTATTGAGATGGATCCAAAAGATGTAGAATCATACAAAAGATATCGGAAGATAGTAGAAATACAAGAAGATAATAAGAAAATAGTATTAATTATTTCCATATTAGTTATAGTAATTACTTGACCTTTAAATTTAACATTATTATCGCTTAAAAGCGTTTGGCATTATACTATAAATATAAATCTTGAAGATGATCACGGTAGCTTTGGAACATATTATGTGGAAGTAAGCACTGGTATCTAAAAGCTGCTTTAAAAGCTTTATGTTCTGATTCGAAAGGCACAACCACCAACTATTGGATGCTACAAGAGAAAAATTAGATATGAATTCCAACAAGATTTGAACTTTAAAAGAAAACAAACAACTATAGAGTCATATTTTTATTAAGTTGTAAATTCAGCTTTTCAATTTCTAAAAATTATTAATTTATGATTTTCTTGGGACTATATTTCAAAATGATTTCGAAAAATTATTATCTTATTATTTTATAGATTTTGTAATTTTATTAAGCGGCCCAGAAGGGACACTGAAATTTTATTATTTTTTAGAGAGTTTATTAATTATCGAATATTAATTTATAGAGTTTTTACTGTATATTGATTAATCGCTTTATTCCATTGTACTGGGTATCAAGGGATATATTATTTACTAACCCGGCTTGTTTTTGTTCAAGGAGCAATCAATTGTTTCTTGTATTTGTTCCTGCTTAACTCTCTTGATTAGGACAGCAATGTTATACTCCGTATGAGAAATTGGGCACTTTTCCCATTAGGCTTTATGTAAATTGCTTAGCATCTTCTTTTGTATTGCTGACTTAATGTATATTTTTTTTGCTATGCATTCTCTGGATTGCCTTAAGTTTGGTGCTATAGCCTCTGAGAATTTTGAAATGGTACGAATGAAATACAAGCAATGCTCAGAATTTGATATCAATATATTGCTCATGGCACCAAGAACTTGATATGGTCTTCTATTAAGCAAATAGACGTCGAGGCCTCATGGCAGAAGTTATATTTGAGGAAGCTTAATCTAAAGTTAACCAGGAAAGAAAGTAGTAAATGGTATCTGACTATCTTCTCCTCACATTCCCTTTGTTCACATCGGGTTCCATATGATCGAATAAACAGAATGTAAATTTCAAACCAAATTTAAAGAGATGGTACCAATGGAATAAAAATTCTACACACACAGTATTACAAGAGACTATTTCTCCACCCAAATCGATGAGTAGTAGAACAGTCCCACTCAATGGCTAGTCATGCAGTGACATGCGAGAAACAGCAGGAAGACCTACTTCGTCCTCAGCCTGTAAACACAGAGGAGATGAAGAACGACACTATTAAGAGATGAATAAGTAAAAGAACCAGAGGACATTAAGAAATATGATAGCTTAACACAGATGTTCATCACTAAACCAGACAAAACTGGACAACTCATAGTATATAATCAACCACTTTAGCTGACAAGAAAGGGGGAAATTGAAAAGTATCTTCACTATATGAACATACCTTGGTGTTCACTCTGCCAACTGGCGTGGATCTATTCCGTGTTGGAGTTGACGGAAAACTGTGCCCCACCTCTAAATTAGGTTCTTTATCAGGTTGAAGATATGATGGTACCCCTTCCCCTTCAATTTCTAGACTCATATCCGCCTCTAACGCATCAAGCTCTGATTACACGGGTCAAAGAGATCAAGTACTGTTGAAGCATAACAAATTTCCAGCCAGAACTTTTTTTGAAATACTACTACCATAAGCTATAATTTTCTTGAGAATTTTTCAATCAAGAGACTTACCACCCGTAAGTTCTTCTTCATCAACGTCATCAGGCACGTTGTAGCCTCTTCCAAGAGAATCTTGTATCTCACTACTCACATCCATTACATCCGTCATCTCATCTTGCAAATTCTACACGAGCATAAAGTAAAAACTCAACTTTTACATGAGAGATAATAGTAATATGTAGGAGTAAAAAAAGAAATACAAACATCTACGTCCTGAATGTTCACAGCCTTCATCATTCCTTTCAACTCCTTGTTCGCTGTCTTCAAAGCTGACACCTAAAAAGAAATAAAATTGTTATTGGGATCTTTATTTTGAATAACTTTGAATTAATTTTTCAAGTTCTTTGCATAAAATAAAACTTTCATGAACAAAACTCTTCAAGCATGAAAATTGTGATTGGGAGTATTGTGTAATGATTTACTTTCAGTTATTATTAGTCTCATACTATATAGTACAAGTTATGTATTACATCTCTATCACAGATAATTACAAAGATTAATATAGAGAGTGTTAATTATCTTTATCTCTATTTTAACATAAAGTTACTAGTCCTACACTGCTACCAGGTTGTTATCCTACCTCTACGGAGGTAGGCAGCAGGTTCCTATCAGACTACCGGATACGCTCCTCCCAACAACCTTCGAACTCTGCCCCAAGGATCGCCAACAGGGAAAAATATATTCAGCATGTAATTCTATTTCATACCTAGAGTACGATGCTTACACATAGTAAAATAGTTTCAAGGGATGACCATATAATTCGTAATCACAACAAAAGTAGAAGTCCACAACATAGCATCCTAATTAAATTATGAGTCTTTGAACTCTGATATTGGTTTTGTAATTCATAATCACAACAAAAGTAGAAGTTCACAACATAGCATCCTAATTAAATTATGGAGAATTACAAACACCTAGCATGATAAGGTACAAAAGAAAGGCAAATAGAAATTAATATCTCCTCAAACATACTGTTTGTTGCGCATCTTTAATTCCTTCCGCAGCCAATGATACTTGGTCTAAGTTCAAAGTTTGATTGTAGAGCATGGCACGTTGGGCTTCGTACCTGTCCATGAGGATCATTTAAAGATCACTTTCAGATAGCACTGCTGCAAAATTCTAGGTTCTTAACTTCTTACTTGCACTGATTAATATCAATGGAGCATTCTTTTATAAAATTAGACTTAACAGCATACATAACATTTTGGAGATGGGAAGTTAAACACAAAGGGGGTTTCTTAAATTCACACTCCTCGGATAATGTAAATCCAATGTTTGGACAACCTCCACAGTTTCACAATGATATATTCCAAAATACAAATTTACTCTGCGATGTCAGCCTTAAGAGTCAAGTCCTAAGTGACAAAACAACTTCAATATCATGCCATCGGTTCAAATAGTGAAAAGGAACATATATCAAAATCTAACATATCTAAAGTTTTTTCCATTGTTCTTGGTAAAATTACTCAATTATAAAACAGAAGCTTTCAATTAAAGCAACTTTATGAAAAAACAAGAAAGGAAACACCAAATGTAATATATTTACTACTGTCAACTCACATTTTTTTTTGTGTAAGAACCCTGACTGCTCGACCTTTGACAACCTCTTGAGCTGGACCTGGCCGAGTTTTCTTAATCTGTTCCTTATACTTAGTGAGTTCAACATCAAGCTTCTTGATCTTCTCATCCACAGTCTCTCCTCTTTTATTGATCTATAATGGATAGATACAAAAATTAGAACACATAGACTAATTAAAAATTAAATTGTTAGCTGCATTTCATTGGTAAAAGAGAAAGTCTAGTTTGATTTTCAATGGTAAAAAAGTAACAACCTTTGCAGGCAGTCTTAACTCTTAATTGACATACATAACTTACATTCGAGTCAAACTTATCACACCAATAGCGAAGTATGTTGAAAATACTAAATATTGATATATTTTTCACTAAATACTACACACCATATATAAAATAATTGAGTTCAAAATTTAAAAAGTTAACCATCAAAATCAAAAACTAGATAACCTTTTTAAGATGGAAGGAGTATGTCAATTTATCAGTACTGCTAACTCATCCAATCATACCATCTACTATAACTAAGTATAACTTCCACAAAATTCTAAAAGATCCAATTTTCTAACATGAATATCAGAAACAGGGTCAAATGATACACAAAATGAGCATCTGATTAGACCTATGAGCAAACTAATTATAGTGTAACTTTCAAAAAAACCTAAAAGATCAAAGCTTTACCTAATATCCTTAAGGTGGCAACTCGAATTTCTTACATATATAACAAGAATATGGTCAAACGATACACAAAGTGAGCATCTGATGAAACACATCAGCAAACTAATTATCTTTCATAACCATCAAAATTCCAATTATATACTCAAAACCATTAATTGCAACAATGACAAATTACACAAAAGGGTAAACAGAAATCATGAATTCAAAACTGCCAACTTTTAATTTCAGCATAAATTGTCAAAAAATTATCCATATAAGTGAAAAAGTATATATACCCTATCTGTGGTTTCTTGAATTGAAGGAGGAGGGTCTTTGTTCTTCTTAAAACCAAATATTCGCTTCATCTTCCTTAATCTCTGCAAAAGTAACGAATTATCAACCAAAATTTTCACCTATATCAATCAGTAGAGTCAAGAAGAGCTCAAGGGAGAAAGTATGAGGGGTGGAAATATAATTAAATTTAACTTTTGTGCTTTATTTCAAATTTTAAATTTTTCCCGCTCTCACTTTTATCTCTTTAATTAGATGGGGCCTTCAGTCCCATATGAATTGCAAGCCGTTTGTGATTTATACTTGAAACTCAATTAATAATACTCCACACTAGTTAGTTATCATGCACAATCCGGAAATTTATTTTATTTAGTTGGTGCTCATTCAATAAAAAAAATTGACGACACATCATTAAGACATTAAGTTATATTTAATTTTAAAATATAATATATACTCAAGTGACAACTGAGAAATAAGGTCCCAGAGGCATGGAAAGCGGTAGTCTGATAATATTCGAAAAATTTAATTTTATTAAGTATTTTCCCAAAAACTATAGTTATCTTAAAAATTATGTGATTTGCATTTTCCCTAAATTTTTATATTTTTTCTTATAAGTATGGTATAAAGTAATTCATGAAATAAATATGGGTGAGATCTGTTGCTATAAAAAAATATGTAAATATAAACTAATTTCAATAATATGATCCAAATATATATTTCAAAATAGTCACGTCACAATATTTTATAATTCTCAATAAAATATTACACTCTGACCACCAACACTCAAAAGCTAATCTTTTAACAGATATTTCATGCATCATAGGCCAATCATGACGAGTGGGGTGTCCAATTGACAACAGCACTAGCATCCGAACATGGCCTCGAATAACACTACTTTAATGACACATAGGAGTGTAGATTCGAGGTGTCAATTACTAATTCACATCAGCTTTCGACATATATCATAGTATTTTTCATTTATCTTTATTTATTTCATATATATAATTATTAAATTTAATGATAAATAATATTATAATTTTTTTTTAAATGTATTTTTAATATTTTAAAAATATTTTAATAATATTTTTTATTTAAATATATATTTTGAAATATATTTTTAATAAAATATATATATATTTTTTAATTTCAAAATCCATATTTTAATACAATAAATAATATTATAATTTTAAAAAATAACAACGATATTATTAAATCGCTCCGAACTTGATGCATACGTAATAAGCAAACAAACATAAATTATTTGATATCTGATAAAATATAATAGCTTGAGATTTTTAAAATCTATAGAGAGTTCAAATTTATTCGGATATGGTCGATGAGATCCTCGCATAGATGTCAGCTTGTTTGCCCAGCGTTAATACGCCTTTGAGTGAAGTAGTTGTCGTATGATAAAACTACGATTAAGTAGAAGCAATGGCGCTTACCGTTCAAATCTTCGTCTAAACTACGTTTCGGTGTAATTGCGTGGATCGTCGAAATAATTAGGCCATGAGCCTCGATGAGGCGGTACATGATCCACCTTATAGATTTTCTTTTATTTGATCGGTGTTTCGTCTTTTTAGACTCTTGAGAATTTCTTTGTTGCTGTTAAGTATAAACCTTTAGCTCCCTTTATTGTTGTAACTCTTCGAGACTAAAAGATGGTTCGGGTACATCCATTGGGTGATACGAAGAAGAAGATTTGAGCTAAGTTTTGAGTGGTATTCAAATTATGTGGACTACTTTATTTATAATGAATGATCGTCGGACTTCAACAAGTTCAATTAATTAGATTGAATCTGAAGATAAAATATTGAAGAATGTGAAGTATATTATGACTAATCGCGTCGTATCGGAGCTATGACTAATCGCGTCGTATCGGGTATGACTAATGCTGCTTCGTGTCGGAGCTAATTGGATTCGTTTGGATTAGATTTGGAATTTTGTGTGTGATTTATTGAGTAGTCGTATGGGTATAAACGTCAACTTTATTCAAGCGGATACATTGAAATAAACATACATTTCCACGTCCACAAATTATTGAGGAAAAGAATACAACTAGAAAATAAAACACGCAACTTCGAAAATAAACGCCTTCATGACTAGTTTGGGAACAAGCTGGCAATGACATATTATAAAGTCGTTTCATCTACGCCATCGCGTTCTTAACGTTTCTTGATGTCATTAACATCTCGACTTAACTTAACACGTGCGTGCCTCAGCGTAAGCATGGCGATAGTAACTCTTTGGATTGTTCTGGAGTTTTCTGGCGAGAGGTTAAATTAGTTAACTCTTGCATTAAGGGTTTCTTTTGGCTTTTCTAGCGACCGATGATTTGCTCGATGAAGCTACAGTTTTCTTAACTGTTGCGTCCTACCTTACAGGCGTACAAAGGAAGGAATTGAAATTCATCATCATCGCCCACTTTTCCTCTTCGATCCATTTACTTTTCGGATGCATTTGTTGTTCTGGCATCGAATACCTAGTTTAGTTCTGAACCCGACTTATTCTTGACAGAAATATAAGCGGCACTACCTTCGGACTCTTCTTCTGGCTACAAACTCTTGGATATGTAGTCGTCGTCGGACTGACATTATGCTTACCGGCCTTATGCGATGATACCTGCTTGACCTGAAATGAATAGTTTTTTTATTAATTTGGCCGAAGTGACTCTTTGCGTTATGCGAGGTCCGTCTTTTACCATCTTCATGGATTATCCGCCGGGTACTCACGAAGCTTTGCCTTGATGTATCACACTTTGATTTGTCCCCAATTATTATCATTACTAACATAGAAATAACCATTTATGACATTTTGTTCTCTCGGTGCTCGAGGGGTCGTAAATTGATTTCTTGTTGCTTGATGATTAGGTTGGAGGTAAAACTATGAAGTATCTCATCGACATTTCGAGATATTTGTGACAAAAAGTGCAAGGATGTCGGTAGATCACTACTAAAGCGTGGTGTGTTTGTCTCGAGGAATTGGTTCGATAGTTGGGCGGTTCATTTGGCAGGAGGAACATCTTTCTGGAGATAAGGTGGATAACCACGCGGCGCGTAGGGATGATTATACGGGTAGTGCGTGCCAAAATTTGGTGGCATCGTATATTGCGACCCCGAAATTAGGTTGCGTCCCGTGTTTTGAGATTTTGGGCATTGCATATTTGGATTTGGAGTCATGGGATCGATGGTTGGTTAGAAAAGTTATAATTTAAAAAAACCTATAGTTTTGTGGAAGGATCCATGGAGTTTGCTTGAAAATGCCCAAGAAAAAGTGATTAAGCGAAGAATAAAAAAGGTGTAAAAAAACTTGATTTTTTGTGTCGAAATAATCTGGCTTGCAGGCTTTATTTATAAATTTCGAAAAATAAAAATAGTGGTCTAATTTTTTTTACTTGAATTATTATTGCAAAAAACAAAATAAAAATAAGGTGGAAAAAGCCGTCGGCCTGCCATGGCATTAGGCTGCCAGTACTGACCAGCTACCGGCCCCGGGCAGTGGCGAGGCGGCGAATGGTCAATTTTTATTTATTTTCTTTTCTTTTATTTCGCGTAGGGCACGCATTTGGAGTGCCGAAATTTTTGAGTCGGATCGAAATTTGATCGGCCGCGAGAGTGTTAAATTTGACATTTAATTGATCATTTGCTGTGTGAAATGATCCTCTTACATTCTATTTAAATGATCATAGCATGCGTAGTCTTTAGAACAACTACAGCATCGGCTCCACCAACGGCTCTTTTAGGGATTGGAAATTGTATATATATATATAGCATATATATATATATATATATATATATATATATATATATATATAGAATTGAAACATGACGATTTCCACAATATATATAATCTTATATAAATTAGTACATGACAATTTCACTTAAAAATAGGAGTAAATAATTGATATTTTCCTTTTTATCCGCGTAAGTTTATACCACTCACATTTGCGGTGATTTTTTCTCGCCGTTTTCTTTCTTTTTGATTATACTAAAAAATAAAATAAAAATAAAAATAAAAATAAATAAATATTTTAAATCGTATGCAAATATGAATTAAAAAGATATTTCATTCAACATCCATATTTAATATATTATTTCATTACCTTTTTAGAAAATTAATTTTATCCTAAATTTCTATTGACACATTTGAAATATTTAATTTTGATTTTGGGTGAATAATAGGAAGCTGTAAGGCGTCTAAAAAGTGAACCCAAAAATAAAAAATAAAAGTAAGCGGTTGGGAGTGAATTTTTAAGGAAATTATAAGGGGGTGAGTGTGAATGCTGCTTGGTATTTGGAGAATTGATGTCCCAAGTACTTGTTATTTCCTTGAATTATGCACACGGTTAGCGAGCGGGAATCAGTCATTTGGAGAATTTTTGGCTCGGCTCGATCGCTAAGCGAGTCTGAGGCTCGGCTCAATTTGGCTCGTTGTTGGCTGTGGTGAGCCAAAACAAATAGAGCTCTAGGCTTGGTGGAAATTTTAAATTTTAAAGGGATAAAGTGCACAAAATAATAGAGATGAGCGTTAATTGTCGATTGATAAGTGGATGTTGACATTGACTAGATTATAATAATAAAAATTCATCATGTAAGCATTGGTCGTGATAATAAATTTTGAATCGTGTAAAATTATAACAAAATTAGTGCTTTAATATATAATAATTTCATATACTTAGAGCTACCGACCCGACTCTACCGAGCCAACGAACTTTGAAAAGCTTGACTTGTAGCTTCGACTTAATATAGACCGAGCGAGTTCGAGTCACCGGCTTTCAGCTTGAGCGAGCGAGTCTCGGCTTCCCAAACCGAGCCGGCGGTTGATTGAGCTCGACTCATTACTGACTCATGCACACCGTAATATGTATACATTTGTGAATTTTGATATTGGTCGGTGGTAAGTACTTGATGTAGTGTCCAGGCCAAGCAGTAAAATCGACCTATCAATATTTTAAAACTTAAACATCTTAATTACATAACTGAATTAAAACCCATGATCCAACTCCAAACTACACATCGTGTGAAATCCTTACATTTGTGTATGTGGAGCTAATCCTGACTTTCTTTTTTGTCGCAGGCCTTTGGTTGAAAATGGAAAGAATCTTCAGAAATAATCAGGTCTTGAGTGATCTTGATCACATGCTAGGAGAAGTTTTCGAGGGGAAGACCTTGAGTGAACCCAGGCGCTTCCAGATTCCCACTTAAGTGACTGAGCCATTTCTTCATTCAATACTCAGGTCTTTTTACTTAGTCCTTTGCTATATATAGAATCCCCCTTATATATCATCTTAGATTCCAGGCTGAGGAAGACACTTCTCATTGAAAGTTCTAGCTTCAGGGTCATTCAATTTCTACATCACCTTTGGTCTCGCCATAGATGACACCTTTTAGTATATCTACATCACATAAGCACATTAGACATATGGTATTTCAAGTGACACCAATTCCAAAACACACATTCCAAAGGCTTGTATATCAGTATATGTAAACTGATTCAGTAACCTCAATATCTTCGTGTCACATACAAGCACATGTATATATATGAAACGTCGATTTAACATGAAAAATTAATTGACTAACATTATAACTCGAATTGAAACAATAAGTGGTCAATTACTGAATATTACAAATAAATTAAAATATTGGTGATTAGAATGATCTTTTAGACGATCATAAACGATAAAAATATATTTAAATTTTCAAAGTTATTAAAACCTTTGGATGCAATAAAAATAATTAGAGATAATTCTTTAGAAATGGTTGAGATAATATGTGTAAATTGTATTTAATCCCAATTAATCGCGATATAGCGTAAATGGTCTGTAATTAGTATAAAGGTGCGCTTTAGTCATTTCTTTTGACGGAGGATTAAATTTGATTGAAATAGGGATTGAAGTCTTGCGTTTACATTGTCTATGGGGTAAAGTGCATTTTTGGTAAATACAAATTTTGTTTTGGCCCAAAGGGTGTGGTGTATAACTTACTTTTCCGTTTAAAATTAGAGCAAAAGGCACTAACACTCGTGCGTAATTTCCCATGTCGGTTACGCGGCTTTGTAAGACTACTTACAATGGGCATGTTGAAAAAAACATTCAATAGTTTAAACCATTGTGGGTGGGTGTTGAAAAAATTTGATTGGTGATTTGGATTAAATTGATAGAGAAAAATTAACGTGTTGATTAAGCCCGTATCTCTTCAGGTAGTGCCACTGTTGCTTTGGCTGCTGGAAGCCAAGAAAAGAGATGCGTCACAGGCCTTGACATTGATGAATTAAAATGGGTGGTGATTTATATTAGTTATTTATATTTTCAAATTCTTGCTCTACCATTTTAATTATTTGTGATTAATTATTTGATAATGAAAATTAATTTTTATTTAATTTTTTATATAAAGTGTGTTTTTTAAGCTTTATAAATAGAGAGTTGTAGTCCATTTGATTTGCAAATAAAAAAATCAACTACATTGCAATATAATTATTCTATTATCTTTTCTTAACTCTTTTTTATTTTTATTTCAATATATTTTTAATTGAAATGGATACTAACAGCTGACAATGATTATTTGTATTTAAGTATAAGGATAATTGGTATGATTATTTAATATAATTATTACATTATCGCTTTACTTATTCTGTTATTATAAACGATATTAGAGTCTAGACAAAATCTAAAACAAACTGGAACCGATCAGACAGAAAACCAACAGAAATCTTGAACGATCGAACTAGAGCCCAGATTAGTTTAATCGGAGGGCCAGTAATTTGAGTTGTGGCTGAAATAAGCTTGAACCGAGCCAGGTGTGGTGGTGTGAGGTGTTGAATTTTGATAGCAATATGAATTTATGTATAAAATTTGGTGAGTGTTAAATTATGTGGAAGAGAGAGATGATGGTGTTGAAATTGAAAAGGGATGTTGAAAGTTGGCTAGCGATTGTAGATAGCGCAATTGACATTAATTCAGCAATAAATCATTGTAAACATTCTGGCGGGTATTGTTGATCTAATTAATACTTTAATGAGGTATTTTATCTTCATTTTTTTCAAAAGATACACTATATAATTCAAATATGAGAGGCAAGGGAATAAAACTTATTCTAAAAATAAAAATAAATCCCACCTCATCTTCTTTAATATTCTACAACATATAATATTCAAAATCAATGGGTTTCAAGGTTCAAACATTTCACAAATGCTGGATAAGGGTAGCTTAATAGGATCTGATAAGGGTATTAAAAATGAATGAATTTGGTCGAGACATTTGATCGAATAGTTGAGAGGAATAATTTAGCAAAGATCTGGTTTTTGGATTTGTTAGTATTGATTTGCTTTTGTTACCTTATGCTAGTAATGCTGCTTTGTTGCATTTTGTTCATCAAGTGTACTGCCAAATGTGACAATAGTATGAATTTGGTTATGTGGTTATTAGACTGGTTAAAGAGGGAGCTAATTTAGCAAAGATCTGATTTTATCATCAAGTCTCCAACAGCTTCTCTGATGCAACTCCGGCGAGATTCCCGCGAACTCCTCAGCTCCGTCCGGCTCTTCAGCTCCGGCACGGCCCCTCTTCCAGCTCTGGTCTCCCTCTCCAAATCCGGTCACCACCACGAACGAGCTCCGACGAACAGGTGGAAATCGATTGAATTGAACTGGAGATTTTTTTTGGGAAAATTAGGTTTTCAATTGAATTTGGGGAAATAAAATTTTTAAATTTTCCTCAAAATATATCGAATTACAAACAAGAGTGTATGTTTGAAAAATAATTGTAAATATGCCCCAAATAAGTGAGATAATGGTGGCTTAGGTCTCGGCGGACGGAATGGGTGTAAATAGGTAATTGAGCATGTGGATTGAATTTAGAATGTCAATTGCATAGTGGGCAAAATCGATTATGAAGAAATTACATGTAATGGACCCAATGCCTTTGCCCCAAATTAAGGTCGATGTTAAAAATAGAGACTAATTACACCATTTATATATTCATAAAATTATTTAAATAGGCAAGATATTTAATAAAAGCTAAATAAACTTGTACATATTATCCTCACTATTTTAACTAACAATTTTATCAAATAGCTTAAATGGCATGCACATGGCGGATATCTTTTAGTTCTCTCATTTTACAATGTTAGGTCACTCAATCATTGAGAACAACATTATACCATATCCAAAATCCCATAAAACAACATTCTTGTTAACTTTTATGCTTTGTTCAATAAAAGTCTTGTTTGACCGAGTCATCTTAGTCTTATTGTGATCAACCTTAGCTAATTATTGGACAAGTGATTTTGAAACAACCCCACAAATAGGACATGTCTTTAGTTATATGCGTACAAATCATCAAACTTATTTGAATCCGATTATAGGGACGAGGGATCCAAGGCTTTCATCATGAAAAACAGAGAAAGAGATAGATTCTCTTTGCTGGAAGTTTCAGATCCAAGACTTCTCTTACTTTAACCTTACCCACAAAAAAGTTCACTTAGCTTCAATTTGAAAAAAGGCAGTTAATAAAGCCAAAAATATGTTAGTTTTGAGAAATATATCTAAAACTAGACTTGAGAACTGTGGAAATCATCAAATAAGATTTTGAAACTTCAATTGTATATATTGCAAGTGTTTTGGTTTCACATAGTGGTGGAACTAAGAACAAGTATGTTGGCTTCATATAATGGTAGATTAAGAGGAGCAGGGGATAATCAAACAATATTTTTAATATGGTTCTCTTATTCATACTTTTTTCTCAAAAAATTATTTCATCCACACCATATTTTTATTTATTTTATTTTTTCCTTCTTCAATTTTTTCATACTCAATTTGTAAATTTTTTTCTAAATCTTTCAATACAACATTTAATCTCAAGTGTTCTACGTAGTCTTTTTTTACAAAACATGGATTATTTATATATTAATGAGATATTATTCCATCTTTTATAAAGTAAGAAAAAATAAAGACTGCGAAAGATCAGGTGTGTGGAAACTTTGTCTCCATATCCACGCTCTTTTTGTTTATGTAAAATGTTGAGCCCCTCAGCTTTCTCTTATCAGACACAAAAGTTTTTTTGAATTGCAGTCTCTCTTGATGATCATGTATGTGTGGTTATTACTAGTTGATTAGTCTTCAACCTAATGCAATGAAAGAAAAAAGTACTACGTAGTATTCACTTTCAAAAGCAGTGAAATTAATATGCTTCATAATGTTTTGCTTTATAATCATAGAATGAAGCATATTAATAAAATAAAAACCTAAATAGAGCGAGGCAACTAAAGTGAATGGTGGCTTTTCTCCTATGCTTCCGTTTCCTTTGACCTTTCTCCTTTTTTCCTTGAAACGTAATGATAACTAGATCATATTCAGTTGATCTGAATTTAATTTTCAATTAATTAGAGTGCTTTATGGATATTGCCATGCCGATTCATTCAATCATTGGGACAAGAAAATAACATTCCATTACTTGAGTGATTAATTAATTTATTACTTTTAATTTATATATGATCATCATTATGGTTAATTCATATGCAACTGATATATTAGGATTTATCAAATCTCATGTTGCATATGTTAAAATAAACAACCAACCCGTTTATACATGTAGTCAATTGGAAATCAGATGAATTCTTAACATGTTATAAAAAATTAATCCATTATTTAGTTCCACGATACAACATAAAAAAAATTGTGATATATATTATGTAACTTAAGATGGGATCGATTATTTTACTATTCAATTTTTTTAAAGATCTTCGTAGCCTCAAATAAGATTGGCATCATCATTATTTTTTGTATATTAATTAACTCCTAAGTAGTGACATGCTAACCCTAGAAAATTAATTCCATTTATGTTTGGGTTGCCAAGCAAATATTCTTTTCAATTATTTTTAATTGTCATCCAATCAAAAAATATTTTTTTTAAAATATTTCTCACTTTAATATAATATTTGATTGATTTTTTCTTTTAAATCCCTATTTAATGTATATGTAATAAAAAATTTAATACTAATACATTCATTATTAAATTATTATTTGATTAATTAATTATTAATTTATGTAAAGTATCATTTATTTTAATTAATTATTAATTGGCGGCAAAATATTTGGTAACGAATTAAAAAATTCGAGGAAATAGTATATTACGGAGTATTGAGGTTAGTCCTGTCATGCACTCCATAATGGGGAGCAAAGCTCGAGGTGGTGGCATTGTCTTTATGATGACTAAGACTACCACTACACTAAATACCATGCATTCCTTTCTTTGCTACTAATGGACATTGCTCCTAGCCTCCTATGCTATTGATCGATCACCATAATTGGGACTGCGCCGATCGTCAAAGCTAGTCCTGATAGTGATATGAATGTCATCAAGGATTATGACCGATAAATATCATTCACTAAAATAAAGAGAAGGACCATAAGATGATGTTGGTGAGGAGTGAGGACTGTCACTGTGGTATGTACATACTCTCATTTTCAACGTTCAACTTCAAAATTGAAAAAATGTAAATTAAAATTAACAGAATGTATGTTGTAAATATATTACTCCGTATTATAAGTTTATTGGCTATTATTTGTTTACACTATTTACAATAGTAGCTGTCAAATAGTAAATAAAAGATGCTGTTGAAATATCTTTGTTAGATTCTGGTATAATAGTTGGTATAACGGCTTGAATCTGAAAGCGAGCAAAATAGAAATCGGTATGATGTCAGTGACACTTGGATCAACACGGATAATCTTAGATAGAAATAAAAGCAATATTGAAGTAAGCTTGTCAGATGGTAGCGATTGGTGCTAATGTATGACTTGGAGTGCAGTGTTTTACTAGTGAAGGAATCCGCTGAATACTTGAAAATTCTGAATAAAGGTCTTATGCGAATCTTTAAAAGATTCTTACCATCCTGATACAGATGTATAAGACCGGGCTCCCTCACGATTTAAATGCTGTCCTTCTCTGACCTTCTTATCACTTAGTATGTTTACTTCGTTTAAATGAAAGCAAGGCGTAAGTAGCAGGTGTTAACAACACTTGTACATACTCTGAGTTTATAGAAACAGCTGCAATAACGTTCATTTTCTGATAAAAGATAAATTACTCTCGAAACTCTTTCCTCGCGAAAACAATGCAAAACAATAATATACCTTTGGTGAAGTCTAGGTGTGCGAGGTAAAGGTCTTTATATAGTATAGTATGAATAAGTTTATGATAATAACTTCATAAACAAAACCTTCCATAATTGTTTTTGATCACTCGCTTGTCGCGCCTTGACCAAATACGCAACATGTTTGGGATCTGTTTTCAAAAGCATTCACAATATATTATAAAGGCGAAATATATCTTCAATTAATCTGAGTCGAATCTTGAAATATGCGCACAATAATATCTAACGATATGACAGATTGTAGCAAAACATCTTAAATGGCTGTTCAAATATTTAATACATTTGTTCGCGGTTTGACTATCAACAAAATTGTCAGCCAATAAAACACTAACAAATAGGTTACTTAATATTGAGAACACAGTCCCACAATTATCGAGTAAGACCTTTCAAATGAATCAAATAATGGAGTGGGAGGCTTTATACATCTTTATAATAGGTGTTTTAATATAATTCATAATGACTATTAACACTAAAATATAATAAATTAAAATAATACATTGATCTACATTATTTATAAAAAATAATATACATTGATATATGCAAACTAATACAATACATACTGCATACATACACATAGAAGGATATTAATTGATATTCTTACCATAAAAGGATGCCTTCACCATGCTAAGGGACTATTAATTCATAATTAAATAACAATTAACAAGGGAGCTTGATGTTACATGAAAACAATAAGTCGATATATTCTTACATGCAAACATTTCAATACACTAGAACTAGAAGTAGTATTAGTGACAAGGTCAAACAAGCAGTAAGTACTAGTATACATTAACAATGGAACTTGATTTTGCATGACAAAACTAATCTAAACAGTATTATCAAAAGAAACACTACGTTCTACTATTCTAGGTACGATAAGTGAAATGAAGTTGGAAAAATTACAAAGAAATCCATTGGTTTATAGGACTTGAACATTGAATATGATTTTCTTATCCACATAATCAAGAACCCAATATTCTGAATGTGAAGTTTCATCAATAGTGAGACCATCTTTAAGGGAAATATTCAAATCCAGAAATGTAGTGCATGGCTTCATTTCCTCCATAATAATGTCACCATTTTCCTGTTCTCTTTCTCTTCTGTCTCCTTGTTTTCTTGATGAACTACTGAAGCTTTCATCACAACTGAAAATTACAATTGCATCCTTAAGTGAAACACAAGATTCTCCATTATGAAGTGACAAAATCCCACTTTCAATTGCTTTGATGATAGCCTTTTGAGAATGATTCTCAATTTGATCAAAATCTTCCATGAAGAACACACGGCTGGGATTGTCTCTTACTGCTTCGGCAAATCTATCAAGAAAACTCTGACCATGTTCATTTCTTGATCTCTTCTTGCTTGTTACTTCATCATCTTCAGTTGAATAATCTGCTACTTTGGTCAATGATGAGAAGCTGCTGAGGCTTAGTGTGAAAAACTCATCTTGTGTGCCAAACACAACTCTAGCTATCTCTCTTGCAGCCTTTTCTTTCCCTTCTGAATCATCTCCTGAGAACAATAGCCATGTTTCTTGTTTCTGTTCTTTGCGTTTGATTGCATTATTGTTGTATTGAGGAATCATCATTCCAGACCTGCATTGAAGAATTCTCGTGGCAATTTCTGGAATCACATCTCTCTGCCATGGGACTTTCTTCTCCAATGCATTGCATAGGATCCTTAGATTATCAGAATTTACTTCATTGAACCTATTTGTGTTGTTTAAGCAGTGAATCAAATCATCTCCACTTGCTTCACTAGAGGAAGCAGAGTTTGGACTAGAATTGGGATTGGATAAAAGGTCTGGTTTTGAGGCAATCAATTTGGATTCGAACATTTCAAGATCATTTTCCTCATTGTCATCTGATATGAAGAATTTATGTTCTTTGGTGATGGGGTGATTATTTGGTTGAAACATCATAGGGAATTTTTTATCATTGGATGATATTGAAGCAGAGGAAGAAGGAGTTGATGATGAAAAGTTGAAGGCCTTTTCAAGAAAGTGAGGTTGTTTATGGACAGATCTACAGATTGAGTTCCATTTCTTGCAGAGATCTTTCATTTTGTCATATTCCTGAATACAAAACAAAAATGAAATAAATAAAGATTTGAACTTTAGAGGAATTATTAAAAGATGGTACAGTAAATATCATGATCTTGTAATTTACTAATACTATTATACTCTAAATATTTTAATAAAAAATAGGCACCTGATCATCACTGCTGATCATTACATGATCCTCTTCTTTGCACTTTTGAAGCCATGCAGGCAAACTTGAGCTATTTGCCATACGTTTAGCCTCCTTGTTGAAGTTATCTAAACAATCAGCACAACAGTTGAGGTGTTTCTCCATTCCAAAATGGTTGACTAACCAACTGCTTGACCTTTCTCCAAATGTATTTCCATGTGCACTACTGTAAAAATTCGGTGTATAAAAGATTGTTAAGATTCTTTCAAATGAGATGTTTAATTTCAGAATTAATTAAGTCACTATGTTTTGAACAAATTATTAGTCACCTTTCAAAATTAAGACTGAGGTTCAAGCTGCAAACTGGAACAGTGAGAGGATGAAGATCCCAAAGAGTCTCAAGAGAGGGATGACCACTTTTGCAATTTGAGAAAGTTTTGAATGTTGATACCCCCATAAGCCAAACTTTCCCACTTTCTCCAACCCCACATGCCAATCTATTGAGTTCCATTATCATATGTTCAACAGGGCTATAATAATTGTACCTTAACTCACTATGCTTTGACCAAAACTCAGATACCCATTGTAAATCTCCCAAATATAATACAACCCCTCTATTAATATATCCTTTGACAAGGCCTCTAAGCTCTCCAAGTTTGTGTTCAAACTCTTCCCTTCTAATATTTCTCAAAGTGTAAAGTGGAACACTTACGAATTGTACATGCTTTATATCTCCTGGAACCTCTCCTTTATCAAATTTATCTATCGCTCCTCTGAGTACAGCTTCTGCAGCAGCAGGATACTCTGCTATAATGACTGTATTTTTCTTTTTCCTGTTCATCATTGTACTTATCAAACTCATTACATCATCATTATTGTTGTGGTTTTGTTTTCCTATTACTGTTTTGCCTAAGGACAGTCTAAACACATCATGACTTGTTGGTGTGTGTGAGATTTGGGACAAACTGCTACCTAGGAGTAAGGGCTTAGTTTCTTTGGAATGAGTAGTATTAGTACTAATAGAAGGGCTTTTGGAGGAAATAATTAGTGATATAGCTTTCTCAACATTGGCTTTTACTTGTGTACTAGAAAAACCAGCTTCTCTCATGACTCTACTAACACTAGGATCATCTAAGATAGAAATGACAAGTTGCTCTATCTCTACTTTGAGGGCTAATATAGGCTGCTGGTTGTCCATGGAGCCGCGGCGTTGGTAAGCTTGTGCACGTTTGAAGGCGGCTACTAATGCATTTGAGAGGGAAGGGAGGTGGTGGGGATGATGGCCTAATATGGGGCTTGATGATGTGGAAGTAGGAAGGCGGTTTAGCGCAACGTTGAAGCAGAGTTCAAGGGCTTTAAATTGAAGGGGATGGGAGTGAGTTTGAAGACAAGCTCTCCTAAATAGGCCAGTTGAAGAAGAAAGCATGGAAAAAGCTACATGAAGAGGGGTTACTTGTGCATGGCCTCTTCTTCTAGCAAGGGTTAGTGCTTGTTTCACTAAACTTGCTGCTTCAGAAGATAGAGTTTGTTGGATGGTATAACCTCCAGTCCTCATTTTGTATCCTTGAGTTAAGTTGTGTATAGTTCAATATCAAACTAGTATAGAGAAAATTTTCTTGAAATTTATGTAGTTAGTGAAATGAAAGGTTTTGATGGTGCATGGGAGTTGGGGTTTGATATGGATATGAAGAATGGAGAGGGGAATTAATAGAGGAGATGGAATGAGATTATTGTGTTTTGTGCCTTTCTTGTAGAAGTTGGTTTAGTATGAGAAAGTGGAAAGCATGTGAGACAAAGCTAAGTTGTCTATCTCTAGTCTGTATCTTTCTTTGATCAAAGGGGATAAAGTTGGCTAGATTAAAGGAAGTTGGACTGCAAGTCTTTTGATGGGAGATTGGGAGGTAATGAAAATCTTATGATTATATGATTGGGGACACTAATTTTAAAGAACCTGGACATATTGAATTTATGCTTAATGTGTATTCATACTAATCAATCCTTAAAAGAAATAAAAACTAACGATCTAGTTTAAACCATCGATCTCTATTTTTACAACTAAATTACCTAATACCAACATCAAACACCTTCCCCGTACTAATTAAATTAAAGTGCAAACAAAAGGTATTACAAGAACCCAAGAAGGGATAAATATTTCTTAGGAAACAGAAAATGAAATAAATTTATTTAAGGGTAACAATGGAATCATCTAACTAAATCAAACGTTCATTTTAGGATGATTTAGTGAAAATTATATATAAACAATGAAGACAGTCAAGTTTTGGAAGTACCATTTAGGATGATGATATCTCAATCAAAAACTTTGGTGAAAAGTGCTAAAGATGAGAAAGAAAAAGGAGAAGCTTAAATGAATATATAAGGAGAGAAAGGACTAAAACTCTAAAAGAGAGAATATATAGAAGGGCTGTCTGTTTGAAGAAATCGGGAAATGAAGTTATTACACACTTGAATGAAATAAAGCAGCTAATGATGAGTGATGATCACACCTACATTTATTTATCTTTCAAATGAAAGAAAGGAATAAAGCATTCATCAATTTTGTTTACGCTTTCGAAAAATTGATTGCATAAAGTTAGGGAGGAAGACTGCTTATTTTGATTTACATTTACACTAGTAAAATGTACATGCATTATATTTAAATATTTTTATTTCAAATATTTAAATTGAATTAATAAATAAAGTAATTAATTATTTACTTAAATTAATAAATTATATTTTAAGTTATGTATTATAATTATTTATAGTTATATGATCCCTTATAATTTTCTAATAATAGATTTAAAAAAAATTAAAGTTTAATAAAAGAATGAATCTTATGTTATTTTATTTATTGTTGGAAAATATCACTTCTCAATTGATTAGTAGTATAAATTATTCATAATTCTACTATTCAATTTTATTTTATGCAATTATTTTAACAAATTTTAATTGATGATTGTCTCAAAATATTTGCACAAAACTGAATAATATCAAGACCTTATTATGAAATTCTCTACATTTTAGCCACGCAAAATAGCCAAAGAAGCCACAAATTAGATGTCCTTGTTCGAATGTGAAATATTCCAAATGAATTACATTAAAAATCAAGGGAATAAGGATGACGTACCTCTTTTAAAAAGTATAACTCGTGCAATAATTTTTTTTAATAAAAAGTTGAACTTCAATAATGTGTAAGTGATTAATATTAATTGATATGAAAACTTTTAAAATTTTGACATAAATAACAATATTAATATAAAAGGTTGATAATCCCATTATTAGATGGGAGATCCGGATGAGCCAAGCAGTTAGGTCGCCCGAAGATGGATAAGGGATAGAACCGAATAAATGGACCTGGACGCGTGGGCTTCGAGTGCGAAGGCCCAAGTTGAATAGATTGAGTTGTCGGCTAAATAAGATGGGGAACAATACCGTTAGAGAGTTAACTGTTTGATTAGGCTCCATTAAAGGGTAATTAAGTCACAATTACTTAGTCATGTGAGCCATGAATGGTAATCAATAATAATGAAGAGCCATGAGAGCTTGCAGTAACCGTCGAGTAAACTATAAAAGTAAACTTGAGGGCCAAATGAACTAAGTTGCCCCGATACCCAAATACTTTTTTCTTGAAACTAAACTTTCGATCATTTAATGACTTGATCGGATTGTTCGGCGACAACCGATGCTTTGTTTGTAAAGACTCATTTGGATCAGCGTATCAAAAGAAAACTCGATTTGGAGGTTGTGATCGACTGACAAAGAAAATAGTATTATTATGAATTATATTTCAAAGTCCTTTAAGTACTTCTCGATGAATTATATTTTATATAGAGTGAAAATTAATATAAGTATTATTATAATAATGCTATTATTTAGTTTACTAATCCTTTGATAAATAGTAGAAGATCAATTTTTTTAAAATTTTTTCTTTCATATATAGATTTTAACTCTAATTAATTATTGTCTTTAGTTTATAGATAAAAGATATTTTTATTTAAGTAAAAACTAACATTTATATATATTGTAATAAAATTAAATTTATGAAATATTATCCAAATCTATTATTAATCAAATGCAAATGATTGGCGTCTTGATTTAAGTGCTCAAAATTGACAAAATTTTACCCCTTGTCGATAAACCTAATTTTGGTTTGAATAAAGAACTAATTTCAATATTAAAGTACATTGAAAATATTATAATTTGATAATTTCACCCCAGATATTATACAACAAAAATAAGAATATTTGAATTTATGGCCAATCTATTGAGGAAGGAGGGAGTATTATATGTGTATCTACGACACTTTTAATTTCAATTGTTGAATTATATGATTCGTATACAAAATATCACGCATAATAAATTAGATATATCGCCCCGATAGCTTTATTCGTGCGCGAGGTTCGCTTCTCTCTCGCGTCGAGGCGATCGAGGAAGGAAGGAGGTGAAGGAGGAAAGATGGAGTATGAGCCCCCAAAGATCTCAATCGGGGAATATGTTCCTAGAAATTGAGAGACGGTGATTTATTTGCGACCGCCTCGGCGAGACACTGCCAGACCAAGAGAGGATACAAACAAGTGCGGTACCAAGATCATAGGCATGAAACCGATGGCCCCTTGACACACGAAGATCGAGATAGAAGCTTGTGCGGAGGCGGTTGAAGAGTTATATCCTTGAGAACTGAAATTAGCCAGATAAATGTTCCCGATAGGGGCAGTCGGGGATCACGATGGACACTCGATATCACCGAAAGAGTAAACGTTTCCTCACGGAAGCGGCGGAGGAGGAGATTGCGGCGTGAGGCGGGCATATGCCAAGCGGGACATATATGCCATGCCCGGCGGGGGGCACGCCACGAGAGTTCAGTTGTCCTTTTCCCGAAGGACTTTGATGGGATAGAGGGTGCCCGCAGAGCATCACTGGTCATCGTTCCGGTGATAGCCAACCGAGGTGGGGCCGGATCTTTGGTACCTCTTGGGGGCTCGGTGGACATCCTCTTTCTGGATGCGTATCTTAAGCGAAGAATGAGTCGAGGAGTGCGAATCCCGGGCCGGTGGCCACTCCATTGGTGGGGTTCGCGGGGATCTTTGTAAGCTTCAGCTGAGAGTGTCAACCTGCACGTAGTTCCTGATGGGGAAGCACCCTTGGCTGAGGCCCTGAGGATGGTGGAGTTCACCATTGTGGACATGATAGATTAGACCTCTGATAGCGCGATAGGCCGGCCGGCCTTGTCGCGATTTGAGGCAGTGGTATTCCTCAAAAATACCTCAAGTTGAAGTTCTCTACGGAACATGGGACCGGGGAAATACAAGGGAGCCACAAAAGGCATGTGGTACGCTATCTAGATTTTCGGCAAGCGGGATAAAGGCCCAAATGGAGGTAGAACCCACGTCCATCATTAGGCACCGAGACCGAATGTACATGCAGGAGCCCGGAGGAAATTGCGGGCGGCCGCCTGAGGAGGTCGAATATCTTGTTAGTGAGAGGATCAAAGAAGATTTGCAAGGAATAGGCACAACGTTAGGGGTAGAGCACATGCCGTACTTATCGAGTCCTCGGGGAGTATGGGATATGCTGGCAGGAGCGAAGATATAGAATTGGATTTGGCGGCATGGGTCCTTGGGTTGTCACGTTGACCCCTGCTTGCAAGCCCGATTGAAGTAAGCGGACGCTACTCGGAAGAGAGGGAAGCCATCATGAGGAGTTAGGCGAATCTTTGGGGAAATGCAATCCGGAGATTTTGTTTCCCTCTGCAGGCGTGACATGGTGTTGGTCCCGAAACCCGATGGGACTTGGGGTTGTCTTGTGACTTTACCCGGCGTCGACAAGGCTGTCGAAGGATTGCTACCCGTACCGAGATTAGTCGGTTGAGTTGATTCAAGTTGAGATGAGGTGCTAGATTTCTGGATGATTTCGAGTACCGCGAGAATATTAAATTACGAAGAAGGGCGTAGAAAGCGGCATTCGCTTGAAGCGAAGTATGGGATATATTCACGGAAAGTGTGGCCTTGGCTTGAAGAAGCGGGGAGCCGTATGCGAGAGGATGTGGTCAGCAAGGTGTTCACCGCCTAGATTGGTCGGAACATGAAAATTTCATGGATAACATCCCTCAAATGTCAAAGAATGCGTGGAGCCCACGCGCCCCACCGATGAAAACATGGGAGAGCTTTGAGGTGTTGCGGAAGTCGACTGTCTGCAGGACAAGTGTGTCTTCGGGCGGTAATAGAAAAAATTTCACACAGGCTATGATCGGCCAAAGGGGAGTGAGCCCAATCACGACAAGATAACGGCGGTCAGGTCATGCGAGATCCCCTGAGCCCAAAGGAGGCGCGGAGGTTGGCCAGGGGAGGATTGTTACCTTGACCCCGATTCATCTGCATTGTGAGGGGGACCTTCCATGTGAAGGGAGGGATTTTAGTGGACTTCGAAGTGTGAGAAGCCACTTTCGGAATTTGAAGGCGTGCACAACGATCCTATATGGCTATTGGCTGACTTCGTATGGGTATATCCTGTGACTCTACTTGGCTATTTGATCAGGCTACAGTGGCGTCCTCATCGAGGAAGAGGAAGGTGCAGGCCGGTGTATTCGTTAGCAGGTGATAAGGGGAGGCGGGCGTTATCCTGAAATTGGTCTTTGCACTTGATTGTGGGAGTAGGAATCTAAAACCTTATTTTGGCGCTGATAGGTTGTCGCAGATCAACCATTACAGGCAAATCTTGAAAACCCGGTAATGGGACGAATAGTCAAGTGGGCAATAGAGCTGAGTGAGTTTGACCTCCCGATCTGAAGCCGCGGACGAGGTATCATAGCCCGAGCTCTAGGCGATTTCATGGTAGAATGCACCCACAGGCCAGCTGAGGGGGAGCCGGAGTTGGTGAAACGGCACGAAGAATCTTGGGAGACACCAAACAGCGCCTTAACAAATGTTCCGCAAGCCTCCTTTTCCTTTATACTTAAGCAGCGCCTTTTCACAAATCTTAGCCGTTTCACTTAAAGATTTCGTGAATCTTACCGTTCATACTAAGCGGTTTGGTGAAAAAAGGAGGCTTAGTGAAAAAATTTATTTAGCGTTATTCTTCATTTGCCGGTGTAAGTTGATTTAAATATATATGTATTATATATTTTATAGTTTTGATTTTATGCAAATTAAATGATCCTAATATGCTTTTTGTTTATGTTTTAAACAAGTTTTACATAGTAATTTCCTTGATGCCTCCCCCTGCTCAGGGGTTATTAATATTTTTTCACTTCAGTTTTCTTGATAAGGCCTTGTTTTCTTTAGTTCTATTTTGCGTACGCTTGATGCCTCCTTCATGTTGGCCGGGGCTCACTTCCGGACCTTTTCCGTATGAGGCCGAAGAAATTTCAGGAAAAGAGCTTAAAGCGAAAATGGCAGAGATGGAAGTGAAGAAATCCCTTTGTGATCTTCTCAAATTTATAGAGCATCAATGTCTTTTGAATTGAGGGATGATAATAATGCAATGGCCAGAAGTGAAGCTTGGCATTGCCCGGATCTTGAGAGGCAAAACACCTCGACACATGCGCATGGGAGATGTTAAAGCATTTACATTTGAGTGCGAATAATTATGGAACCCCGAAGATCCGACCCGCAGAAAATGGCGATGCGGGGGCAAATGACAATCGTTATTAAATGGGGGTGATCGGAGAAGTGGCCCAACGAGATTGGGTCTTTCGAGGAAAATGGATAGGGACAAGAGGTGACAAAATGGACCTGAACTACGTGGGCCGAGTCGAAGGCAGAGTTGAATTGGTCGAGTTGTCGGCTACCGATGAAAGGAAGGCCGTTAGAGTTAGCGGTTTGATTTGGCTCCGTTAAAGGGTAATTAAGTCCCACTATTGCCAGTCCATGAGCCGCGAATCATTAATCAATAATGAATTAGGCATCGAGGCTCGACAAAAGTAATCATCGAATAAGCTATAAAGATAAACCTTAAGGCCAAATGGTAATTTACTTTGATACCCAAATACTTTTTTTCTTGAAACTAAACTATTTCAATCATAGAGAAGCTTGATCGTGGGATGGGTGGGGAGTGTTTCCGGCCGGGCAACCTATCTTTGTTTTGTAGGAACTCTCATTTGGATAAAACTCGACTTGGAGGATTTGTGATCCCTAGAGCCCCGGCGCGAAACGGACCAAATCATCAAAAGTCACTAAATCATTCGATGGAAGGCGAAGATGCCGATTTTATACATTGGATATATAAATGTGAAGGTAGGATTTATACGTTGAATGTTAAATGATGAAGCTGAATATATCACGCATATATACATATATTCATACATGTATTTTTAAGACTATAATATCGATAAATTATATTTCATATAGAGTGAAAACTAATATAAGTATTATTATGACAATATGCTATTATTTAATTTACTAATCAATATTAAATAGTGATTTTTTTTAATTTCCTTTCATATATTGAATTCAACTCTAATTAATTATTACCTCTCTAATTTATAGATAGAGATATTTTTATTTAAGTATAAAAACTAACATGTTATATATATATAATAATAAAAATTAAATTTCTGAAATAAAATATCCAAATCTATTACTCCATCCATACTAAATGATTGTCATGCTTGATTTAAGTGCTCAAAATTGACAAACTTTTACCCCTTCATCGATAAACATAATTTTATTTGAATAAAATTTAATGTCAATATTAAAGTACATTGAAAATATTATAATTTGATAATTTTCACCAAATATTATACAACAAAAATAAAAATATTTAAATTTAATATTTAATATGTCAAACATGCCAAACCTTGACAATCTATTGGGGATGGAGGGAATATTAGATATATATCTTGACACTTTTTTAATTTCAATTGTTGAATTATATTGTTAAATGTAAAATAAAATATCACATAATAAATTAGATATATATTCTTTAATAATAATTTTTTGGATTGAAAAAATTATTTTTAATTCATAATTGATTAATTATCATATAAAAAAAAGTTAGTATAAGTAGGCCCAACAGGAAACTTTATTTGAAGCAACCGATAATGATAGAATTGTAATTAATATATAAAGACTTGTCTAGAGAGTTCAAGAACAAATGCTTAACTTGCTCTAGTTTTGACTTCGGAATTCTATATGATATTATTGTCTAGTTTTGACTTCGGAATTCTATATGATATTATTGTCCTGTTGAAGTTGTTCTGATGAAGACGAACAATAGACTCGAGATGCTATTGAGCCCATATAAATAAATTATATTTTATATTTTAAAGATTTGGATGTGTTATAGATTTATGTTTTTATCTATTTTTAGAGAGAAAAGGTGATTACTTTATATATTATATATATTAATTTTATTATTAATATTCTTTTCATAATGAAGGGTAATTTAATAATTAATAGTATGAAAAAGGAAGAAACACAACTCATTTTATTTTATTGCATGAATATATCTATGATAAAGAAATACATAAATAATTACACAAATGATCCCAACAATTTGCCAAAACTTAAAACTTAGTCTTTAGAGTTTATATTGATATACCAATAGTCCCTAAAGTTATGTAATTATTACACTCTAATTATTGCACAAATAGTCCTTATATTTTTTAGCACCCAGGGTCCTATAATTGCGCAAATCTATTCTTGTGGCTTTCATTCTTTTTCTTAATGTTTTTTTGATGTTTTAGCTTATTTTTAATTCCCTTTTTTTTTTTAAAATCCCCCCAATTTCAACTTTTAAAATTTTATGGTTCCGTCCCTAAATACATTCACAATTCCAAATGAAACTTGTATTTATTAAATGCTACTTAAAATTCTTCTCCCATCGTTTACATCCTGATTCCGTCCCTAAAACTTATATTTATTAAATTTAACCTGGTAACATCTGACCCAAGCTTCCACAAGGAGATCTTAATTCTATTCTCGTTGAAAACTCTAACTGTCTTTAGTTGAGAATTTTGTATTCATAATTTATAATACTATATATACTCGATATTATATAATCGTACTATTCATCCCTAATTAAAAAAAAAATATATGTTAAAAATGCACAGTTCAATATTAATTCAAAAGGGGAAGCTAAACCAAGGCTGAGTAATGGACATAAAAATGGATCGTCATGAGACTTCAACCGATAGCATTATCATTTCAACAAACTATACAATGATGAGCTAGCCAAAGTAGTTGCACAGAGTTTTCAAGTCTCATACACATTTATTCCCTCAGGGTAGTGAAAGTAGGAGTCAGACAAGGCTATGCAGCAGGCCCTTCAATTCTTATGACTTCTGAGCTTCCCCTTCATCTTTCTTGAAACAACAAAACAAAATGTTACTGTAGTATAAATGCGGTCCAGTTTACAAATAAAATATGAATAAATGTGCAGCATTCTATCTCTAATCATTCTTCAACTAACTTATAGCGATTTTAATAGACATAAAGTGGCTACCTAAATCGATCTGTTTTACTCTCCTTTTTCCTATAAATGTTTCTAAATTTGTGAAGTAAAATTTTGATGTCTAACTTATTTATATATTTCCAACTTAATCTTAGCTTTCGTTTGAAGCTGCAACAAGTAGATTATATCATCTTATTATAACCAAGGGGATTCATTTATTACCACACAGTAATCATACAAAGCTACCCAGTTAAATAGTTCTCTAATCTTCCCCAAATTTCCCACAAATATATGCAAACTAAGCTAGTTTAACATTAAACAGATACTCTGTTCTCCAAAAATGAAGGTTATTAGTTATATTACTTATATAGATACCTTGTCAGACTGCTCGGCCTTTTCCTTCTCAGCCTTCTTCCTCATCTTCTCCAGCTTCTCCCTCTCCATTTTCTAAACCCGAATAAACAACAAAACTAAATTAATTAAATAAAAATTATCATATGATTTAAGTCATATAAAGTAGGTTAACCTAGCGGTCCGTCAAGGTTTTACTAGCAACAACGAGTCTAATGTATAAAATGATAGTTTTCATTTACAATAAATTCTCAAACCACTTATGAAGCGAAAATTCAATCATTTATATATCAAAATATGAATATAATTAGATGTTACATTAAACCTATCGATCAAATTGAAATATTTGTGGGAATTTGTACAAATAAATAATACGCACAAATTATAATATAATATGTGTGGAGTCGTAACAAAACCTGAATGTAAACAGTCTCCTTGGCACGCTCTTCCTCGCTGAGGATACGACCTTTGTCGCTGAAGCGACGGAGAGCAGTGAGTGAAGAGGCCTGATGTAACTTCCCTTCCATTAAACGACTTATGCTACTCAGTGAAATTACCACACCTCTCATTCCCATTTCTTGTATATACCTCTCAAACTAAACTGCAAATGGATATATATATACATAAGCCAAGTACGATGACATGGTTGCATTTGATTTGATATCATCAAGACTTGGGTTTAGTTGTTTGTAGAAACCAGATGAAGGTTCGGTGTGCGCTCGTGGAATGTGATACACGTATATCGACGTTTGTTCTTATCGCTTCTTTTTATTTTAAGTTTGATATATAATTTAATTTATTTTAATGAATTTCTTTCGGAGGACACTATACACACACTAACACAGTAATACACGGAGGAAAATATTTGTTTCTTGCTTTATTTAATGGTGTGTCGGCATAACAAGCAGCCAGTGCATGCGGCAACTACAAAAATCAAAATCTTTTTGTGCCTCTTCTAACAAATTTGTTACTATCAAAACAAAATTTTTCGTGCTTTTATGTCATTAGGCTACTTAAATTCATGTTCTTAAGAAAATAAATATCTGTGATTATTCGTTTGTTTGCTAAAAGCATGCCATTAGATTGTTTGTTTCATATAACATTCTTATAAATGAATTAAATAATTTGTCATAGAAAATGCAAATTAATTACATAAAAATGAATTATTGTAAATTAATTACAAAAATGAATTAAATAATTAATTACATAAGTAAGAATGAATTAAATAATTAATTACATAGGTAAGAATGAATTAAATAATTAACTATATAAAAATGAATTAAAGAATTAATTATATAAGTATGCATTAAATTATTAATTACATGAAAATGAAATAAATAATTAATTACATAAGAATGAATTAAATAATTAATTACATAAGAAGAAAGTAAATAATTAATTACATAAGAATGAATTAAATAATTATGAGAATGGCTAAAAAGCAGCGTTGCTCAGTGCGGCTTGATATCTCTGGCGTGGCGTGGTTAAATACACTACTGTAATGTCTTGCGTTAGATAAGTTGATTCTTTCTCATATTAAATTTCTAAACCCAGCAATTTGAAGCATCTCGTCCATTTTTCCAATACAATGCAATTGGAGGAATAGGATGATCGATGCGATCATGTGTAATACAATTAAAATTTGAAAATTAGTATCTGATATGTAAGCAAAGTGATTCATAATTTGAGAGATATGATCTTGATATAAAATGATTCCCTCCATTGACATTTCCTAAAACCAAGTGCTGTTGGCGGTCCCTTTGGTCCAAAATGGCAGAAAAACGGGTTGTTCTGATGTTAGTAAATGCCTCAAATACGACATTGTATGTGGTAGCCACGACGTGTCCACATTCGGGCAATGTCATCCATTTATCTATAGGAGCCGGGCCGAGGAGTGAGATATTATGAGAACAAGGTCGTCAACATTCGAATGAGCCCCTAAGATCCGCTCGTAAAAATTTGGCCAATTAGAGTAGAAGAGGTCGGCGAAGATGGTTCATAGCAAGACCTTACGTTCATCCCAACATTCCGAAGTAAATTGCCAATGCCTTTGCTCTAAAGCATGATTATCATCTCGTAATATGTTGGTAAATTTTTGATATAGAGAGCATATCTGAAGGGAATTGAATTCGGCATAAATAGAACCTTGTAGTAGTAATGGTCCATGATAGGGCACTTTACGCAATCTCATGGGAGAGGAGGACATTCGGGTTAGTGATGATTGTGTATTAGGTGTCCCGGGGATGATGGACTTGTTAGAATCTGAGTATAAATTTATTCATGATAAACACGGTCGCATCCCGGATCCTCAAAATAATGTAAATTAATCTAAACATAAAATACAAATGTATGAATCGAGAATCCGCACATTTCAACGGAGGCGAATGAACCCCAATCCTACACGATGTGCCTCGGCGTGCTGAAAGCCGCTAAAATCACTACTCAATCTTTATTCAGCAGCAGAAAGATAGCCATACAGATTGCACGCTGAGGGAAACAAACTGACCCTTGAACTTGCTGAAGTTTGAGGATGAAATGAGAATTGGAAGAAAAACTCTTCGATTCACGAGGAGGAGGCGGCTTTCTTGTGAGGGGGGTGGAGGTTTTTTATGATTCTTATGTCATGGAAAAACCTAATCCCTCTTAAATACCAAGTCCCAAAATTCCTTTCGTTAAACAACTGGATAAGAAATCGGTTCTTCGTTAGCAATTGAGCCGTTATGAGCCTCTAATTAAATAATATGGGTACTAGTGAGTTGTTCTATTGTAATTAACTTAACAAGTCAATTAAAATACTAACGAGTCCTTATCGAATAACTTATCAAGTTGTCGTCGATTTCAATTGCTTAATTGATTAAACTTGTAAGTTTAACCAAGCGTGTTCATCGACATATATTTGACAAATATATAAATATTGAGAAATATATTTCTCAATATACAAGTCTCGTTAATTTCATGCATGAAATATTATTAGAATATCATTGTATGTGTGTGACCTTACAGACTCGGATAATAGTAAGTTGTATAATAATAATATTGACGATTACATTATAGCGATTAATGAGTAAGATCTGGCAATGTTTCATAGCAACAAATTATCACGAAAGGGCGCTAATGTGCCGTTACTAAGGTGAACACTAAGTTACAGTAATCTCATTTAAGCGAGCCGGTAAATGAATTGATACACAATTGTCGCGATGGACCTGATAAAAGGGAATCAATTCTCATTGTTTCCGCCAGGACTACTGCCCTTATGTTGGCTTTTTGAAATGCTCATGGGCTACCTATGACGAATCCACTTGTATCATGGCGTTTTCCTTGGAGATTGTTTGTAACCAATAAATTTCATCACTTTCTGCTTCGATGCCATTACAACCTTGAGTTTTTTATTTACTTTCGGTTTGGCTCCCAGCAGGCGCTTTGTGGTAGGGATGTTTGGGTTTCGACGATAATGGAGATTAGGTAAGTTGCGGCCTGGCGCAATGGTCGCGGAGGACTTCCATCGATATGGGTAATGCTTGAGTAGATTTTTTCGTCACCACAAATCGTAACCTGTGGAAACTCTATGTCCAACTTTTGCCAATACTCGTGTATGTCACTAAGAGGAATGTTAATCCCTCTATGGATGTACTGTTGTAGTACATGGGCACAAGGTAGACCATGTGTTCGTCAATGTAACAACCACAACTTTGGGAATCTGATCCCCTACCATGCATTTCCCTCCCGATTCCCGTTTATTAGATGAAAAGGTTTCATTGATATTTTTTAACGAGGTTCTGAAAAGGTTAGTGTCTCTTGATATTGTTGTCGGACCATAGTTTTCACTATACCTCGACACTTTTTTATGTCAGTAATCTCGCCCTTCAAGACTTTATGAAGTGTATAAAATATGGTGTGAGCGGATAGTTTACGTCTTTCAAGTTCCGTTTGACCCGGTGATGTTCGATCCACGAAATTTAATTACAATTCATTGAACTATATTTGATAATCTTAAATGAGTTACTTATAAAATGATGTTTCTATTGAATACTTATACATTGGTTATATAATGGCCGAAGTGGAAGTAACGATCGGCCTGACAAGCGAGGATATTCTAGGCGTGAGGATGATCCATGTGGTTTGCAATAATCGGTCAATCATGCCAATCTCGATACTCCAAATGTTACATGTTCCCCATCTTTGCCTCCATTCTTCTTATTGATATGGCCAGGTTCAGTGTTATTTGAATCCGCACAGCGTGGTGACGGTTGAGCGATGCTGCTTAGAACTTACATTGTTCCGTATATTAGTAGGCATAGATGGTGTTTAGATCGGTGTAACAACTTTTTTTCTTAGTGCATTTATCAAAATCGGATCGATGCGTGACAAGTAAGTCACTGACCCTTCTACGTTGTCAAATAATGCTTGGAGCCACGTCCAAAACCACGTGTAATTTTCCTCCACTTTCGTATTCGGGAAAGTGTAACATACATGAAGGTTTGTTTGTACTCGTCGCTCAGACAACCTCGAGAAATAGTGTCATACCATATGTTTGTGTTATAGGTGCAATCGAGCATTATCACTTGGGGATATGCATTGAGCGACTGTATGGGAGGTTGGGTATTTGAATACGCGTCTCGAGTTGACAAACCAGAACGCACACTAAAGTCGAAGAAGTATTTATTCTCTTGCAAAGAAACAAAAAAATTTGCAGCGGCGTCACAGTAAATCCTCTTTCTTTGCGTATCTTGGCCTTCTGCGTTGTAAGCTTCAATTAGGAGCCCGGTAACATTTCTCGAAGATTGACCACTTTTTAATGATAATCTGTCGTGGCCGGTTGGAGGTAGCATCATTTGTTCTTGTTCCCAAAATTGCCTCGTACTAAGTGATTCTTGATCGTAACCTAGGCCCCTCGGCGTATGAAGGAAATTGATGGTTATGTCTCCGTTCACTTCCTTAGACCCACCGGCCTCATAGTTAAAGGTCTTCATTTCCAGATTAACCGAAATTACTTTGAGCTTTACTGCGTTGGCGTCTCCGTGTGTTTTTTCTTGTGGATTACATACTCTAGTCCTTGACTACAAATCGGAAGCCCGGTAACTCCACTTACGCCCGTTGCTTAAATTTGGACCATGTAATGTTTCTAAATCTTTACCCTGACGAACATGTTCACAGTTAACTTCTCACTCCCGAACCCGCCTTACGGATTACTAAATTCCTCATTTATGTCGGAAATTGATTTTCACGATTTTCATAACTTCTTGAGTGACCGATGTATATCTGATGGAGGCGATTGGACCGTATTAGAATTAGGTTTCTTATCTGATAAAATCGTAACTATCGAGATTGATCAAATCATAATTATATTTGTTATCCATTATGTAAAAGGATGTAGTATAATAACTAATTTAATTTGATAGTATAATAATATGATATAGTATTAACTAATTTAATTTGATAGTATAACTAATTTAATTTGATAGTATAATAATATAATGTAGTGTAATATATTTAATTTTATCGCATAATTCCTTGTTGTTTTCACTGCTATTTATAGGTTAAGCACAACCAACATTTTTATAATTTTCAAATCGATAATTATAGTAAACGTTTACTACTTTTATACGTGCACGCAAGTGATAATAAGTTAGTTTTAGATTCACCTAAGCAGAGGACATGATTCACGTGCATGGCGTATTGCATACATGATTAGCAAATCAAATTATTTCAAACAAATTTGTTCCATGTTTTGCTATAAAATGGCTTAATTTGTTCTATGCTTATGAAAATAATCATCAACCCAATTAAACATTTGCCTAGCTCTATTACAATTGCTTCTTTCAGGTCTCCCAGAGTTACTGCAAAATAACTTGATTTGACAACCTTGACTTTCACGTAAAAGATTAGAAACAAGCTGAATTTGCCCCCATGTTTATCCCCAGAAACAAGCGGGTACCAAATGATTATTTCAAAGAAAGCGGCGAATTCACCACATGTTTGTTTGAAAATTAGCATTGTCCCAATTCGCTTGTTTACTTACAAGATCTAATACAATTTGCTTCTTTCACGGTCTCCCAAGTTACTTGCAAAAAAACACTTCACGTAGTCGATTACAAACGACCGAATTTGCCCCATGTTTATTTCAAAACAAACGAATTTGCCCATTGTTTGTTTCAAAAAGCGAATTGACCCATGTTTTGTTTAAACGGCGAACTACTCACTGTCTTTAATATACAACCAACATTTAGTTGGGTAAACAGAGACGAAGCGACTCTTGGTTAGCCCTTTGCGATAATCAAGTGGGTGGATCTTGTCAATCCGTGCAGGATCACTCATGTCCCGAGATATAGTGCAGAACACCAAACTTCGTCTTTAGTCCACCGGCTTTCGTGTTGGCGGTGGCATCGAAAACGAACTCCTTCCGTATGCCTTTTGGCGAAATGACAATTACTCTACACGATGTGCACACTATCTTGGGAATCTCTCAATTATTGAGTAGATCTGTGCGGGCCCGTATTTAGCATTACAATCGGTGCAATACTTGATAGGTCGTGTATAAGCAGAGGAAGCGATGGAGTGTCTTATTAAAAAGAGCATCGAAAATTTGCGGTCGGCCGAGGCGTAGTGGACCACATTAATAAGGCTAGTGCGTACCTTTGGTATTTGTTGGGAACGACATTGTTTGTCGATAAATCTGGGATACACACTCCAATACAATACTTAGACTTCCTGGAGTATGTCGATAGAGTCGGAGAATATGCTTGGGGTGCCACTACCCTAGCGTATCTTTACCACCAGCTAGGAAAGGCGTCAAGAAGTGAATCAAGGCAAATGGCTGGATGTATAACTCTACTTAAGGTACTACCGCATGTATAGATTAAATGAATTATTCATGTTTATATTTTAACAAAACTAATCTCATTATTGTTTTTCGTATTGCAGTGTTGGATCTATGAGTACTTCCCTTTGTTCAGCCGACCCGGAGGTACCACGTGGCGACGAACTGACCGAGTATACGATAGGCCCGACAAAACTATCAGCCACCGACCAGATCCTGATGCATTGTCATGCTTGATTGGATCAGATGACAGCTGAACATGTATGAAAATATTATATATTACATTTTGTATAAACCATTGTCTGAAAAAGACTTAGATCGTTTCCATTCATCATGCTTGAATTAGGTATGGACACCACTACGTGCCGTCTCATCGTCCCAGCGATGTCGTATTGTCATTTTTATTCACATCGCTTCTTGAATGTCAATAGAGCGTATATGCCGGAAGAGTAACCGCGACGGTTCGAGGGAGGTACAAGCTGATCCACGTCCATACATTGAAGGAGCTTAGGGAAGGGACCCAGCTTGTAGGTAATAGAATATTGAAAGTGTCACGAGTTCGAGATTACTGGTAGTATCGCAATTTCACCGTATTTCAACCCTACATGATGGGTCCCCGTACATATATAGCTACGCGGTGATCGGACGTACATGAGTTGTTATTTTCAAAGGACTCTGTTAGAATTATAACCAACAGTAAGACATGTCCGTCTATGTGAATCTGATGCTTCAGAGCCACCGGCCAGTGTCATGTTGTTAAAGTGTATTTTCATTACCTTATATTATATTTTTATGAGCATATACTAACATGTTATTTTCTTAATTTCATAACAGCGGTTGTAACCCATGCGTCAGAACCTTCATCGATATCAATGGAACATGGAGATGTCACGATCCGTCTGTCTGGTTCGAGTGGAGACATTGTTGTATCGACTTGCCGGGGCCGGAGGTTTCGGTATGCATCGGGGGCGATGGATCGTTAGTGCGGATAATAGTCATTCAAGCGAGCCGCGAGCACTTTCGGCAGGCGGTTTCATAACGTCCCACCGATATGGGCGGCATGGTATCCGAGTTCTGATAATACTTGAAGATGAAGAACAAAACAACGAGAATAATGATTAGTTTGATGATTAGTTGCATGTTGTATATTTCAAAGATTATAAATTACGTTTTTCTGTGCTATTAAATTACGTTTCAATGTTACACTACGTTTTTATATGTTTTTCTATCCGAGTTACATAACGTTTCTATGTTATTTTATTAATGCACTTTACTCCTTTCTTTTTTTTAGCAAACTATTTTAAAAGGCAGATCTAATGATATAAATTCTATATTTATTAAAATAACAGTAATTAATAATTATAGTAATAATAATAATAATAATAATAACAACTTTGACTTTATCTAAATAAAAAAAATATAATTTTTATTTCATAGTATAAACATATTCCGTAATTAAAATTAATTTATAAAATATTGTATATATGTTTATAAAGAGAACAACATGTTATTTTGATGTCAATTTAGCAATAAACACGAAATAAAAATGTTAGTAACAAAAGCAACACAAAGCGTAATTGATTTTCTTCCTCGATAAGCGTGTCACACTTGACCCATTGTGATGATAAAATTCTACGCATCTTTCACAAAAATGAGGTGTAAACAAACAAACTATGCAAATGTTTATAAGTATACAAGCGAATTGGTCACCGTGTTTGTTTACTAAACAAGCAGATTACTGTGTCTTAACTAACATATAAGAACTAAAATAATTTGTTTGCATCTGTATTTTATTCTTTATATAAGATACCATTGTCTTTATAATTAAACATACCATATTCAACATCATGAATTTTTTTTCTAAATCTCTCCATATTCAACATCAGTTTATAAAAACAATAATTTTTATTATCACCTTGTTCTTGACTTGATTTCGCAATCGAAGTTTCAAACTATGAATAATAAACGGAGCATCATCACGGTTACGTTTTGGTATTGGCAAAGGATGGTAAATATTTTTTATTTTGTCAATTTTCATATTTATTATTTTCTAACTAATTAATTCTTTAATAGTTTCTATCCAAGTGCCGGGCAAATACCCGATGTAATGTCCTCCTTGAAAAAATACATGTCAAGCTGGGCATGGCGGTGTATGGTTTCCCTAACCTTTGTCGAATAAGATGTAAAGGAATATCTTTGGCATGAGATTAACTAAAATTTTATCAAGTTTTCTAAATCGTTAGAGCACACATATAACGAAGTTCTATTATATTGTAGTCTCGGTTCGAATTCGTCCGAAATTCTCCTCAGGATTTCAAGATAGCGTTTTTCGAAGCATGTCTGACGGCAGTGTGTGACCTCTGATTCGAAACCGAGGAATGGTCCCCATTACAGGATATCTTTGTTATTCGACGGTTGAATACATGGCGAAGTTAGAACTAGAAACTAATGAGGAGCATGAAAACATTTGCTTGCCAAATTGAAGTAGTCCCAACAAAAATTTCACAATGTAATAAGTAGTACTTTGATTCAATATCAATAAAGACCACATTTTCTAAATATTTTCGTGTACTCGATCTTTTTTTTTTTTTTGCATGTTTGATGACAAACTAACAATTTAATTTTATGTTTTGTAAGCAAAGAAGCGAGTTTATTCCATGTTTGTAACGGAACAAGCGAACAATTCTTATGGTTGTTTTATATCCAACCATTTATTCTTTTGTTTGTTTTCTTATAAGCGAATTCGCTCGTTAGTGTACAATCATGACGATAATTCGCTTGTTTTCAATCAAACATGTTGATAATTCGCTTGTTTTTTAACAAACATGGAGAATGTTCGTCGAGGTATTTAGTAATTATCCGCCCCGTTTTATTGTTTTTGGTGTGTGCCGGCTTAGATTTCTTCGTATCCCAACTTTTGACTATCATAATTAGTACTCACTCCGTTTTTTTTATTTGACGTTTTTGTATATCAAGATGGAACTTTGACTATCAATTACTCTTAAACTATATGTTTAAAAAATATATGAAAATAATATTATGAAACTATTTTTAAAGACGAATCTAATGATAGAACTTTTATCATTATTAAAATAATGAGTAATTAGTAATTAATGGTCAAAATTTCACCTCGATATCCGAAAATATTAAATAAAAAAAATAGAAGTAGTATTAGATTTCGTATTTAAATAATATTTTTATAATATTATTCATTCCAATCAAAGCCATATCCATAATATGAAATCAACATTTATACAAAATTTTCTTTAAAGTGTTGATTGAACGAATTTATATTAAATGGTTGAAGAAATGTCTAAACATATACGGTAAGTTAATTGGTGAAATGATAAAGAGATAATGGGACAAAGTTGTAAATTGGTCTTAGAAAGTTTAAAAGTTGGGATTTAATTCTTAATAGTGACTTTAAGGTTGCGTTTGGTCCTCATTTGATGTTAGTTTTTAACTGTATAATAATAATAGAGATCATCTACCAAAAGCATCTGGTCCGATGGTATATGCGGGCGCCTGCAGAAGAAGTTACGGGTTCAAATCTCCCAAGAGGATTAAGTCGCAGGTTCAATTAGAGGATTATATCCTTCTTAATTTGCATCGTGGTTTTCCTTAAAAAAAATTCATCGTTAATTAACAAAAATAATAATAATAAGAGGAGCCAAAAGCCTTGACGGCAAAGTCATTTTATCAGCTAAATCTCGAAACCGAAATGATAGAAGCCAAATTAGCGAAACTTTATCATTATCAGGGACTATTTCAGCAGTTAATTCTAGCATTAATAAAATTACTATATCAAGCACAATCAATTAGTCGGTAATAAAAAGTACTTTATTTGTTATTAGTCGGAATTTTAAATTCATCATAACTAAGTATCATGCATGAGACCCAAACAACCTACGCCTCCGTCCCTAGATTTGTTATACACACATCCAAATAGTGGATAGTTGGGGGGTGAAATGACTATTGCCTCTGTTGCATGTGTAGTAGTTAGAAAGTTCATTAAAGGTAAAATTATCGTTTCTTAAAAAAACCTTATTTGGTTGTGTATATAGTGTTCTTACGTCACAAGTATCCAATCTGAATTGCAGTATGCTCTTGTGGTGTGGGTTGGTACATGAGTGGTAGAATACCGTATTGAAGTGGTTTTAAGGAAAGCTTCAATCCACTTGGCCAGGTTGATAGCATCCTGCGATTCACATACGAGCGTTCGTAGCGAAGCTTGGGGCGCTACAATGGCGGCTATCATTTTCAAATACAGGTAGAATGTTTTGCACAAATTAATTTAATGTAATAATTCACTGGCCCACTCAACATGGTGGACATCTATTACTCTATTAGTATAAATAAACAGATAAATAGCCAAAAGTAAAATCATGAAAATAAAATTGGACCGGAGCACATAAGAAAAAGTAGTCTTTTAAGGTAAGCATAGTAGTTATAAAAGCCTCCTGTCATTGTATTCTAAATTCAATTTTTTATTAAAAGAAATAATAACAAAAATAATAAAATCAAACCAGCCCTCTTTTTCCTCCAACCCAGAGTAAGCCTACTCACCCACCCACTTGGCATCAACACCACCAGGCACCACATTATCCATCACAATCACTACTAATCCGCATCATCTTCGGTCAACCTCGATTCTTACTCCCGCCGCCCCAAGCCCTGACTCCCAAGCGAAACTGACCTACCATCTTTCTCCCTCACAAATTGTGGCACTGTACGCAGCCTTTGAGAACAAACCACTACCTTTAGGAACCACAAAACCCTTTGCACGCCCTAATGATGGAGAGAATGTATCAGTGGAAGCTTTTTTATGATAGTCAAAATTAATGATCTCTGCTACAATTTTTAATTTGTTGTTTGCCTGTTTGGATACATGTTAGAGATTTTTAGGAGTATTTTGTTATTTGTTACTAATTTGATGGGGGACGAACAAATGGTGGTAAAAACAAACTAGGAGGTATTCATTATAATAACACATTAACAATGAAAATTTAAAAATTTGAAAATATAATAATACCATTTTTTAAAAACCTATGGTATTTATGTATTGTTGATATATACCATACTTATAATACAAATGATATTTTAGACCTATTCCAAGATAATTTTTGTAACAAAATACATTCAAAACATTATATTATATTCTATTTACACAATATTTTATTAAATACATAAGGCATTTTCTGCTATGATATTTCAAGCAATGATGTTATAGAAACACATTAATAATATTTTTTTAAAATAATGAATATCATTATTAAAAAGACTCTAGTATTTATGTATTGTGGATACATACCATACTCTGTATAAATGGTATTCATATAACATTCTCAAATAATTTCTAACAAACTATTATTTAAACAACATATAACAAGGCACATCTCAAAATATTATTTTGTGTTCTATTTATACTATATGATAGTAAATAAATGAGGTTTTTTCTATTATGGTATTTCAATGATAGTATTACTATAATGAAAACATGTTAAGAATGAAAAATCTAAAAGAGGATTGATTCGATTATTAAAAATATCATGGTATTTATGTAGTGTTAAAACATACCATACTTATAGCACAAATGATATTCCAGATATACCCAAAGCTAATTTCTCACAAATTAAAGTACCAATACAAATATTGAAAGCGATGCGTACGTTATTGAAACAACTATGGTACGTTAGTACTATTCATACATATCATACTTAAAATACAAATGGTATTCTAGGACATTTAAAGCTAATTCTACTTTAAAATCAAATATGATATGATATTTTAGTACTGCTCATACATGCCATACTTAAGACATAAATGGTATTTTAAATTTATTCAAAGCTAATTTACCACAATCAAAGTACTAACACAATTTTGAAAACTATTGCATACCATTATTCAAATAACTATGGTATTTTAGCATTGCTAATACATACCATACTTAAAACACAAATGGTATTCATACATTGTATCGCGAAGAAATATTTTATTATTTATGTGCGGTCCGAAAATAATAAACCCGCTTTGGGAAATGCGTTACAGTACAAGAAAGTTTATCAAAAGCGGGTTGGGGTTCGACCTTGGGTCTAATTACTCTCTAGATATCTTGGCGGTAATGCGGTATAGCTTGACTTGATGGACTTAAGGCGTGAGCCGATGCTTGATTTAGATATGTGTCTTGGGCCGAGAGTGCGTGACGAGGATTTGGTCTTTGACTTTCGATATGTTGATCTTGTATGGTTGTGTGGACTTTATTGTTGTCTTGGACTTGGATCCTTGAGATGTGGGCTGGATGGAGGGACTTGGACCTCTCCGCTTGGTTGGATAGGTAGGCTAGGTGAAACTCTGACTTGAATGAAATTTGTTGGGCCTTCTACCACTCGGATATAGATATGTCCTTGTGGTAGGACTGGATGAACCTTATATCTTCAGTGGGTTCCTCCAATAATGAGGGCCTTAGCGACTTCTTATGTCGATGTTGGATGTAGGCGAGGGCTTCGGTATTCCTACTCTTTGATTTGACTTAGAGGATTGAGTGGGTAAATTTCAGAACTTTCTCGTCCGCTTGTAGGATAATTACTGCGTCTCACGGTATGTTTCAGTGTCATTGGTGTAGAGGTAGGGGCTTTGCGACAGTCCTCTCTGAATTTGAGGTAGTGGCTTGGCCAGTGTTCTGCTGACTTGGTGGGGATGGACGGCTTGACCTAGTCGAAGATTCCCGGATTGTCCGCATAACTTTTGAGGGGGGGGTTTGATGTCTCTTTAGTGTAGGAGGTAGGGGCTTTACCGGCTTGATCCTACTCTGGATTTGATCTGTCTGAGGGCAATGACGTGTTCTGCGGCCGGTAGGGGAGGAGACTCTTTGTTGTTGAAGACTACGAGGTTGTTTGCCTTCTTAATGGTTTTATGCGCCTATTTGATGCTTGGTGTCTTGGTGGAGTTACGCTTGAGTGCTCTATTTGATGCTTCTTGAGCTTTCTGCTGACTTGCACTTTGCTTTTCTCCCATTCCTTGTTATCTTATTTCGAAAATGAAGATGTTATATAGGCTTTCGGGTGGATTATGATCTTGACCATTGATTTTGAGGCATGATACAGGCCGTGATATTTCATGACTTATTCTCAAGAATAGGAGTTGGACACCTGTTTTAAGGTTTCTTAGGTCAAAAATGAATTTATTCTGACCACAGACATTTCCTTTTCTTTACTAACCAAGCCCGCATCTTTCGGAAACCACATTCTAGGTTTAAAATTAGGTTTGTTTAGTAAAACCTAATTTTAACCTAAAATTATCTTAGTCATTGAATCCAGGGAACCCTATTTTCTCCTAACTTGAATTTGGTGAGTCCTGGTGAACCTAATCGACACGTGTAATCTGATGTGATCGGTTAAATTAATTCCAATTAATAAATCATAAAAAATGAATTTATTAATTAAAATTAATTAAAATTCGACTATCTACATACATATTCAAATAATCATACCATCATTCCTTAAAGTGAAATAAATTTGAGATGATATATCAAAATTAATTTTTAGTGCTAGTACACTATAATAATATTTATTTATAGATAAAATAGTAAATATTGTAAATTATTCAATCTATCAAATTTGGGTGCTTTCTTTAATTATGCGCTGAGGAATCTACAAACTCCTATTTATCTTACCCCTTGAAACAATGTAAGAATTCGAGGAGGTATGATATTAATCTTTTATTCTTGACCCAAAATGCAATCATCTCAACAACGGATTTCATACGCATCTCCTAAATTCCTTTTCCTTTTGATGGTTACAAGAACATGATTTGGCTGCTTGCTTTGATTTCACCATCATTTCATAAATTCTTCAGATCATTAGAATAATGAAGACAATTCGACACCTTATGGTGGCAAAACCCATTGTTTGACTTTGTCGGAGTAGATAGGATTTGAACTCTATATGATGGAGTTAAATTTTAATTTGCCGAAATCATTTTGGAATTCATCGGAGACGAATTTGATATAGAGATTGGATGTGGATTTGGGAGAGTGGTCGAGAGGGGTGATGGGGAGAGGGCCGGTTGTTGGGTGATGGGAGGTTGGGTTGTGATTTTACCCTATAATTTTTATTTATTTATTTTATAAAATTGAAATGTGATAAAATTACTAGATTATCCTATTTTATTATAACCGTTAGATTAAAAAGTCATTTAAATGATTATTGAATAGTCAAGATTAGAATTACCATGCTTACCGATTTTTGTAAGCCTCCAAGAAATGGCTATCGATCATGAGTGATAATTATTACCGATTATATTGGCATGTCGTTGATGAATGTCCATCTTCATTTATTCCATTTATTTTCCAGCTAACAACTGACGATTCTGGTTGATAATTATATCTAGTACTTAGTAGTTAGTACTCCTATGTAAAATTAAATTACACTCATTATCTTCATCATGACAATCCAACCCAGAGTCGCAGACCCAATGCAAGCTAAGCAAGTAAAAACTGAACCAGGGCCAGGGCCAGAATATATAGTCCACTTATGACCAATTTAATGTTAATTACGGAGTAATGTACATATATGACCAGAGAGAAAAAAAAAATACAATTGGATTTGAATATTGGTTAAACAAAAGTTTATTACTCCGTAATAGTTTTTCGCAAAAAATTATGATTTAAGTAACTAGTTGCTTAAGAATATAAACTACTTTCACAATATATATTATACACAATCAAAATATAATTCCGTAGAATTTTCGAAGAACCGTTAGTTTGATGATTTCATTAAAAATCATTCCATTATTACACTCCGTATACATTAGCAACGAAAATTAGGTCGCTAAAATAATGTATTCATACAATAAATTAAATGTTAAGCAAGCAAACATTAGTCATCGTGTGCATATGCATGGCATGCATTTATCAATAAACTAGGAGTACAATGTGATATATGATGTCTTTATCGTTATAAAAAGAGTACGTATGTAACCCCTTACTCATCAACACTTCGAAAATTCCTTCGCACCTATTGTTATATTCTTCATTATTATTCCTTCATACAAACATCAAAACTATGCCTTCACCAAAGTTTGAATCCAACCCAAAAAACACCACAACTATTAATAAAATCCCTCCATGCGAGAGAAGAAAGTCACATTCTACAGAGGATGCTGCTAATTATATTGATCTTCCACCGGATTCTTTTTGGGTTTCTAAAGGTGATGAGCATGATTGGTTTGATCGAAATGCAATAGTTAAGAGGACACCTTCAAGGAAACTTAGCTTCTCAGGGTGCCCAACTAATCATTTTAATCAAGAAAACTTAACTCCACATCGTTCTTCATTATCATTTGATTATAAGTCTAGAAAACCACCCTTCATTGGACTGCCTTTAGGGCATCAAAAGCCTTCTTTCCCCGGTGGACATAACCGGCCAAAAAAGGCGGCAGGGGGCGGTGTTTACTTTCTAAGGAGTCGGTCTGAACCGGGTGGGAAGTTGGCAGTGACTGAACCAGATTCACCTCAAGTGAATTGTTTAGGAAGAGTTGCTACAAAGAAAGATAAGGTTATTATTAAGAAAACAGGGTTTTGGCAAAGTATTGCTACTGTCTTGAAAACCGGGTTTAGGTCGCATTTTATATCAAGTCCAGTGGGTAATTGTAATGTGGAGGTGAATAAAGAAAGAACCGGTCCGGTTGGAGAAAAATGTCCGGTTGAAGTGAAATCGCAACAGCCGAGTTTGGCCGGTTTAATGGGGTTGACTTCTGGTAGGCGATCATCAGGGATAATTGAGCTCAAAAGTGAGTGATGGTGATCAATTGAGGCCGGAAAAGTCGGGGTTCAATGTCAATAAATTGGAGAATGGTTACGGTTCATAATAGTACGGTTCATTAATGTTCATTAATCACCATATGTACTAAATTTCCATGTAAAAATGATTCATCTTACTAAAATATATTATTTTAAGATGATATTATTAGGAAAAATTCAAAGAAAAAGTGTCTGCGAGAATTATTTTATGCAACTTGAGTAGAATGTATATAAAATTTGGTGAGCAATTGAGTGCGATTACCTAAAATTTAAAAATAAGCTTATATAATTGACATTAATAAATTATTTAATGATACGTATTACCTAAAATGTACAAAAGAAGAAAAAAAATCTATTATAAAATGGCATAACTTGTATTTTTTTATCACTAATGAATAAAAAACTTAATGAATCGTAATTTTCCACAATAAATTGGAGTAATTGTTGTATAATTATTAGATTGTCCTTTGAGTTTTAAAGTTATAGTTTAGGACTTTATATACATATATTTATTACTCAGTGCATTCCAAAAGATTAATAAATAAAATTAGATAATAACATTATATACTTATGTGTTATTATGATGCAATGTTATTGTTAATAACCAAATATTTAAGTAACTAATATGGGTCAAAGTTAAATATTTTTAATTAATTAAAGTTAAATCTTTTAATTATATTGGAATCAAAGTAGTATTTTGAGTGATTACTATACCAAAATATGGTTTAAGTGAGAATTGAAGTACTTATTAGTTGCTAGTGAGTATTATTGTCCAAGGCAACGTACACTTACATACATTTAATGATAATATTTCAAAGGAATTGATAAGAGAAGTTATATTGAGAACATGGTATTTGTTAGTGAGTTTGTGAAGGTTAGCCATGTTATTAGATAGTCTATTTGATCCATGTCCTTCATTATGGAGAGTGATCATAGTCGGATCCAGAAGTCTAATTCTGATGGTGCAGACCATAATTTTTTTTAAGATGTAGTTTTATTTGATTTTTTTTTAAAACTATGGTCAAAACGATATCTTTTTTAAACCCTGCATTTCTATCATACTAATCAATCAAACTAAGTTTATCCACTACTCTACAACTAGTGTTGTTATCGAGCTAAGCCCGAGCTGAGATTTTTCTTTTCTCGGCTTTGTGGAGGCTCACTGAGGCGATCCAAAAATGAGCTCGCTCAAAGCTAGAAAAATTGACTCTTCACATTACTAAGTTATAACAATTCAATGGTAAAATCGAGCATTTCAAGAATAATTAGAAGCAAGAACAATTCAATGATGATTTGGAAGAATAAAATCTTCTAACAAAAAAATAACATAAAGGGTTAAAGAGAACAATTCAATATAAACGATATTTTCACTCGCAATTTATCCATCCTTGATTAAATAGAACTTAATACATATAAAGCCTAATAAAGTAATAAGTTCGAGATTCGTACCATAGACATATTTAATAATGTATTAAAGAAGAAAAATAAATGCATTATGGAACAACTTTGAAATATGATTCTAATAAGATTAGCTTACTTTAGTTGATCCATCCAATTACATCAATTTTCATATTTTAGTAAAAAACTTCACCGAAGAAACAGCAAGGCGGCATAAAAGCCATCCAATTACATCAATTTTCATATTTTAGTAAAAACTTCACGAGAAGAAGCGATGAAAGCGACATAAGCCGAGAAGGAAAAATGTTGGAGAGCGGTGTCAATTCAAACCTAAGCTACCAATTAATAAGTTCATTTAGAATACCGTTCTCAATTTATCCTTATGCGTGTTTAACTTCCATATATAATAGACATCACTCAAACACAAATTCATATATAAGAGTGATACATGGATTATGACTAGAGATCGGCCACCCATTTGTGACTAAAATAATGAACCAAACGCATTTCTTCTTGTATATCTTCAACTCTTGTCAGTATTCTAAAGAACTTAATTAACCAATAAAAATCACCTGAGGACTTGGTAGAGCTCACTAAAGAACTTTTACCATCTTCATGATACGCATGTTCTTGTGTCAACTACTTGGAGGTTGTGATGATAAGTTGCAATCATTTTTGTGTAGTGGCAATGCTTATTATCTAGTGCGAACTAAAAAATTATATTTGCACTTCATTTTTTTGTCAATTTGAAATCAATTACTGTGTTAAGTCAACTGATTACCTGATCTTCCCTTATCCGTTTAGATGAGAAACTCTTCAAATATATTGGATATGTTATGTTGATGTATTTTCTCGATTTCAAATCATTCTTGAACTTATCGAACATCTCATATATGGATCAAACTTGATCCTCAAATCAATATAATTCTGCTTAACTAAGGATTGTGTAGAATTATAGTCGTTTGAGGGGGAGTGTAGAATTATAGCCGTTTTTATTAATTAGGAAAGTTCTACTAATTAGTTAATCATTGATTAAATGGCTAGTTTGAGACGTCAATTCTTTCCTTATTTGATTCATTTATGCAGGTATATAACAAGGTGTATAGCTCTATTGTAATTGGCTTCGATATAATACAAAAATTTCTCACAAATTTATTCTTGTCTTTCTATAATTATCGAGCCTTAGGGTTGATGACTGACTTGTGGCGGCCCTTTCTAACCTACCCACCAAGTAAACCATATGACTTCTCCAGGAAAATTCTGACAACCAATAGTTCCTCAAAAATGAAACCGACACAAAATTTCAGTCAAATAACAACAATCCTCCAAACAATTCAACATACAATCAGGATACAAATCCTATCAGAATCACTACCTATATATTGAATGGAGATAATTACCTTGAGTGCGATCAATCTGTCCACATGTTCATTTGTGGCGGAGAGGAAAGTGGAGCTATAACTTGAGCTGCTTTGCTGTGTCGATCATGAAAAATATCCAATCTAGAAAGCCGAAAAAGCTATGGTGAAATCTTGGCTGGTGAATTCCATGGAACAACATGTGAACAAGAAATACTTGTTCTACAAAGCTACTTGACTCTGAATATGGGATGGAAGCCGAAATGAAGGTGAAACAAAGGGAACATACGTCACCAAATACTTTTCAAAACTGCAATATTTTTGGACAGAACTCGATTCTTACACAGAAGATGACCCTTTATGTCCTGACTGCACAACTAAAGTTCACAAAAAGACTAAAAAAGAACAGTTTACGATTTCTTAGCGGGTCTGAACACCGATTTAGATGAAGCTAAGGGGAGACTCATCGATAAAACTCTGTTTTCATCCTTTTAGAGGGAAGCTTTCGGAGGTCGGAGAGGAAGAATCATGAAAAGTCATCTTCGCGTCAAGAAACTAGAGGTGTTGAGGACTCGCCGCATGAGTAGCGAGAAGCAAAACAACGAGGACGGTGTGTTGTCTGATCTACCCACGACAAACTACTTACAGCAAGTAGGTGGAGAGTCGAAAGGCCTTGGTGTGACTCGTGTCGGCGACATGGTCGCACAATCGAGTCTTGGGAAATTCATGGAAAACCTCCAAATTGGACACCAAGGAAGCCGTTCGAAAAAAGGGGTTCTCAAGGCGACCATAGAGGAGAAGGAGGCGGCGGCTCGTACCAGGGAAAGAACTTTGCTAATGCCGTAGCAGTACCGTATTGACCCATTTTTCGGTAAAAACAGTTAAACGGAAGCTATACGCGATTCTCCAACTGGCGGCCTCAAAAAATTTCATCACCGATGGAGCTTCGTGTTTCGTCGCCAAAAGTGGTAACCTTAAACCTATTTAAGTTTTAACACCCTGGATTATAGATTAAGTCTGATCGAACGATATGTTATGACATAGATTCTTGTTGATTATTCTGAAAAAATGAAAGAAATGAACCTTATTTTCCCCCCAATTCATCCCATATTATGTTCCCCTAAATAAAAATTCTAATTGCAATATGAATATGAATAATGATTGTGAAGTCAAATTAAATCATAGCTATGAAAATAGAAGCAAAAAAAATTCTATGAAGAATCCTAAAGATGACAGTGAGGTATTATCGAAGAATGGGCGAGTGTTTAATGAGGTGTTAAGATAGCAAATGGTGGTACTTTAGATGTTAAAGGTGGGGGCACTATTAGAATTTCAACATCTTTAGTGTTAAAAAACGTATTATATGTTCCTAAACTTACCTCCAATTTGATATCTATTAGTAAATTGGCCCACGATAATTCTTGTCATGCTAAGTTTTCCCCTCATTCTTGTATTTTTCAGGATCGGCTTCTCGGGAAAAACTGATTAGCAATGGTAATTCGGGGCCGGACTCTACTATTTTGAACATGCAAATTTAATTTCATCTGAATTTAATTCTGTTGGTTTATCTTACGTTGCTCCCACCGGGCCGGTGTTTCACATCTGAACTTATTTCTCATTTTGATTGTGATAACATTTTATTGTGGCATTATCGCCTTAGACATCCGAATTTTGCGTATTTAAAAAAGTTACTTTCAAAACTTTTTGTTAAGAATAATGTGCATTTACAATGTGATGTATGTCAATTAGCAAAACACACGAGAACTAATTTTCAAGCAAAAAGTTACAAACCTTCCTCACCATTTTCTATTATTCATAGTGATTTGTGGGACCCTTTAAAATTTCTACTTCTAATGGACACCGGTGGTTCATTACTTTTATTGATGATCACACACGGATGACTTGGGTCTATTTACTAAAAAACAAATCTGATGTACCTTTTATTTTTCAAAATTTCTTTAAAATGATAAAAAATCAATTTCAAACCTCTATCAAAATAGTACGAAGTGATAATGGCACCGAATATTTTAACTCCACCTCAAATCAATTTTTTAGTGAACATGGCATTGTTCATCAAAGCTCTGTGTTTATCGTCTGACAAAAGCAGGTACGAAAAGGAAAAACCGTCATTTATTGGAGGTTGCACGGGCATTGATGTTTACAATGAATGTTCCAAAATATTTGTGAGTATGCCATACTCAATGCTACTTTCTTAATAAATCGACTTCTAGTCGAACAATTAATTTTCAAAATCATTTCTTTTTTATTAAAAAGTTATCGTATTTCGATGTCGCTTCGCTTAAAACTTTTGGATATGCGGATTCGTTTACATAGAGTCTTAATATCTAAAGCGGACCGAAACCTACAAAAGCTATTTTATTGGCTATTCTGCTACCAAAAGAGATATCATTGTTTGTCTGTCATTTAAGAAAAGCATTCTACTTTTGTGATGTTACTTTTTGAAAATCAACCTTATTTTTTACCCGCTATAAGGCAGGGGGAGAATAAAGTCACAATGAAGCTTCAATTGTGGTTATGGGATCCCCGATGTTTCGTATTTTCATTTTCCCAAAGGATGTTCAAACTACTTCTCAAGAGGCTACATCTAAAAATATTTCAAAAGACGTTGATCAATCTCATGTCTTAGAAAATATTGACACTGAATCCCATAATGAAAAAAATGAATTGAAAGTCTATTTTAGAAGGAAGAAAGGTGAAGTCGGACCCACTACTGCTTGAAGTCGAAGTTTGATCAGGTGATTGAACAGTGAACAAAATGATCATGTTCCTAATTCTGAATCTTTAGAGCTACCTATTACTCTTAGGAAAGGTACAAGAGTTAAACATCATGTTCAAAAATATATATCATATACTAATCTCTAACTCAAAAATATATATCATATACTAATCTCTCTAACTCTTTTCAAGCTTTTACCTCAAATTTGTCTAGTGTGACTATTCCCAGGGATATTAAAGAAGCTCTCTCTATTCAAAAATGGAAAATTGATGTTCTTTAAGAAATGTCAGCATTTGAGAAAAACAATACTTGGAGTTTAGTAAATCTTCCACCGGGAAAAAAAACCAGTTGATTGTAAATGGATTTTTATAGTAAAATACAATGAGAATGGAAAGATTGAGAGATACAAAGCAAGATTAGTTGCAAAAGGCTTTGCTCAGACCTATGGAATTGATTTCAGTGAGACCTTTGCTCAGGTGGCAAGTTAAAAAAAAAAAAAAAAAAAAAACACTATCGAATTTTTTATCATAGTAGCTAATCTATAGGCATTAGCTACATCAGTTGGATATTAAGAATGCATTCCTAAATGGTGAACTTGAGGAAGAGTACATGACCCAACCTCCAGGTTTTGAAGAAAACAACAACAAAGTTTGTAAATTGAACCGTTCATTGTATGGGTTAAAACAATCACCAAGGGCATGGATTCAATGGGTCTCAAATACTTCGTGGCTATAAATAAAGTCAAGCGGATCGTACTTTGTTATTAATGCTAAATGAAAATACACTGACAATTTTAATTGTTTATGTTGATGATATAATTGTCACAAGTAACAACGTTGATGAAATAAAAAGGATCAAAAGTCTCCTTGCAAGAGAATTTGAAGTTAAAGACTTAGGAATGTTGAAGTATTTCCTAGGTATGGAGATTGCACGGAGCAAACAAGGAATATCAGTATCCCAGAGGAAATATACAATGGACCTACTAAAGGAAGCTATGAATGTTAGGATCTGAGAAGCCTATGATACTCTGTAGAACTTGAAATAAAGACCGTCTATTTGAGGGGAGCGATCCAACAAAAGCGATGTATCAACAAGCCCCGGTGGGCAAGGCTCGTTTATTTATCGCACCTGAAGTCGATATTGCATTTGTTGTTAGTCTTGTGAGTTAATACATGCATAAACCACTCCAGGGAAAATCTTGAGGTACCTAAAACAATCACCAGGAAGAGGATTATTTTTTAGAAAATCTGAAGACAGAACAATCAAGATATATACCACGATCTGGTAGGCGGAGTTTAATAAATGTGAAATCACATCGGATATTGTTACTTTGGGGAAACACAGTTACTTGGCGGAGTAAAAAATAAAACGTAGTAGCTCGAAGCAGTGTAGAAGAAGAGTTCAGATCAATGGCATACGGTGTATGTGAATAAATTTGGATCAAAAAGATTATAGCGGCGGATATACAATGGCCTGTGCGACTTTGCGTGATAATCAATCCGCCATTAGCATTGCACACAATCCAGTACAGCATGACCGGACAAAATATGTAGAAGTTGACAAACACTTTATAAAAGAAAAAATTGAAGGAAGATAATCAACATTGGTCACGTTCATACGGGACAACAACTAGCGGACATTTTGACCGAGTTATCGAGATTAGCGTTTAATTTTTATTGATAGGCAAGCTTGGACTCATCAACATATATCGTCCAACTTGAGGGTGTAGAATTATAGCCGTTTTTATTAATTAGGAAAGTTCTACTAATTAGTTAATCATTGATTTGTAGCCGTTTGAGGCAATCTAATTCTTTCCTTATTTGATTCGTTTGTACAGTATATAACAAGGTGTATAGCTCTATTATAATTAACTCAATATAATAAAACTTTCACACAATTTATTCTTCTGTCTTTCTATAGATTGTTTTTCCAAAATTAAACTTTAATCTCAATAGCAGTCAATATACCAATACCAACCAAGATATACAAATTCTTGGGTCGGCTTCAAATGGAAGTGAAAGTGATGAGTGATTAATGGTCCAAGACTCCAAGTGTTCAAAAAAACGACTTGGGCTGTCTTAAAACAGAGCCCAAGATACCTGATCCATTTAACACGTCTAGCTCGAGTATTGGTGTGACAATGGATCTGGGCTTATTAGATATCTGGGGCCCAAGATGCCTGATCCATTTAACACATCATAATCATATTATAGAATCAAAATAAGCACCATCTGTCCTTGGAAAGAGTAGACATTAGACAAACTAACATTGTTTGTTGCTTCCATCATGATTGAAGATGCACTCTTGGTCTAGTTGATGCCTTCAAGTTTGGAGGAAATGACATTTTTACATTATTTCACTTGACTTTTAATTTAAGAAAAATATTAGCAAATGAACCAAGTATGAATTGTATAGTAAGACAGGTCACTTTCACTTTACAGTCTCTCATCTTTTGGCTTCTTCACTCTCATCACTCATCATATTGTAAACAAACCACTGTCTTCATATCTTTGTTATCAAGCAAACTTATTTATTTTAGTTTTTTACTGTATAAAGCAAAGTTCTTTAAGAGGCATACCTACTACTTACTTTATGAATGAAGACAAGAACCATGCATCTTGGATGATCACTTCAATATATATGTAATATCATTTGATTTCTATACTTGGCACTTTAGTTTCAAAGAATTATTAAAGATCAAATTAATTTTGTTTTTGTTTTTGTGGAGCACCAAAATTGATGTACTGATTGAACAGTTAGTAAACATGTTTTGCATGATGAGAATCTTGTTTCTTTTAATTTCCATCCATTTCTATATAATCTCAGCCTTTGATTCAGACCCTTTGCAAGATTATTGCATACCAAGGGAAGAATTCACACCCCTATTCATTTCTTGCAAAAATGCATCACTAGTCACAGTTGATGACTTTGTATACTCTGGAATTAAAAATCCAGGGGATTTCAAAGCAACTGGCTTTGCATCCATCCCTGTGAGCTCAAATGTTTTTCCAGGCCTAAACATATTAGGAATGTCTTTTGTTAGAGCTGATTTCGACGTTGATGGTATAAATGTACCTCATTATCACCCCAGAGCAACGGAAACTGCGTTTGTGCTAGAGGGGAGGATATATTCAGGGTTCATCGATACAGGATACCGGCTTTTTGCCAAAGTGATTGAGAAAGGTGAGGTAATGGTGTTTCCAAAGGGGTTGATTCATTTCCAGATGAATATAGGCGATTCGCCCGCTACTATTGTGGGGAGTTTCAATAGCCAGAATCCTGGTTTGGTTAAAGTTCCATCTGCTGTATTTGGAACTTCAATCAAAGAGGAGCTCTTGATGAAGGCCTTTGGATTGGATAAAAAGGAGCTTGCAAAGTTGAAGAAGGGGTTATCTTAGTTTGCATTTCTTTGTTTTTTGTTTAGTCCTTTGGATTTAAAATTTACATTGTATTTGCTCCAGTAATGAATAGGAAGAATCTTCGGCCATACTATTTATGTTTATGTTGAAAATATGTTCTTTCAAATACTAGTAAAGTACGGAGGTAACAAAGTTATACTGATTTCGGTATTATATGTTATGATAATCTATTCCATATCCCGTGTAGTTCATGTTATATACAATTATACTAATGTTCATTCAAATACATAATTAATTGTTATAATATCATCAAAAAATTAATGACCGACCAAAATTAATTATGTAATAGTTCTTACATAGTTCATGAACTTCAAAGGGATTTAGTACTTAAATACAGATATGAGACTGCGAAATAATGGCCGAATTGCGGTAATTAGTAATCACACAACTTATTGCAGTTAATGACATAAAAAGCGGTTCAATTAAAGTTGGAGTTGATTAAAATTAGTTGAATTATTAAAATGTATTATCTTATAATTTTAGCGAATTATTAATTTAGCATGTATCATGAAGTCGGAATTGACCAAAATATTATCTTAGAGTTTATTAAATAAAGATAATTAGAAAAATCGAGTTTCTATTGTAGTTGATAATTGCAAAAATCTTAAAGAATTTATTAAATAATGAGTATTAGTTTATCGAGTTTAAAAAAAACATCTAAAAAAGTTTATTAAATAATCAAGATAATTAAATAATCGAGTATTAATTTATCGAGTTTCTACTGTAGATAATAATTACAAAAAAACCCAAGTGAAGCGCAGGTCACTAAAATATTAGATTAAAGAGTTTATTAAATAATCGAGTATTAATTTATTGAGTTAAAAAAAAAGCCATACGCTTTCAAAAATATAAAAAAAAAAAAAAAAAAAAAGGCCCGCAGCGCTTTAAAAACGTCATTCACCTCCACAGAGCCTCTTTATTACTAATCTTAGATTAGATTATATCTCAATAATTTTTTAAGGAATATTTTATAATAATTGACTCGACAACAATTTATCTTGATATTGAATTCCTATTATATTAGGAATCCTCACGGGACTATTCAACGAACAAAATCATTGAGTTAATCAAACATCAAAATTCATTCTTTGTACCAACAATGAAGATGAATATTGAATACTCAATTGAGTCAAGGTACATTAGTTGGCTTGACCACAACCTTGAATTTCATATGATCAAACTATATGCCACATATGCATAAGATGCGTATAACTAATTATCAAACATATATGTATATGTTTCGACACAAATATTATTTCAATCTAAACTCCAGGGTAAATTGTAGCATAGAGTATTTAATATCCGACATATTGAGTTAATCAATCATCAAAAAGTACTGGATTGAAAACTCATACTAATTTTTTTAAAGATTAATAACACGTTATCATCGTATTTCGAGCGTTATTTATTATTTATATATGTTTGAAATAAGCATTCGATCGCATATTTGAAAGTATCTTGATATTCGTCAAAATAGCGTTAAGTTTAAACTTTTTTGAAGGAAATTGATAGGGATAAAATTATCCAAAACTTATTTTTGAGATATTTTTTCAATTTTAATAAAATTTTGGGACATATATATCACATTTAAATATTATTCTCATCCAAATATTTTATTAAAATTAATCTCATCCAAATATTTGCCCCAAAATTTTAATAAAATTTAAAAGTTATCTAAAAAATGAGTGTTGGTTATTTTTTCCTGTCGATTTATTCAAAAGTCAAATTTAATATCTTTTGATGGAATTAAAGTTGAATAATTTTTGAAATATGTTTAATCGAATAAATGATGAAGCTTTTTAAGCATGTATAATTGAAGCCTGTATATAACATACGGTGTAAAAGATTTTGATAAAACGCAAGGGTTTAAGAAGCTCTTTGTTGTCGACAGAGAATCAAAGCTATTTATCATTTTCTGAAAATGTTGTCGATTTTGAGGAAGAACAAAACCTTAACTCAAATCTCATCATCATCTCTCAGAAATATTATTGCAAATGAAGGATCATTTTTGCTGCAGAGAAACAATCCGTACAAATGCTTCTCTAAGCTTGTTCCATCAACAACTACAACCACATTTACCACAAATGTTATTGTTAACTATGGCTTCAGATCATTCCACAACTATAATTACAAGGTTTCTATTTCATATTACTGTTTAATGAGTTGTTGCAAAATTCGATTTTTAAGGTTTATTGTTTATTTGTTTAATTTGCTATATGATCTTTAGTCTTTTCATTGCTATAATCACAAGGTTTTTTATTTCATATTACTGTTTAATTAAATGGGTTGTTTCAAATTTCGTTTTTTAGTTAATATGTTGATTCAAAATTTGATCTTTTTAAGGTTTATTGTTTATTGTTGAATTTGCTAAGTGATCTTTAGTCTTTACTTTGCTATGGGTTCAGATCATTCCACAGCTATAATCAAAAGGTTTTGTTTACATATTACTGTTTAACTAAATGGGTTGTTGCAAAATTCGTTTTTTAGTCAGTATGTTGATTCAAAATTTGATCTTTTTAAGGTCTATTGTACAATTTGGTATCGAACTTTGAACCTTCGAGGCTCTTGTGCAGCCCTAATTAGCTTATTGTGGGCGGAATTTACCCAGGGACAATTTTTCTGTTCTCAGGGTGTTTCCAGGCACATGTTAAGGAGTTTTTCTACAGCAGCAGCTGTTGCAGCAGGAGAGAAAGATGCTGTTAAGGTGCTGGTAACAGCTGGGAGCCATGCTCGTAAAATGGTTGGCATATGGCTTTTTGCTTCCGCTGCATGGGTCTTTAGTATGGTAGTGCTCGGTGGAGTTACACGACTCACTAGGTCTGGACTCTCAATGACTGACTGGAAATTTACAGGAAGCCTTCCTCCTATGTCAGCTGAAGAATGGGAAATTGAATTTGAGAAATACAAGCAATCGCCAGAGTACAAGCGGTCAGGTTTCTATAAGACTATGTGTAGCTTGATAATTCTTCAATAGCGCCTCCTTAATGTGATTTTTTGGGCTCACTGGATTAATCGGAACATTCTGCATATGATTGTTAAACCAGTTGCTATTGGGTAACTTGTTAAACCAATTGCTGTTTCTTAAGTTTTTCAAAAGATTTTCACTCTTCCTAAGAAAGTTTACAAAAATTATTATCTAATGCTATAGTTTTCATTCATTGCAAGAGTTTTTGCACTTTCTAATTATTTAATGAGACTTTATTTGATGTCTCATTTGATCTGTCACAGAATCAATAAAGGGATGAATATTGATGATTTTAAGTTTATATACTGGATGGAATATGCACATCGTATGTGGGGAAGGGGACTAGGCATCATGTTTGCACTACCATTTTCCTATTTCCTCCGCAAAGGTTATATCACCCTAGGACTTGGACTAAGGCTATCAGGACTTTTCGCTCTTGGTGCTGGACAAGGATTGATTGGGTGGTGGATGGTAAAGAGCGGTTTGGAGGTAAAAACACCATATCTAATTCAGCATTGGTAAAATAGGAAAGTCAATCTTGTTGGTTAATAGAAGTCCTCTCCTTCTCTTTCTCCTAGGAGCCAGTATCCGAGTATGCAGAACCAAGAGTTAGCCCATACCGTCTTGCTGCTCATCTAACCTCAGCATTCGTTATATACACCGGGCTCCTCTGGACTGCACTTTCTGTTGTTATGCCTGAACCTCCAACGGAATCAGTTGCCTGGGTTCAAGGGGCAGCAAAAGTTAGGAGACTTGCTCTTCCTGTGAGCATCCTTGTCGGGATCACCGCAGTCTCTGGAGCATTTGTTGCAGGGAATGATGCTGTATGTACCACATTTAAGTTTTGATCTTCCTTTTTTGTGTTTTCCTTAACTTCCAACTAATAAAAATATAAAAATTAGGTTATTTTCCTGCATTTTTCAGGGCCGCGCATTTAATACATTTCCGAAAATGGGTGATACATGGATTCCAGATGAGATTCTCAGCATGAAACCACTTCTGCGCAATTTCTTTGAGAACACGGCGACTGTTCAGGTGATGTTCCATCCATTATAAAGTTCTAGATTTCTTTTGCATCTGCTTGCCATTGTCTCCAAGAAGTATGACACTGCCTCACTCGTGCCTGTGCATGTGCCTGTGCATATAGATAGTGCATTATGTCATGTGCGAATCCAGCTTAGCATAAGAATAATGGAGTGCCAACATTTGGTCTTAATTGTTTCATATTGTTTCTATTGGAAAATTGCTCTAGTAAATCTTTCCCCAATGTCTTCAGCTTGACCATCGTATACTTGCCACTGCTTCATTGGTTTCTATTGGTAGCTTGTGGTGGTTCACTAGGAAACTTGATATACACCCTGCAATAAAATCTTTGATCGGGAGCACTGCTGGCATGGCTGCTATACAGGTACTTGAGCTTCAACTTTCCTATTTTCCCTAACTTTACCTTTAACTAGTCTTGATCCACAATACAATCCGGAATCCTACTGCAGGTCACTTTGGGGATAACTACTTTGCTATCATATGTACCTGTCTCTTTAGGCTCGGCTCATCAAGCGGGAGCTTTAACACTTCTATCGTTTATGGTTTTGCTCAATCACACAACACGCCGGCCTTCATTGTCACTTCTGAAAACTCTGCCTGCCATAGCAAAATCAACTTGATAACCTTGTCGACGAATTCTTTGGGGTGCAAGTATACAACCAGTGTCGATAAGATTAGATATTTTGGGATACAGAGATTGGTAATAATTGCGAGCATATTGTCTGTTTAGTTAGATCAACTGAAGATGCAAGTTCATTTTGCCGAATCTTCATACTGATGTGTATTTTTATGAGTATTGTTAAAATAAATAAAAACTACTGCTGAAAGAAGGTGCAAAAATAAATCTTTTTTATTTTGAGTATAGAACCCTCAGAAAATTTTAAAATATCGAGCCGTCGTCCCAATGCCAAGCATGCATACAAGCCTCACAACGAAGGAAAAGAGTTTTGGAATATATGATGTCATACCTATTTCTTGACTATGCAAATAGCCGTCATATTGTCGTCACCCTTCAATATTTCAAGAATCTAATAATGAAGGAATCTAATAAAACCATGACCAATGACCTCATATATAACAAACCCGTGCAGGCGGCGTCACGGCAGGGCGTGGGCTGCTTGGTAGAAGTGTCACGCTCTCATCGACACGGGTTCGAACCTCGGCGATTATACGCATTTGTTGAAATTAGTTCTAGGTATGAAGTGGTTACAGCGTTCTGGGCACTTGACAGCCCGATCTGAGAGCACATCGGTTTATCCTCCTGTTGGGCGAGGGGCCCAGAAGCGGCGCGCAAATGAAGCGATATCATTTTTTTTTTTTTATATATAACAAACCCATTTCTAGATTTATATTTTCCAACATCCTTATTTTTAGATTATTCCTAACCATTACCTTGTTCAACAACTCATCATATCTCTCCATATTCTAGGCTTCCTCATTGTATTTTCATTTCTTTTACTCTGTCCAACCTTCTCCGATCTCCAAGGGTTTTCTTGTACGTTGTGTTCTCCAAATTCCACTTTCCATCATTGTACAATCTTTGTTCTTGACCATTTCTCTTCATTTCATCATTCATTGTCAAATTACTTTCTGTTTATTCTTTGTTTTCATATCTGTTTTAATTATATTTGTTCATGCAGGTCCTAATCAATCTTATCGCATTGAGCGATTGATCGTAGCAATCAATCGCTCAATAGTTTGTCACATTGTTATTGCAATTTGTTCAGTTAAAAACAAAACAAAAAAAATCAAGAAAATGGCAGAGGAACAAAGGTTGCAAGAACCAGGTGCAGGACACAGGTTGTGTGCTAACAATTGTGGATTTTTTGGCAGCCCAACGACACATAACCTTTGCTCGAAATGCTACAATGATCATTGCATTAAGGAACAACAAATGAAAGAAGCGAAATTGGCAATGGAGACAACCTCAACATCATCATCAAGATTGCGAAACAAATCAGCTGATGACAATGTTTTTGCATGTCCTGGAAGGGAACAACAACTAGAGTTGGACAAGTCCAAGACTCCGAATGATCTCGAGAACATCGTGGTGGATAAACAACCTGAGACACCAAAGGTGGTGGTGGCAGAGGCCATCGGGCCAAACAGGTGTGCCACTTGTCGAAAGCGGGTAGGTTTGACAGGGTTCAAATGCAGGTGTGGGGTCACATTTTGTGGAACTCATAGGTATCCTGAACAACATGGTTGCACATTTGACTATAAGGTGATGGGAAGGGAGGAAATTGCCAAGGCCAATCCTATTGTAAAGGGTAACAAGCTCGAGAAAATTTGAGTCAATGAAGGAAAAAATCTTGAATGTTGATTGATTTTGATGTTTATATCGGTCCAAAAATTTGATCGATCGGAGGAAATGGTAATTATGAAATTGGAGTTTGGTCATTGGTGGTTAATTTGTGTAGATTTCAAGAGCAAAACCTTGTACATTTAGTAGATATTTCCTTGGTTTATTTAATTTTGAAATGAAATGATACGAGTTCATGTGTGTATACTACTATCAACAACATTTGTTTTCATGTGTAAGATTTGCAATTGTTTCAGCTAATTATATTTATTGGTAGCATTTAGTAATTTTTAGCTTGAGATGATAATAAAGAGGTAGGCTTGTACAGGGAAAACACGTTCTTGAATATTGAAAAATTAAAATTCTAGCATGTCTTCATGTTGATCAGATAATAATACAAATCAGTTAAGAACGATCAAATAATAATAGAAAGAAGAAGTGATTTTCATATTTATAACTGGTTAACATTAGACCTTTTAAATTTATAAAGACAACGCCAAATAGCATTATAAGTAGGAAATACAACATTTGATTTAGTCTAGATCATCTAAAAATAAAACATGATATGATGATGAATCAACCCACCTTTTTTCCTCCCTTGATTCACTCGTAAAAACACAACCTTAAGTGTAAACTTGAAAGACTAAATATATAGAAATAGGACTACAGCAAATACAATGCCCTTGATAAACATTCATCTAGTTTCTTGGCCTGATCTTGGCTCGTAAAGTATTCTTCATTACCACAGTGAACTCCAACTTCTCACCAAACTCCACCTTGCTGTTTTCCGGGTAAGCGAACCACTCGAATTCTTGAACCATGCGAGCCAACATCAAGCTTACATGCACCATGGCCATTTGCAAACCGGGGCAAATCCGCCTCCCCGCCCCAAAGGGGATCGACTTCACTCCTCTCAACCCGGTAATGTCAACCTCGTCCTGACTGGAGAAGAACCTATCAGGATCGAACTTCTCTGGGTCGGTCCATATTTTCGGATCCATGGAAATGCCAGGGAGGAAAATCTCAACGATAGCATCCATAGGTATATCATACCCGGCCAACTTAGTTGGCTCAGTCACTGCATGGGGGAGACTTATATGTGTTGGAGGATGCCTACGTAGTAATTCTTTTACAACAGCGTTTAGGTAAGGCATTTTTTCCAAATCTTTTTCCTCTACTCTTTTGTCTCCAACTGTGGTTTTGATCTCCTCGAACACCCTCCGTTGAACATGAGGATTGTCGATCAATCTCGCTATTGCCCATTCGATTGCTGTCCCGGTTGTGTCGGTGCCACCATTGAGGATCTCAGAGCACAAAGTAACAATCTCTGGTATTGTTGGTGATGATTTTCTACCCTCAATTTTCAGGTCAAAAAGGGTATCAAGATATGAAAATGAAGCTGCTGTTTTATCTGATCCAGGATTTTCTATAGCTCTCTTTCTCCTTTCAATCAACGGCAGAAGGGTCTCTATCTGTTGATTCCTAACTTCCATTGCTCTCTTCCTTTCCTTATAGAAAAATGGACTTAAAATTGGAAGAAAATCGTCAATTCTTGGATTAAGAACAAGCAAGACAGTCTTCATCATCTGATCAACTTTCTCAATCATTTTTTCATCCATTTCAACCCCAAAACACATGGAGCAAAGTATGGAGAAAAATGCAAATCTTGCATTTTTCAGCACCCAAACAACTCCATCATTTTGCATGGCCTCTGTCTTTAGCCTCTGAATCAACAAATCCATCGCAACTTCTCTGGACGTACGATATTCTCTGAACTTTGTTTGGCTGAGTGCATTCTGAACCATGTTTCGCCTCAGTGACCGCCAAACAGGGCCGTAAGTAGCAGCATTTACTGTGAATTTATTGCAGCTGAAGACGATCCTTGTGGGATTTTCTTTAGGCCTGCTGGCATAGAGTTTACCTTTTTCGTTTAGTGCTTCATGTACTAAATCAGCATCACTGATGATGATCATTGTACTTGTCCCCATCTTCATGGTCAAGATGGGACCATAATTGGGAATGAGGTTTTCCCTGATATACCTGAAAAATGGTTTGCCTGAGGATGCAACCTGGAAAAGGTTGCCTACCACAGGCCAACCAGGAGGCCCTGGAGGCAAATTCAGATTCTTCGATTTCGACTTACGTGAAGAAATGAAGATTAAAGTTGATAGCAAGAAAGCTAAGGCTGAGAAAATGATATTGTAATAAGGAGAAAGTGAAGAAGATGTGAAATAATCCATCTTCTTTGGTGGATGTAAGGAAAAGGGAAGAATGCAACAATTCAAACACACCCAAAAAAGGGGAAATTGCAGTGAAGCTAATGACTGTGAAGAGAAAAGAGAGTTAGAGGGGATATTTAAGTGGAATTGAGCTGGAAATTACAGTTGGGGTTTAACTTAGAGCTATTAAAAGAAAAAAGTAAAACGTGTAATAAATACTGGGGTGGCCATAAGTGTCACAATTAGATATACATGTACTAATCTGGCAATAAAAGTCCCAACTTCCAACCTATTATCTGTTTTGCCAATGAAAAAGGGTTATGAATATTGGACAATTACTAGAATTTATGTGACTTCAACTACCACTATAGTGTGGAGCATTAAAATTTGAGGTGGAATAGTTGAAAATAAGTTGTACTCCGTCATAGGCAGATGGCTAAGTTTACATCAGAAAATTGAGAAAATTAATTTTCAAAAGCTATTTGTTTAACGTTAAATTAGTTCGAACTGACTGGAGATTTATGTGTCAAATACGCATTTGATATTATATAAAAGTGAGTACCTCTCTCTTTTAAAGAGTACATCTATAGTTATCCAGAGTTTTACAAATTACATATACAAATGAATAATAAAGCCTTTAGGGAATGAAACCAAATTTGAAACTTACATAACTTGGTAATAAGGTGGTCTGCCTGATACCCTGATCTGAGGCACTGGTCCTATCTTATCTGGTTGGTGGACTGGATTTGCTCAAGTATTTGCAGTACTTCTCTCATTGAAGGTCTCATTTTTTGTTCAGAAGCAAGGCACTTCAAAGCAAGTTGAGCCGCTTGTAGAGCTGCACCCATAGAATATTTTCCATCCAGACAAGGGTCCATTATGCGTCTCAACTTTCTCTTGTTAGACAAAGAAGCCTTTGTCCAATCAATTAAACTATGTTGCTCTCTGGGACGTTGAGGATCAATGGACCGGAGACCTGTAAGCACTTCAACCAAGATGACACCAAAAGAGTAGACATCGCTTTTCAGGCTCAAATGCCCTGTTAAATATATAAATTAACACCCAAAATATACAAATTACTGATAAGAATTTCAAATGGATCATCCTTTAATGGCTCTAATTATTAAAATCATTACAAGAAGAGTGAACAAAATGAATGAATATATATTTTACCTGTTGCCATATACTCGGGATCTATATAGCCATATGTCCCGAAGACCCTTGTCGACACATGTGTACTTTCCAAACTCGTGGGACTAAACCATGCGAAGACAGAGCAACTTACCTTCACATTGTAAGTCTGAGAAGAAAACAATGAATCAATTCAGGGAGCGAAGAGATCTTAGGATAGCCTTGAAACTTGTGAATTTAATTCAATAGGTAGGTCTTAATGCCATAACATTAGACATCTTTGTTTTTGTTCAAGCTGGTGCATGGGGAGGTATAGTAAATATCCATAGATAGAACCAGGGAAAAAACACCCAGAAGTGATTGTTAGATAATATCTTAAGAACTTGCCTCTTCTGGAAATCACTAATAATAACTCATAGTTGAAGTCTGCTATCATCTTACCTCATCTAGCAATATTTTTGACAGTTTAATGTCTCTGTGAATTATTGGTCTCTCTAGTGAGTGCATGAATGCCAACCCACGTGCAACATCACTACAGATTCTGAGCCTTAAGCCCCAAGAGAGTGGCTGAACGCCAGCATCCCCTATGTCAAATAGAATAAATACATCAATTCAATTGCACCATCTCAAAAACGTAAAAGGACCCCCTTGGTCATTAGAGTATGATATACTTGAAAAGTTATTCATGGTCAAATAATTAAAAAGAATAGGAGGGAGTATTTTGAAGGACAGCATGTGCCCTTCCCGAAAGGAGTGAAAAAACTACAAGCTACTGTTTTCAATTCGAAGTTCGGAAGAAACTTCTTACTTGAAAAAAGTAAGTGCTTGTCTAAGCTGCCATTCTTCATGAACTTATGTACAAACAGAAACTCATCTTTCTCATCACAGTATCCAATGAGATTCAAGATGTTGGGATGAGAGAGGGTTCTGAGCATGCACATCTCATCCTACAAGAATACAAAGTACTAAGTAAATGGAAGGAACATGGCATTCACAACTTAGGTGGAAAAAGGGACAAAGGAATTTTTAAACAAACATGAATTAGATTGTTAGAAAACCTGAGAGTCTTTCAGTGAATGAAAGCTTTGTGGTGTCCGTCGTTTAACAGAAACTAGTGAGTCACTTACTATATGCCCAGCAAGCCTACCTTCGTAATATATTCCATCACCACCTTCCCCAATTTTGAGATCATCTCTAAAATTACTGGTTGCCACCTTCAGTTCTGAAAATGAGAATATTCTGATACTCTGTTCGAATGAGGGCGACTGAGAGATCTTTGAGGTAATATATGTATGTAGTCGGAAGTTAATTACCTAAGTTGTATTGGTGGGGTTTAGATAAGAATTTCAAATCAACTCAAGTCCAGCAGAACAATTTGGATTCCAAAAAATAGAAAAATAGAATTCTATCAAGCAAATGAATAGAACTCCCTCAGTTATTTCAAATCAAATCATTTAAAAACAATTAGCTTTAAAGTTCATTATCAAATCTTAAAGCAAGGTAATAGACTTAGCTGAATGGTGAGGAACGGTATCTGAAAGTCATATTGGAATAATGTGTTCCTTTTTAATGTCATCAAAATTTGCTGTGAAAAAGATAGCATTTATATGACAAATTGTCGATAAACCTATAAAAGCTATTTTGGGGTACCATCAATTAGAGGAGGAAAGTTTGGCAACAATCTTAAACTGGGAAGTGTGCAATTGGGCACACTTGTGTCATTATGAGAGAACCAACGACAAAACCTTCAGATTAACAAAACAAGAAAAATTTGTTGAAAATTTAATAGCATGTTTGTATACAAACTATAGAGAATTAAGCCTGTATTAATACCATGAAAGATACAATTGAAAGTCGATTGCAATTCATTCAAATGAGTGCACAATATTTGAAGTAAAATATTGAAGTACTCACAAGCTTCTTCCTGGTAAACCACATCCTGAGGATTGTATGGCTCAGCTTCATATCTTTGATGAGTATCAAAGCCATTTCTGAATTTCTCGAAATTTGGGCCTTCACCTAAGATGTCAGCATCTCCAAAGACATCTCTTTCACTGTTGATGTATCTTTCATCTGACATTGGATCAATAAATTGGGCGGTCCAGTTGCCATCCATCTCTTGTGCCATAGAAGTGGGCGCTCCCTGTTGATTCTCCCATGCTAACTCCAGGTTTGCTACCACCTGAGCCATGCTTGGTCTTTCCTTCGGCTGCTTAAGCAAGCATTTTTCAACGATTTTGATGAACTCTTCCAGACTGCTTGATTGAATTTCCAGCTTCAAATAGGGATCGATGATCTGATCAACTCTTCCCTCCTCCATGCACTTCTTAGCAAACCATACTAGGCTTTGTTGATCCTCTTCAAGCCTCATATCCACTGCTGGCCTTCCACTCAAAACGACCCCAAATGCATAAACATCAGTTTTCTTTGATACTGTCATGGTCAAAACATATTCCGGATCCATGTATCCAAATGATCCTTTGACATTTAAGACAACATGGCTTTGCAATTGATCAATATTTTCTAATTTGGCCAACCCAAAATCTGCAATCTTAGCGACTAACTTCTCATTCAGTAGGATGTTTGAATCCTTAACATCACGGTGTATGACTCCAGGTGCCGTGCCAGTGTGGAGATAATCAAGTCCACGAGCAGCTCCGATGCAAATTTTTAGCCGTTTATCCCAGGACAGAGGAGTGTGGCGAGCTCCCTTAGTTTTATAGAGGTGATCAACAATGGTTCCCCCTGGCATATACTCATAGACAAGGATCCTCTCGTTCCCCTCAGTGCAATACCCTATCAAAGAAACCAGATGAAGATGCCGCATCCTTGAAAGTGTCTCAATTTCCATCCGAAATTCATCCTCCCCTTGTTTTGATCCAGACGTAGTCGTTTCACTGCAACAACCTCCTCTCTGTTCTTGATGAAACCTTTATAGACTTTCCCAAATCCACCTTCTCCGACAACTAATCCTTCCTCGAAATTTTGAGTAGCCGACTTGATCTGTGCAAGTGAAAATTTCTGACATTGTTGTTCAGTGGGTGAAATTGACACTGATCCTCTCCTCATATATCTCTGAAACATTGCAAGTTGATCAGCGTCCCCTAGTAGTTGTAATTAAGATGAAGACAGCAAACAGGCTATATACAAGTCAACTCTTAATTATAAAAAATGGTTCATAATCCTGTTAAAGCAAGAATTAGCAAAATTGCAAAAACCTTTACTCATAATTCACCAGAAAAGTAGTGTATTTACAAGAATCAGTGACCAACGACTTATAGAACTTTAAGAAGTAAACGACACTAGACATCCATTAACATAGACAACCATTGTTGACTCTCCGTGAGTCTTTACTATTTAACATTATTTATATTTATATATAACATTTTTATAAAGTACTATACTTCTACAACAATTAAACCAAACCAAGTCTTATCCGACTAAGTGAAGTCACTACACTTTTGTAGAAACACAAGATGCACCAATGTCTCTAAGAGACACCTGCCTAAGTGAGGTAAGAGGAAGTCGAATCTGTAGTATAGAGCAGCGGCGCCCAGCGCATGATAGCATAGAGACTGTTTCTAAATCGATCGAAGATGAAGAACAAATATTATCTACTACGGAATACTTCTCAACAGAAAATAAACAAATTTTTACCACATTTTTAATTTCATTACTAAAATAGCTTACACATCTGTGGCAAGTTAACTAACCCTTTCAGTTAATAACCCCCACCCTATTATTTCTACCTCAAGAATACTTTCAAACCTCAACTAAGTCTTCTTGAGACAGTCACCCAATTATACGTACTCATGTAAATAATTTATTCTTATATCCTGAATTCCATAAACAAAATCCTAAATTTTAGATACTTAGTACAGAACAAAATAAAAATTTGCAATTAAGGAAGGTATTATACTATTTACTTCCAGATACCTCATGTCCTCGTCTCCTTAGGGACCAATTGGGTAATTTTCAGTAAAGGAAAATGATCATCAGCTCAATTAAGAAGCTCCAGTTGTATAATTTGAGATATCAATCATACAATATCTATTGAATATTTTTGAACAGTATGTGTTACATTATTTTTATAGAGACGTAGCTAAAAAATACAGTTTTTTTTAGTTGCTCGATATCTAAACATCCCCTAGTATGAACTAAGACTAAGATCGATTAATTTATTAATTTTGATCATTAAAAAATTCGATTGTCGCTAAGTCCTTGTTGGAACGTTTGATGTTGGCGTTTAAGGTAGAAGCAAAACTTAAACAAACTGTTTTTTTGTTCCTACTGTTCCAGTGTCCATGTAGCACATGGCACCCGAGTCAACCACAAAACCAAAAAGTCAGCTTCTGAACAGGCTTGTTGCACCATATATCTTTATGGGCATGTTTTTTGAAGTTGTGAAACTATGGATGGAAAGTTTTGAGCTTATTGTTCTAGATGTGCCTTGTTCTTACAGGCCAAAATCGTGGGAATGATCTTCAACTTCCTCTTCGTACCTCCTTCCGTACCTCCTGTTTGATATACTCAACACATGTAATTTTGTTTAAGCAGAAGACACGGAAGGAAAGAAAGGTAGAGGATCATATCCAGAATAATTGATACGATAGTTTCATGATGTGGGATTGAGAGATAAGAGATTAACATGTCATTGAAGTATATTCTTCGGTAATTATTTTAGAACAAACTGAATATAAAACACATTGCATAACAACTCTACATGTATTGCCCCCAAAAAAGTTTTCCATGTTGTGCAGGCCTCATCAACATATGGGCTAACTGTGAGGTGGTGGAGGATCTTCATTGGGAGGTTCTTCAGTAGAACGTTCTTCATTAGATGGCTTCTTTTTCCCTTTCCGTTCGTTCCATCTAGACCAAGCCCACCTCAAAACAAAGAATCCTCCAATTGCATAAACCTGAGGCAATTAAAATTCAAAGCATTTTATCAAAAAAATGTGTTGAACTGAGCAATATTGATACCATGGTATATATATACGCATAATTACTAATGGATGTAACAGTCCATCTTAACATACAGCAGAAAGCAACGAGCTAATGAACTACTAACTACAAAGATGGAGAAAATTTTAACCCAGCGGCCATGTGACTTTGAACTCGACCTTTCTATCAACTCACAAATTTAAAGTTAGAAGTTCTACGTTACCAAATGATTAACCAAATCTGAAATATTAAACAGCAGAAACAAGTAGTATAACCACAAATGCCAGCGCTAGAACGCCATAACAATTTCCTTATCGTAGTAGATCTCTAAATACTTCCCCTGTAATACTGTCTCTCATATAGCGCCTCTTCAATTTTAGGAACACTCTCTTTTGTAAAATAAGAATCCTTCACAACATGACCCCCTCAAGTACTGTATCTATAACCATGGTAGGTCAATTGTTTGTACTTCAGCATCAATCACACCCTAAAATAAACGCATATGACTACCTATAAGTTGTAGGTATAATATTTGGAAAAAATATATTAAATGCTATTTTTAGTGTATGTTACTATTAACAAGATAATTTTGATTAAAATCAAAGTTACATGCACCAATTAAGCCTAAATCTTTTGTATTTTGACCACTGAAATCAAACTGTACAATCATTTTGGAATCGAAAAAACAACAGCAACAACAATCATCAAGAACTATAATTTCGTGGATGGCAAACTATTGCGTGAGCCCGAGTAGCGGCTGCGGGTCCCGTTACAAAAGAACTATAGTTTGTTCAACTATAACACAACTGACCATCTAATTAGTCCAAACCAAATTTCACTTAAACAATCTTATAATCCAAGCATACCAACATATAGTTAATTATGTAATAAAAATCAAAGAAAAATGAAGAAATTTGAATACCTGCCACAGCAAAACAGGATTAGTACTCTTGTGAGCATCCTCAGCTTGAAGCTTGAAAGAAGGCAACTCCTCCTCCTTCTTAGGGAACGTAACCACACTGTTGTTGGACTTTCGTTCTTCAACAACTTCCTTTATTACATGTTTATCCAATTCAGCAACCTTAGGCTTGTTCTCATTCTTGGGCAAAGGGAACATCTGCATAATATTAACAAAAAATGAAACAATTGGATTGGCTTTGTCTTCATTCTCCGAATGACCCCTTTTGGAGGCGGCGATGTCGCTGCTGTCCTCGCTTGTCATTTTTGCCTTGGTGTGTTGTTTTTGGGGGTCGGGGAGAACCAGGTTATAAAACCGATGACTTCGATGAGGGCCTTTAATTTAATTCTGATTTTATTTGGAATCGAAATCTGCCTTACATAAGTCCAATGTTTTCACATCATTAGATGGATAAATGCTTTTTGTTAATTATCGGAGAATATCTTATTTCAAAAGGCAACTAAGAAAAAAATACTTGAAACTCATGATCTAAACCATTAAGATAACTATCAATAATCGCTTATCTGAAAATCATGCTTACCAATACTCTTATATAAATTTTTTATGATTACATCACTTGAGTATCAAGCATAAATATTAGAAGAAGATATAAGACATTTGGAGAGTGTATATAGTCATACAATGAATTAAATGTGTAATTTATAAGCTGTCATTTGATCTGTAATAAGATGATGGTGGGAGTATAAAATTGGCCGCTAAATATCGATAAATTTTGGTAATCGTTAATTTGTTTTTAAGTTGGTATTAACTTACTTAAATTAAATATATTATCTTGCTTGAATTAGCAAAAAAATTATTATAAATTACTATTGAATTAATGTGAGGGTGGACTGTCATCCCCGATAGCTAGTCAAATTAAATCTAACATGTATAATTGTCTATAAAAGAAACAATTTGATAAATATATATTTTTATTTTAGATTAAAATAATTGGATTTATCAATTTATACGTGTCAAGTGACGAAGAGGGGACTCTGGTTCCACTATGATGTTTTTTTCAATTGTTTTTCTTTGAAATAAATGGGTGGGTTTGTGTCCATGTGGGTTTGTGTCTAGCCCAGGTTCGTTTGTTTCTATTGACGGTGGAGTGTAGAATCACCCCACGTATACTCGAGTATTATCGATTTGGATAATCAAAACTCGCTCGACACTCTACTTTGTTAAATTCCAACACTCCGAATATCGAATTTGATAAGAACCCGTATAGGTTCGAGCATACGAGAATCTCGTCCCCTCTGTTGGTTTAGTTTAAACACAGTACAATATTGAATTCATTAAAAAATCATTCAAATATTGGTTGATACATGACACATTATATTATGATTTATTGGCACTATGAGTATCAACCAATCACATCTACTATTGAGAAACCAATCTCATGAGGGCCAAAAATTAGCCTAAGTGTCAATTCGAGCAATGAAACAAACTTTAGCTTGAATATAATCCATTCACCATAAAATGCTAAGGTTAAATTTTGGATGCCTATGTTCCTAGAGAAGATATGTTACATTTCACAAATGAATAGCCAAGGAACGGCCAATTGGTTTCACCGATTTTGAAGAGCCTCAATTGTATTTTTCCATTGTTGGGCTCTTTGCTTCACATCTTCAAATGAACAGATCTTCTTTGGCTGTATCAAAATAGTTAATAATCAGTGAACGTGTTGGCTCAAATAATTCTTGCTTGACAAACCAATGTCTAGGGCAACACTAAGATGAGCATAATAACAAGCTCGATCTCTTTATGGACTCTTCCACATGAAAGTTTCAGTTGATACATAGTATTACATATATTCTGCGATTATAATACACTTGATCTGTACCAAAAGGTTGAGAAAAGTCGTGCTCACTCAAATTTGTGAAGGGAAGAATTCAATATTATGTATGCACTAATCTTCATCAAAAAAATTATTCACATGAACACCTTATGGGGGATTAATAAAGTATTGTGTACTTACTGTGATAATTTTGAAGTGTGAAGGACTTGTGACTTGAATGTTGAGTTCACTGGGATTGTCAGACCAACAAATAGTTTTGACAACCCATTCTTTAGGGTTAACATAAATCAATTTGGGTTTGTTTGTGAGGATAAGTTGCACCTTTTTGCTGGTTAATTTTTGAAACTTCTTTACCATGGAGATCATCAGGACTGTTTCACCAGGCTCCAAGAATTGTTGCCTGTAATCATTGATGAAAGAAATCATTTTCTAGTGAAAATATATATGATGCCCAAACTTGTCTTTTTCCCTTATACTTGGAAGATATGTATGCTGTAAATAATGCCATTCAAATTTTGTCCATATAAAATCACTTTCATATGGTGAATCAATGAAATTTAAGATAAGTCAAGCATACATACCATCTTGAGTCGAATGAATCAATTGAAGGAAGCCTAGTTATGCTACCAGCTTCAGAAGATGTTGTGTGGCCATTATTTTCATCATTTTTTCTTCTAGAGCCATCTTTTGTAACTGATGAATTCCATGATGCGTCCTGAATATCACGAGCGATTGAAGATGCTTACATTCAACAACAACAAATCAAGAATCAAGATCGTTCACAAAGCTTTTCTTGCAATGTGATATGTTCACATTGAATGGAAATGGACATCTAACTCATTTTGTACTTCCGCTACCATTTCTTTTGTTTTGATTAATTGCACAATAAATATTGTTGATATCATGAAATCTTTATGATATAAGCTATTGATGCGTTATGTATAATTTTATAAATGCGAGATAGAAATTAAATAGCCAAGAAATGAGTAGATGATGTTAACCGATCTCCGTCCCAGGCTCAACATAGAAAAAAGACAAGTTAAAAGATGAGAGAAAAAACATACTTTTTGAGTTCAAATCACAAGAGTTGGAGGGGTTTGAGATCTCAAATTATGCCAATCAACTCCCCTAAAGAAAGGATGTCTTTTTAGCAATGCATAACCATCTGGCCCTGCCCCTGGTCTTCTGCTGGGATCAGTGTCCTGTAAATAGATATTATATGATTTTTCATTTATCTAAACATGAAATTTGTTGATCTTGTTAAGTTTGTTAAAAGTAACTTCTTGATTATAGTATGAATTGAAATGAAAAAATAAAAACTATAGTTTACCAACAATCCGTCAATAAGATCTCTGGCCTCTTCAGAGAAATAGTTTGGGAATCTTACATCTCTAGCAACTATTCTTTGAAAAATGAGCCATTCGCTTGCATCTTTAAATGGAGAAACTCCAGAAAGCATTTGGAATATGGTGCAACCAAGTGACCATAGGTCATTCCTGGTTGAATATGAAGAATTCATTAGAGGAACAATAGCATAATATAGAAAACAGTGATAAACTAATTGTGATGATTGAAGACTAGCAGCTCAGACTAATTATCTATAGTGTGTATTGTTAACAAGAAGACCTTCTATACTCCGATTTAAGTGCTTAAGGATGATACATAAGCATGATGCTTAAATCTGATATTTGGATATACAATATTTTTAACATACATGATCATAATGCATTCAACACTATGACCCAAACGTTATGAGTTTTAAAACAAGATTGTAGCCGAATAGTTGGGTCTATTCTTAAGTACCTAAACAGGACTACTCGGCATTTCACTTAACACAAAAATTTAATGATTTACCCAAAAGTTGCAGGGGAGGAATTCAAGACCTCCGGAGGAACATATGCAGCTGTTCCCACAAATGTACAAGCTTTATCATCTGGTGAAAACAAACAAATCCAGAACAAACATGTTGAATATTATTTTTTCAATGCTTCTTTTGGAGGGTCTATATTAAAAATGATGTATATGAACTACCTGATGCTGCATTTGGTAGAACTGTTATTTGGCTATCCTCCATTGGTTTCACAGTACCAAAGTCTGCAACTTTTATATGTCCATCTAGAGTGAGCAAAAGGTTCTCAGGCTGCCATCCAGAAAATAACAATCATCTCTCCAATAAAACTAGTAGAAGTTATTATGCAATTGATGAATACCTTAATGTCTCTATGTATTAAGCCCTTGCCATGTATATATTCAAGAGTATCTACAAGTTCAGCAGCGTAGAAACGAGCCTCGTCTTCAGTTAGACGTCCTTTCTGCACCCACATCCATCCAAGCAAATCAAAAAATGCATGTAGCTAGTAGTGTAGAAATGTGATAGTTTTTGCTCAAGTTTTTAGTTCAAGAGGTGAATAATAGAAAAATTGATTGTTAAATTTAAATTCTAAAATAAATGTGACAACTAACGGAGCCATACTATTATTAAGGTTGACGATAAATCAATAATATCATAGCAATTATGTTATTTCCAGAACAAATCGATTAAAATGAAACAACAAAATGTACTTACCCTGGTTATTTGATCAAAAAGTTCTCCACCTTCACAGGACTCAAGAGCCATGTCTTAATCACATAATAAAAAAATCCATCAAATCCAATTAGAGAAGTTCAAGAGAACAAACAAAAATATATATATATACAGGAACCAATGCAAGAATATGAACAAAAAATGAGATGATATCACTTACATAGAGAATATGGGTCTTGAAATGTGAAAAACAAACGAACAACACCTGGGTGATCCAACTGATCTAGCACAATACGTTCTAGTTTCACATAAGCTGTTTTATTCTCCTTAGTGATGAACTTTTTGTCCATAATCTTCAAAGCATATACATTTTTTGTGTCTTTCTTCTTTGCTCTGACTACCTGTTAGCAAACAATGGAAAAAAAAACAATCTTGAGAGGTGATCAAATAATTAAAATTCATATAGCCAATTGTGGAGGTTAGAAGACATCAAGGGGTCGACTCACCGACGCCCCCCTCAACTTTAGAATATGTAAAGTTTACTATGCTAATTGTCTCCGTCAATAATTTAAAAAGTCGTTCATTTAAATTATTTTATGATTTTACTCCTCCCTCAATATTCGTTCAACATCCGATCACTTACAAACATTATATACAACAAACTATAACCAAATGTCCAAATATAAAACTTAGAATGAAGACGAAATGCACCTTAGAATAGGAACCAACACCATAAATCTTGCCAAGTTCAAAATCTTGAATTGAGAATTTCTCCATTGGTGCTCTAAATTTAAAATTCTTGGATATCTGGGCATTTGCATTTGCGGTCATATTATTTCTTGGTGGTGAACTATTTTGCAGCTTCATCTTTGCATCAATTTCCTTCTCCATCTTAGTTTTTGTGGCTGCAAGTTTACTTGTATTTTCCTACAATCTTTATTCACACATTCAATAAATGCATAGATCGTTTTCCTTTATAGGTTTCAATATTTTATTTTTCTTGCAAGTTTGAATCTTTTCCCAAAGAGTTGGGTATTCACAACTTCCAACAAAAGTAAAATTTGAATAATCGTATTAAGTATCAAGATTTTCAACATCAAAGCCAACCCATCAAACTTTCTAAAAATCAAATTATCTCTAATATATTTTTCTCCTTTTATCTTTCTCAACTTTCTTTATAGGGAATACTTAATCCAATACAGACATCAATTCAAAGATGCCATAATCAAGACTCAAATCATTTCATATGCATGCATGCATTACAAAAATTTGCATGTATGTATGTGTGTGCTATTATGATTAAATTGGAAATTTGTGTTATCTTTATTTGAAAAAGGTGTATGTGAGCTTTATGATATTGACGGTTTGGGTATCTATAGGATCTAAGGATGCGGAAGAAAGAGAAAGGACGAGGCAATTAACGAGAGAGGAAAGGCGATGTATTAATGGCAATCTCCAGTTTCTAATTACATTTTAATTAATAAGGTATGGATTATATGATATATAATGTGGAAGTTTATAGCATGTTTGGTACGTACGTAAATGAGAATAGGAGAATAAGAATAAAAGGTACCCCCTTCATTCTAATTTAATTTTGAGGTTTTATTTAACAAATAGGTAGGAGTAGATAATATAGTTTTGAAGTAATAATTTGTTTATTTAACTTTTATTTGTATCAAAATAAAGATTATTAAAAGTAATCAATATATATCAAACAAATTCCTATATTAAATGAACCAATTTTATTAGTTTTTGGAAAAATGAAGATTAATAACCAATAAACGGAGTAATATTATGTTTTGATTTGGGAGCATTCTTTTCCCCACATTTGTGATCCTAGCATGTAAGACAATTGCAATGCTTAACTTATGTTGATGGTTTAGTTAACAATGAAGTGAGCTAATAAAGCTAAGAAAGTAAGTTAAAACTGAAACAAAAAATTGTGTGACAAAGTGACAACTCTTTTGTGCACGATGGCTTCGCGGATTAATTAGAGAAATATACTCGGTTGATTTGTTGAAATCTTGTGATATGATAGCATCTCAGCGTCTCCATTATTAGAGTTGTTATTTAGGGGAGATACGAGTTTGAAGAAGGAGTTGGAGCTGTAAGCATCCCAAAAATGAATTACTTATTTATTCCTTGCTCATAATTTCAAGGATGGACGCCTCAGAATGTTTGAGCATCAACCTAGAGCTCACCACTCATTCCAAGACATGGACTTCAGAATTCATATATCATTAGATGCTTGCTTCATAATTTTTTCTACATAACTTGCAGCTTAGACTCTGAGTATCTACTGATGGCTCTGCAAGAATATGGCAGACTAACGGTGTTCAATTAACAACTTTGACAAGGAGTGTGGTATATAATTCAATTCATATTTTTATAAGATGCTATCATCTTAGGTGCGCCACTGGACTAGAAGGCTTCACTTAGGTTCCAACATTGAAACTCTAGAATTTTGCCCGAGTGACAGGTACATTTGTAAGAGAATGCTTTAAAGAGATTTGACAAATTCTCTTGATGCCTCATTAGAAGTTCCATCAAGTGTTTCTTGCGGAGTTGTTTGCAGTATGAACACTAATAGTTTCCTGGACCCTAAAAAGAGCAACCCTTAACAGAGCACTGTCAAGTCCCTGCTGAAATTATTTTTGTTCTAGATGGTTGCACCGACCATATGTTGAAATCTGATGTGTCCTGATCTTTGAGGAAGTTAGTAAAATGATAAGGTTGAGGCTGCTACTCATGTTAATATGTTCTCCTTGCTGTTGTTACAGGGTGATTCTTACCACTTCCAGGGAATGGGGAGTGATGGCGACTAAGCTTAATGTTCCAGCAGATTGGAAAGGTCAGTATTTAGAAACATGGATACCGATGCATTCTCAAATACTTTTCTGCCGTTTGTTGTTATGTTAGATTAGGCGTTGATAACTTTAAGTTGGCCCGCTTTACACAATTGCAGAGTGAATCTGTCTACTACTGTTAGAGTCTTTTGGCATCAGTGTTTGTTTATATTCTTCCAGAATTCTGATTCATTCCGGAACTTCCCTCAAATGGAGAGACCAAATATTCACTCTGTAGCGGGAGATCCAATCAGGCAGCCCATGAGTGCAGTGGGCCGTGGATATGAGAGACTAAGCTTCCGACAAGCTTGTCGTCTTAATAGAAGCTGTAAAAAGAAGTACACTCATATTTCAGTAGAAAGTTTATATGAGCAGCATCCGCGACCACTTCCCGTGTTTGTAATCACGTTACTATAGATCATTTGGATTCAATATTCGTTTAGTTAGTTTGAAAGTGTGCATTACATGCATTTAGGCTGATGGGTCGGTCGGAAAACAGCGCCGTCGTTATTACGTAAATGTGTGTATCTTGATAGAACTTTCCTCCATATCTGTTTAGCGGTGGGAGGCTTCTTTAAAAAGCATTGTGGTATATTAATATTAGTGGTGAGTGGCATGTTTGTACTTAATAATAGATGTGTCTCCAAAAATATAGAAGAACCAACACATTGATTAAAAAATAACTTTACTTTTATTCATAGAGATATTACGACTTTTCATTACCCTATCAGGAAAGAGAGGCTCTCAAATATCGATTATTGATCACCAATTCCGTTTCTAAGTAGGGATGTAACATGGGGAGAAACACCACTCAATCAGACTAAAAAGTATAAATCAAAGCTTGAAAATAATATATTCTGGTGAAGTGGTGTGCCCAAGATGCTTATAATATAGGTATTATAACAGGGATGCTGTAATAGTTTATAGCTATTACAGTGTGTCTGTCTATCCACCTTAGAGTTGAGCCAAGAGCCAATGAATTGAGCAGCCAATATAAAAGGCCTCTACAGGCCACGAACGCCGAAACAGCCCATGGGAAGAAGCTCTAGTGAAGGAAGGATAGCAGTTGAGGTTCGCAAGAAAGGAGAGGTGGTGATTGCTGAGACTACACTCGAGTCTCTGGAGCGAGGAGATGAACGAGACGCGTATGATGAGGTAGCATCCGCCATCAAAGTAGCTGAGAAAGCAGATGCTGCTCCATATCACTACATCTTATGTGCATTCACAACTTCACTACCCATGTATTCATCTTTGCATTCTTCAATTTCAATTCAATTCTTTTTCTATAGAGATCTAGCAAAATCGATCTCCGTTGAACGTGTACAAGTGAACCCTACACCTTAAACTCAACATACATTTATTGACAAATCATAAACAATCTAATACTACAACATAAATATCAAAAATTAATAAATAAAAGCAAATATAACACCTTAAAATTCATTGATAGAGAAATAAGCAGAGTTAACAAACATCAATACCCAAAAGCACTGAACTGACCGAACTTTTTACATAAAGAAACCCTAATTTCCCAAATAAGAACAGAAGCATTCGAAATTGAAGTAAATAACTTAAGAGCTAGTAAATTTGGTAACAGCTTTAGTGCCCTCAGAAACAGCATGCTTAGCCAACTCCCCAGGAAGCACCAATCTCACAGCAGTCTGAATCTCCCGACTCGTTATCGTCGGCTTCTTATTATAACGAGCCAATCGAGAACTCTCCTGTGCAAGCTTCTCGAATATATCATTAATAAAGCTGTTCATTATCCCCATTGCTTTACTCGATATCCCGATATCTGGATGGACTTGCTTCAGCACCTTGAAGATGTAGATCTTGTAGGTTTCCACGCTCTTCTTGTTCCTCTTCTTCTTCTTCTCCCCCGAGGCTGCATCTTTCGGGAGCTTCTTTCCGGCTTTGGGTTTCTTCTCCGCCGGAGCTTTCTCGGCGGCGGGCTTCTTCTCGGCCGGCTTCTTCTCTGCTTTTGGTGCCATGGTACAACAGATGATGCGGAGGGTACAAGTGAAGATGCGTAGACTATTAGAGGGGATACTTTGGGTACAGGTGGAGAGAGTTTGATGAAGGATTGTGTGGGTTTGGGTTGGTTTATATAGAGGTTTGAAGTGGGATGTGATTGGTGGGTTTGGAGTGGGGAGGATTGATGAGATCAACGGTGAGATTGAATTGGTGATCAACGGTGGAGATGAGAAGCGACGAGGATTGAGTGTCAATTTGGAGGGAGGTTTTGATTTTCATTTGGTCTTTTGTCGCGCCAAACAATTGGGTTTCCAAATACTAACGACACAACGTAGTGTAATAATTATTCAATTCGATAAATTATCGGTTGAGCTAAGCATTCTATTATTAAGTATTTATTTAGTATGATGATACTAAATTGATCTGAGGCAGCTAATCTCATTAGTAGTAGAAAGGTCTGATGGTTGAGTCGCAGAGGTATTTTTCTTTTTGCCTCTGTTATCTGCGTAAAGCAGGCTACCGTTGTACGATTAACCGTTGCTCGAGCTTTCAAATTTGAAAAATTTCTCTCAATTTTTTTGCTCAGATTAAATCAAGTAAACTCAATTAATAAATCGTTATTCGTCGTTAATGGATGCTAGTTGATTCGGGGTTTTAATTTTTTTTTGTTTTTTTTTATGCATCTTGATTACTTGATTTACGTTGTTTAATTAATAGTATTGTATTAGTAATGATTGATTTGTTGATTATTAATAGTAATTATGAAATTAGATTAGTAATAATGTTGATTAGGTTTGTTGATTAATAATACACTTTGCGGAGTTCTTTCTTAGGTGTGTAGATCGTGCGGATTTGCGATCGGTGTCCACATTTCGGATCGGGAGGTGGTTAAGCGGGTTGTTCCGGATCGAGCTTCTGAGTTTGATTTGATATAATACTTGTTGAAACCAACATCCAAAATCTTATGAGTGGATTTGGAGCCTTGATCAGCAATTTTTTTTATCACAATAAACCATTTTCGTGCACAACATTGATCACTAATTTTTTGAAATATATTTTTTGTATTTAATAATGTTGATTATTAATTTAGTTTTTGATTTTTTACGGACATTGTGCATTGTTGATGAATTTAGGAGAATAAGATTATGTAATTATTGTTTTGTTTTTTGTGGTATGACGTTTTAAATATGCATGTTTACCAATATCTCGCGTGATTTTTTCATTTTGTGCAGATTTGGACTCTGTGTTTGGGGAGTTCATGATGATGTTAATAATCTTAGCTTCTGCTCTACTTTTCCAAGTGAGTCCTTTTTTTTTTTTCGGCGTTTCAAGTTTTAGAGATTTAAGTTTGCTTGTGTAAATAGAGTTGATTGATTTAGTTGCAGTTGAACTTGATGATGTGTTTTTTGTTGTGTAGTTGTTATGGAAGACATAATTTGTTGAGCTATTTTACCTATTTATATATTTTTGTGGTTTTTTCTTGGTTCTATTTCCTAATTTTTTATTTAACTTAGAATTTGGGCGATGTTGAACTTATTGATTGTTTTGTAGTTAATTTTGGGTAGTGGTCATGTGAATTAGGAATCATTTACCAAATTATCTTACCAAATATTGGTGGGATATATTTTACTTGTACTGTGTTCATATTGAGAGGATATGATTTGCCTCTCAAGATATGACTTTCAAATGTGTGTATTGTGTTTTATGCATTTTCTTTTTTTAAATATACTTATAATGTTTTTAGGTATTGACTTGATTCGCTCTTTTGAATACATTGATATCGTAATGTTAGATATAGATTCATCTTGCAAATATTTGCATATAAGCATGGCTTTAGCAGCCATTATATTAGAGATGTGGTTTATAGATCGGATATGATTTTCAAATGTGTATTGTATTTTATGCATTTTTTCTTTTTATGGCTTGTTTTGTGTATGTAACATTCTTCAGTGTTATGTACTGCTTTTGAGTGTGTTAAGCAGTTCTCTTACTGATTTGTTTTCTGATTCTTCTTTGATATTCAAATTACGATAATAATTATTTATATTTTATCACATTGTTTAGAGATGTAGTTATAAGATGGATATGATTTTCAAATGTGTATTGACATAGTTTTTGTGCATTTTTTTAACTTTTCGAGAAACTTGTTTTGTATGTTGGCTGTCATGTGCTTATATGTTCTACCATTTCGTATGTTAGCAGTTCTTTTTAATGTTTTATTAAATGTATATGGTTTTTATGCATACCCTTGATATTAGTATGATTATGGTCTTTATTGGATTATTGATCGATTTAAATTAGCATCTTGACTTAGTCTTTATTTCATTCATTAGCGATGTAATTTTGTTACTTTCTATTTTGTTGGGTCTTGAAGAACATGGTGGAGTTGTTATGGTTAAATTTGAATAAATAAGTCTCTAGTTGAGCTGATTGGTGGTGATTGTATTTTGATTATTTAGATTTTGTTGTAATTGAATTAGGAAAAGTTCATAGAAGTGATCATGCTCAAAGCCAGCGGCTGTTCTCAAACGACTTAGGAGGTTGAGCAGTGGGTTGATTTAAGTAGTTGGGAGCTGAATCTCAAATCAGTCATATGTGTTTTCATGCTTGATGATCATGATGAAAATCTTTGTAGAGATGGAATCTCGTAATATATATGTCTCTGAAGTTATGATTTATGGCTTGAGTTAGGATAATAAGTTTTTATCGGCAAAAAGCTTTAATATACTCTTACTCTCATTTTTTGTGATACGTTTTTGTTCTGTTTGAGTCATTGTTGTTCGAGCTTCCAACATGATATTTGATTCCTATATCTGGGATGATCCTGTTAGATTGTGGGAAAGATAAGTAGTGAGCATGGTTGACAGACTAGTTTTGATAAAATTCCAAATAGTTTTATTATTTTTTTGATTTTATTGTTTAATCTGTGTTTGTGTTCGATATGTACCATTCGATCACTGAGTTGGTGTACTTTGAACGTTAGTCATAACGGACGTTAGTTGACTGGAAGCAAGGCGGAGAAATAAAATGTCCAAACCATTTCGTTGCAGCAACATTAAAACCTTCAAATTCCCAGTTTTCCTACAATTCTTTGACTCATGACATAAAAACCATCATAGTTTGAAGCTTTTTAGGTTTCCCAGCCTCTTATTTTATAAAAACCAGCTCATGGTTGAAAGATTTTCAGTTCTTTGACATTCAACTTTGGCTTTTCTAGTGTTTCTAGCGTCTATAACGTCAAGAACATTCATAGATTGGAAGGTTTTTAAGTTTCTTGCAACCTAGCATAAAATCCTGCCTATATCGAAGTTTGAAACTTTCTTGTTCATCGTCTCTGTAACGTAAAATGGCAAGTTAGAAGGGTTTTGGTTTTCTATATGCAGCATTACATCGAGAACATTCAAAGTTGAAAGATTTTTGGTTTTTCTCAAACAAATTCAAGTTTTTCACAGTTATTCTGATCTCCCATAACATTTCTCTTTAGGCTGCCTCAAATACAATATAGTAGTTAACTAATGGTGCATAATCAAAACTGTCAAACTACTGATGTTTTAATTTTGCTCTGCTGATATCTCAGCATGGCTGTGTGTTTTTTACTAATCAAAATAGTGATGTGAACTAAATCTGAGCTTTTAGTCAAATAACAAAAAATTCAAAAATGGCAAATCTACGAGATTAATTACCTGAGCAATAATAATCCATGGTGATGTGGATAGATGGTAAAATCAGAAAAAACTTTAAATCCAAATAACTACAAAATTATTAAAAAATACATAAAAATTAAATCTAGAATAAAATAATAATAATAATGATGAATAGTCCGGATCAAGGCGGAGTCGATGGTGGTGTGGGTTGGGTGCGGAGTCGATGGTGGGGGGTGGGGGAGGCCGATGGGGGTGGTAATGAGGCGTGATATCCGATACTTGGGTTTGGGTACTGTTTAATGATCCGTATTTCTGAGTTATAATAGAAGAAACTCCTCGATTCTTTGCTTTGGTTAAAAGAAGATGAGGATGTTGTTAGTAAATATGAAAAGGACATAGCGCTTTGGATATCATATTAAGATCATATGGTTGGTATTCTGTTTGATCATTAAACGTGCCCCCACAAATATGCTAAGGTTTAGAATAAGAAATCTGGTTGGGATTCAAGATGGTTAATGGCAAATCAATTATGGACCAGTTCGTGTCTTAAAGACCGTGCCATGATCATTCAAATGAAGGATGACTAGATGAGGTGTGCAGTTGTGTTTGTTGGAGAAATTCCCTTCTGGAGTGATAAATCGTCTGGCGTAAGAGATGCCTACTCAGTTTGATCAGTCCACATGAGAGAGCCGAGGAGGGTTGTGTGAATTGGCCTTGCGCTCTTCTGTCACTAATCTTGTTGAAAGCAGGCGGTCCTTCCGATGGTCCTTGTGCGGAGTTCAAAACTGAAACTAGAAATAAAGCGGGGCAGTTTAAGCTTGAATGGAATAAGTTCCTTAAATCAGTTCACAAGATTAGAGAGAAACATTCAGGTGTGGTGTATGATATGCATCTTGAGGAAAATCGGGACACTGAGGCCTCATCGATGGCAACTCCGGCCTCGAGGAAGCGGCCTAGTCAAAAAAGACTCGCCGAAGCCCAACTTTCTTTGAATTAGATGATGTCGTTGTTGCTATAGTGGTTGAAGCAAATCTTGTTGCCAATGCTTATGATTAGATTGCTTTCAACAGGCATGATCTTTAGATTTTGAAGGTATATTATATGGGTAACTACATTTACAGTATTCGGGTAAAGGGAAAGTGTCTCTCTGGCTCACCTGGAAAGACCTTTGCTCTTACTTGATATTGCATATGTTCTACTACTCTACGTAATAACTGAAATGCAGTACCCTTCTTGAGCAAGCTGATGCAGCGGCTCGTATTCGAAGGTGGCAGTTATAGTAGTGGAGAAATGTGGGAAAGGGTCTCTAGTGGTGAATGCATTTTATCATGAATATTGACTCTTTTATTAATGAGAATAGGACCATTTACTTACTATTCTTGAGTCTTTTGGTTATATTAATAGAATCTGCGGATGTTTTGGCATGGTAGACTAGGACATGTTAATGTTCGCTTTAAAGGTCTAAGAAGGCTTAGAAATCGTCTATAGTTTCTCATTACGACAACTGAATTCTCTAAATGTCAGTTGGTAATAGGCTAAATTCACAAAATAAGCCAACCGACTAACCTTGAGGCAATCATCATGACTTAATTAAATACATTACAGCTAATTTAAAACAGCTAGGAGTAAATGAGGTAAATATTATTATGTCATCTTTATTGATGATTGTTGTTAAGATATACTAAGGATATATCTACTGGGAGTAAAATGAGGTAGAAGAAATGTTTATCAAGTTTAAAAGCTGAAGTTGAAAATCAACTTGATGAAAATCAAAAGACTTAGGTCTGATCGAGGTGGAGAGTATGGGTCTTATTCTTTGTGTTTTGTGAGAGAATGGAGTTATCCATGAGAGCAGTGCTCCCTGTTCAATGGATCAGTTGAACGAAAAAGAATCGAACTTTGAAAAATATGATGGAGAAATGTTATGGTTTAAGTTTGAGGCCATTAGATGATAGGAACAAACGATCATATATTTTATATTCTTAATGTTACCTGTAAAAATTGATCACATGGTGATACGGAAGGTTATCCTCTATACAGTTTCATGAGGTATTGAAGTGCTTCAAGTAAGCTTACGATCCTGAAGACAAACATTGGACCTAAAGACCTGTCATTTAATGTACTTTCATTTGGGTATACTGAGAATAAGTGTTCGCATGTAAGGTTGTCTTTGCCGTCGTTATTCACGAGGCAGATGTTATACAGTGAAATGTTCTCATACTGATATTTCAATCACGGGTTAATCAATTGATTATGTATGGGCATCTTAGTTGCGCTCTTATCCCAATCAGGTTGTTGAGCCTGAGAGTAGAGAGCTAAAGTGAAATCCGCCCGGGGATGACGTTTCCAAACTTTCTATCAGAAGTGAATCTTGTGATCTTATTAGTGATGAGCTTGTTTCAACTTACATAATAGAAGAGGATCCAAAAACTTATAATGAAGCAAATTCAATTAGTGCTAATTTTTGGATAGGTATTCATGATGATTATTATTGCCCAGTCAAACTTGGGATCTAGATTGATACACCCAAAATTTATCGCCAAATAATGTGTGGATGTTAAGAAAAAAGATGAGACCTGATGGTACAATAGAATGGTTTAAAAATAGTGCTGATTAGGGCTTTACAAAAAGAAAGACATTGATTCTTTGACAACATTCACTCAAGTTACTGAATTGCACTATTAGGCTTTAATGGCTTTAGCATTTATTCGAGATCTGGTAGTGCCACCAGATGTCAAAACTACATTCTTGAATAGTGATTTAAGAGGAATATATATATATATATATATATATATATATATATATATATATATATATATATAGAGAGAGAGAGAGAGAACTAAAGAAATCATGGAGTTCTAAAACAGCCTAAACAATGGTATGAAAGAAAAAATTTAATAACATTTAGTGAGTAATGGTTACATTGTTAACAACTTTGAGTCTTGTATTCTAAAGTATTTGGATCGATTGTGTAATCATTTGCTATATATTGATGACAACTTAATTCTTGAGGAATCACTCTTGATCATCAAAGAGCTTTTTATAAATGAAATTTGAATGAAAAGGCCAAGGCCGGATGTTATCCTAGGAGTTAAGTGATTAGAAACTTTAGGAGTATATGGTCATTATGTTGGAGAATATTGAAGAAATTCAATTCTTTTGATGTTATTCTCTTGGATATATAGTCTAAATACACACTTAGTAATTTGAACATTTCTCAATCGAATATGCTAAAATTATTGATAGTGTGATGTTCCTCATGAATTGCACTCGACTTTGAAAGGGCATCGATGTATGTTCGCGCTTTACAGAAGGATATTGTCTATTGGGTTTTAGGTAATGATGAAATGATTCTCTTTTGGTGGTTATGTATTCGCCATGGGTGTGTTATATCTTGAGAAAGTCACGCTATGAGCTTGTATAGCGCTCACGTTGAATTATTGCTTGAGTTAGGAGCAATAGGCCGATTGGTTAGAAGAACTCTTGGCGGATGTGCCCGTTGTGGGGGAAACAAATGGACCTCTTTGACCGTTAGGTTGCTAGAATAATGTTTATAATGGGAAGAAAAGACACATTCGAATCAACATGGTGTCGTTAAATAACTCTGAAAATGGAGTCATTTTCTGGACTATGCAGTCAGAGAGAAGTATGTTGATCGCTTTTGCTAAGGGTTAACGAGGAGAGTGGTTCTTGTGCGTTGAGGGATGGAGCTAAAACCCTTTTCGAGGATAATGTGGTGGATACCCAACATTGGTCGGAAGCTATTAACGTGCAGCTACCTTCCCGAAATCACATGGCGTCTTTATGGTGCTTGATTGGCATCATGATTATTTAGGCGGTGCTTTTTGAATGATGAATCTTTTTGATTATGATGTTCATAGAGACATCGACCTTGATGTTCCGCTGACCTATTATTTGAGGTGGTGACACGCTTGATGGATAGTGACCTTGATATTCCATGATTATTTGGTGGTGTGGTGCATTTGATGGACATCGACCCTTGATGTTCCATAAACTGATTATTTGGTGATGACATCTTTGATAGATAGTGACCTTGATGTTCGCGGCAGTTATTTTTGTGGTGACACTACTTGATCCATAGCCAATTATTTGGTAGCCACTTGATTGATGAGGATGGACTTTATGTCTTAGCCTTTCGAACTTGATGTTACTGTAATGATGAAAACAGTCTCCCAATATCAGGCCAATTTTCTCATTCTATTACTCCCTTGAAACTTGCATGATTTTAAATTATGATATGTTATGGGGTCGTCTAAGTCAAACAAAGTTGAGAGGCGAAGTTAAATAATTGAGGCCGAAATTGTTGCCTCGTCTTTTCGTCGAAGATATTGATCTTAAGTGTCAGCCACTTTGCAGAATCTTTCTATTTAGCCTTTTGTGGGGGATTGTTGAAAAGAAAAGGCTTGAAAGCCATTTTAATTAAGTCAAACGGTCAAAAAATAGTTGACCGAGTCTAATGCCACTAGCCCACTTTTTAGAAGCTATCTGTTGTAGTTTGTTGCATAAAATATGTGAGAACAAGTTTTATTCCATACGTTCCTTTTTAATCAAATGAAAAAAGTATAAATGCTCTCTGGAAAAACCGCAGCAACAATAAACAGTTGTGATGATTGTAAACATTTCAATTCGATAATCAGCAAATCATTTAGGGTGCAGAGTTCATGCAAGTTCCAAAGCCATATTTACCAGTGGGCCGGGTAGTGTGGCTGTTGTGATGCGCTTGAGGGCTTCAGATGAGTATGATTTACCACGGAGGATAAGTAATAAATCACAGAACTTTTTGAAAGCGTTAATTCCGTTATCATGACAGCAGCAAATTAAGCGAATGGATTTTTGAGTTCGATTATCGTTTCAATTTCATGTTCATCACTGTTTTAGTTTATTATTTCTTACGATAACTATCCATGATGTTTCACCAGACATCAAAAGAGGGTCAAATGATCCCATGCATATTCCTACCCTCAAGAATCATGGAAGATACTTTACATACTTACAGACCAACATCATGCAATAAAGGGACTTCACATTCTCCACCACCAATTCGTAAAAGATGCAGATTACTCAAGGCATACATTGAACAATTCAGGGCTATTGATGTCAGTTTGTTGTTGTTCATTTGGCTTCGATGGTATTTTCTCTTTGTCAAATTCATACTTAGCGGATTCTTGATTCTTTTGGTCATTTTCAGCTGCTGGTGGGGCCGGAAGATTGAGATCCAAAGATAGAGACAGTGCCAATGCATCCTTGTTATTGTTATCAATCTCATGTTTATTGATCCCCATAGATTCTTCATTAACAGGAAGGGGACTCTTTAATGATGGACTTAAAGACAACAATGGTTGAAGATTATGCATGTGTTTTTTGTAATAATAGTTGTATGTGCTATTGTTGTTGCCATTTGATCCTCTGTGACGCCTCATGTGACCGCCCAATGCCTGCCCTGATGTGAATTCTGCTCCACAATAAGAGCATTCATGAACTTTGGGAGAAGTAGTAGATTTGTTCAATGTCGAATGATGTGAAATGGGTGATGTCAAGTTACTGTAACTGTTGTTCCTTGAAAATGATAATGATGGTGGATTAAAATCATAGTCATAGTCATATCTGAAGACAGAGGAAACATGTCCTTTCTTGATTTCTTCAATGGCGAGATTCTTAGGCTTCTTGTGACTCGCCCTGTGGCCTCCGAGTGCTTGGAATGATGAAAATGTGCGATTGCATGTCTGGCATTCATAAACAAACATCCCTGATTTCCCATTCGAGTGGGAGGATGTTTCGATGTATTTTTTGCTATTGAATTTAGTTGATGGCGGATAATAGTTATGATCAAGGTAATCATTTTTAGTTGATGATTCTCTTGAACTACCTTGAGAAAGCAAGATCAACAACCTAGCTACATCTTCCTCTTCCGTGGTTGTACTATTAGCATCATCCGAGGAGCCTGCTGCTAGAGATAACCTCAGATTAGTGCTATCGTTTTGGTTGTTATCATTGTTGTAATTATTGTTTTCCCCTGTAGTGTTTTCTTCATTGCTGCTATATCCTACACCTTCACCGTGAGATAAATGAGCGCTAGCGACGGTAAAAGGGATTGGAGAAGTTGGTCTTTGACGACGTTTTGTTCTCTTGCCCTTTACAATTTGTTGAGATGGATCTTTAAGCTCTCCTACCACCACTTCTTGCAAGGCCTCCATTTCTTGTTTCCTTATATAAATGTTGCCGCCTTGATTGGTGATGGAGGAAAATAAAATGATAGAACTGAAATCCCCCAATAAGAGGATATTTAGAGATTTTGTCCCAAATCTCTTCTACAAAACGGAAAACTAGATAATGTTCAAAAAATGAAGAAAAAAGAATTCTGACATTTGAGTTAGATTGTGTGTTATAAGGGTAGGGTTGGAGGCTGAAAACATGGTGACGAAAAAGGAGAGGTTGGTCAGCCTTGTTAAATGGAAAAGACCGTTTTGCTCTCCCTTTCTTACAAGTTTGCACTCTCGGTTATTGTCTTCCATGGTTTGCTAATTTATGTATTTGGAGGTTAAAAAGAGATGGAAAAAACACCACAAAGTTCAAAATATTTGCACCAAAAGGTATGGTTTGGGGTAAAAATATATGATCCATAGATTCATTTTTAAAAAATTAACAGATCTCATTAACTAAATTTCGTGTTCAAGAATATAATATTGACATTAGATATACAAAGAGAGGGCAAATGCTATAATTAAGGGAGAAATGCCCATACGACCGTTCATGTTACTTGTCAAATTATAACCTCTTAGTGTAGGAGCAAGGAGAATGAATATTATTATAATGTGGTAATTATTTATTTGAGTCATGGTCGGGCGGGTTCGTGTGGAGCGAGCTATAAGGGCTCATCCTCGACTCTATTTCTCCTCCAATCTAAATGAATATTTTAGATTGCAATAATTCATCATAATAAAATTTTAATAATTTCAATTATATGTAATAAATAATAACGTAGTAATTCAAAAGCTCAAAATTTGCTTTCCCTAACCTTATTCATCTTGTATTTGAAATAAAGTAGAATAAAATATAAATAATACTTTCATAAAGGAATGGAGTTCCTTAGAGTTGAGTCAATATACTTTCATAAAGGGAGAATACGAATCTCGCAATTTTGCTCCAACAACCATTGATGTCCAAATTTTGTAGCCATTTAGGTGTTGTTCTACCCCAATATGATTTTTAACTTTATTCTTATGAGTTATGACATAGGCCATGCCATAAGTTTTTGAAAACAAGTGTGCTATTGTTGAAAAAATCCCTTTGGGCTACATTTGAATTCCGAGACACCGAACTTGTGAAGTGTTTAATACTTTAATCTACTATCTCTATTTTCTACCTACATACACCCTCCCAGTCCTCAACGGGCTCATTATGTGTTAGAATGTGACTTGATCTCCCACATTGAGTATAATATATATATTATATGTCTGAATTATTTTACAATATAAACTGGGTTGTGTGGTTGATTATTTTTAGTTAACACTACGTAATTTGTTTCTTCCCCATTATAGTGAAAATGTTGGTGGGCTTTGGGCACTTGTGGATAAGTATAGCATGGATTAGGATCTGCGGTAGCTAGCCGTGTCCCTAAAATCGTTATAAATAAAGAATAAAAAGCATTTAAATCAAACAATCATCTTGAAAAACTTAAAACGTAATCTAAGTAAATTGAAGGGAGCAGTACATACATTCCAAAGGGCGTTTAAAACATAAAAATAATATTTTGACTATTTCAATCTCTTCAACAAACAAGTAGGTGGAGTTTTATTAATGTCTGATAAAATTTCATCTTCCTAATATATGTTTCCGTTATCATCATCTTTGCAATTAACACTAATGCCATAAGTCTACAAATAATAATTAGGAGAATTATTATGACATTAAATCTTTTGTTATTTTATAAATACTACACTTAAAAATAGGCAAAATAGTCATTTACCTCAAACAAACATTGTTTGGCTGTAACCTTTCAGTGCTTACATAGTTAGGGAGTGGAAGCAATCAATACAATTGAATTGAATCAGTTTCTTCAGTGACAGCAATAAAATCTGAATAAGAAATGCCTGTAGATTCGAATTGAATATTTGAATATATTTTATTAACTTGTAATCATTATATTAAATTTAATTCGAGCTCTTTGAATTGGTCGAATATTGATAGAATGGTATCGAATTGAATTCGAACTTAATTTTAATATTCGATTCGAATACGAATACAAATTCAAATACTATTGTAAAAACAAAATTCAATGATATTCGATTCGAATTTGTTCATTTCCACCCATAGGTATAGTACAAGTGAAATTTACCCCATATATCATATGTGCGTTCCTGACACGTCTCGTGGATATCGGGTCGCGCTTTCGCGATCTTCTTGTCAGCGTGAGTTCGATCGCAGCGTAACAAATGGTGTTGTTGAATCGAGTCGTGCCTCGGTGTTCTTGAGGTTATTTGGTACTTATTTGGTATTGTGTATGGGAATTAGTGCGGGCCAAAATCAGAATGCATCTCGGATAAACTTGCCGTATTGGTGATGGGTAGTGCGGGCAGATTCGTGGGCGATATCAACATATATCATATGTACACTCATGACCAAATTTGTGCTGCAGAGAAAAAGTGGAGAGAGAGAGAGAGGATTGATGGATACAGTGAATTGAAGTCCTTCCCTTTTTCCTCCCCCTTCTCTCTACCACTGCCAACATCGACTGCTATCGATTTTCGTCTGTCTTAATGTTTTTTGTTAACGCGTTGTCTAATTACTTCAATAATCATTATTAAATCCAAATCCTGGATTTATTTATTATATATATACATCAACACATTGTCCAAACATTTGAGCAAAGCTTCATTAATCAAGAACACATTACTCCTTTACATGCTAACTTCTGAGAATGGTTAATATTAACTGCATTATTCCCTTTTGCTCCCTCTTTGCTTCCTTGTTTATTGTTGTGTGTTCTTTCAGTGATGGCTTCTTTAACCTCACTCTGCCTCATCAGCACCCCTACCCTGATGACGTGGCTCAACATGTGCAAAGGTAAAGCTTCAAACTTTCAACTTTATGCACAAATCTGCATCTGGGTTTTGTTTATTACAGCATTTGCTCATCTGGGTACTTCATATTTGCTTAAAAGAGGCACCTTTTTAATTTACTCGGTATCTGCATTTTTCTTTTCCTAAAGCTACAAACTTTTAGCTACTTGTTTTTCCTCATGAATTATAAGTATTCCTAACATCCTCTGGGACTTGTTTTTTGCATGTTAAGGAATGTCCGAATCCGTGTTTTTCATTACAATGGCACAAGGGCGGATCTAGGATATTAGTAGTAGGTGTTCGGATTATCATTTATAAAATTTAAAATTTTGGACAACTATAAAATACACATAAAAGTCACCATTGTTGTTATTTTAATGAAAAAAATATAGCTAAAGATATAATTATGATGTCATTTTTCATTTATGATTTTTTTGGGTTGTTCAGTAAACAATGAGTGACCCCTACTGAATGGCACAAATTAAAATCTGGGTTTAAGAGTTCACAAGATTTTGAGGTTAATTTTTGTCAGAAAGGAATCTTTCATTTCCATATTGGTCTTTGCTCAGTAGTGGTTTGCTTTGGTTATTTTACACTCTCCTCTAAAAGACACCAAAAATGTCCTGCATCATATTAGTACTTTTTTCTTATTTTTCTTTCTCTATAAAAGCAGTACTGGTGTCATTTTTCCAATACAGTCCTTTTCACATTTCTGTCTACAATAATTTCATTCTTGCTAATTAAAGTTCATAAATTTTGCTCCACAGAATGGTTAATATGTCCATTACAAGAAGGGAAATGCTATCTAATTCATCCTTAATTAAGGACCAATCAAATTGTCAAACAGGCAATCCAATAGATGATTGCTGGAGATGTGATACTAATTGGGCGAAGAATCGCCAAAGATTAGCAGACTGTGCCATTGGATTTGGACAGGGTGCATTAGGTGGCAAAGGCGGTCGGGTTTATGTTGTCACTGATTCTTCAGATCAAGACACAGTGAATCCAAAACCAGGCACTTTAAGGTTTGCTGTGATTCAAGATGAACCACTTTGGATTGTTTTCTCTGCCGATATGGTCATTAAGCTCAAGCATGAGCTGATTGTGAACAGCCATAAGACTATCGATGGTCGTGGAGCTAATGTTGGAATAACTGGAAATGGTTGCATAACATTGCAATATGTCAGTAATGTAATAATTCACAATATTCATGTTTATGAGTGTAAGCCCTCGGGGAATACTGTGATAAGGGCGAGTCCAACACATGTTGGGTATAGAAGCAAATCGGATGGGGATGGTATTTCTATATTTGGGTCCAGGAGTATTTGGATTGATCATTGTGCTTTGTCTCATTGCACTGATGGCTTGGTTGATGCCATTATGGGGTCCACTGCTATTACCATCTCTAATAACTTCTTTTCACACCATAATGAGGTTATGTTGCTTGGCCATAATGATAATTATGCTCCTGACAAAGGAATGCAGGTTAGCAGCTTATACACTTCTTTTCTCAATAAGTAAATTATTATTAGTGTCATTGTTGAATAAATAGAGTAACTTCAAATTACCTTATGTCTATTGTCTTAAAAAAATATACGGAGTAAGACTTAAGGGGATCGTCTATTATGTTCCCAACCGTTAAGACCGAAAGGGTTGGATATATATATATGAAATTGAGGTGACATATCCATTAAGGGGTCGAAAAGAAAGCATAAGCCATTATGAATAGCTGCACTAAAATCCATTGGCTAAAATAACTGAGATTGAGGGTAACAAGATACTGAAAATAAGAAATTAAGGTTATATATTAAGATCACAAGATGAAAATGTTTGTCCAGGTGACTATAGCATTTAATCACTTTGGGGATGGTCTAGTGCAACGAATGCCGAGGTGTAGGTTGGGGTACATACACGTTGTGAACAATGACTTCACGGAATGGAAAATGTATGCAATTGGTGGGAGTGCTAATCCTACCATCAACAGTCAAGGCAATCGCTATATTGCACCATCCGAGCCAGATGCCAAGGAGGTAATTAAATTTAGACAACAGTTTTTATATGCATTTGTCTGTCAATCCGTTGTCTTTATCTATATGGACATAGATCTATTGTATAATGAACTAATGATATTATAAAATTATGAGAGAAGAGGGGACTTTTCATTTATTTTCAAGGAAGAAAATGTTAGTTGAAGAATTTCTGGCGGATCCAAGAACGAAGCATGTGTCCAAAATTATAAGCAGGGAGTTGTTGTTGTTGATTAAGACATGGTGGCAGATTTTTCTTTTTATATCAATCTAATCATAATTGTTTCTGTAATCGAATGTTGAAATGTTATGCTAATGGTAAATATATTAGTTTGTACAAAACAAACTTATACTTATTACTTGTCATCTAGTTATCTCAAAACAGGAAAAATTTGTTTACAATAGATTTTCAATTACTCTGATTCTTTCTGAGACCTGTATTCTGCATATTGGGAACATTAGTAAAGGTTGTTTCTTTTGTCTTCCTTTCATCCATTTCACTACATTGAGTTAAATGAATGATGTTGAACTATGGTCATATTGCAACGAAAGAAACAAAAAAGATCATGAGGTTGCATTTTTTTTCCTGGATATAACCGCAGTGACCAATATGAGTGCAAGAAAGCTTAGATCTTGGTATATAATTGATGTTTGTAAACAGGTGACAAAGCGCGTAGACACGGATGAAGGGAAGTGGAGTGACTGGAACTGGAGAACTGATGGGGATGTAATGGAAAATGGTGCATTTTTTGTGCCCTCCGGCGGGGGACTTACTGCACAATATGCTAAGGCCTCAAGTGTTGAGCCCAAATCTGGTACTCTCGTCCAGCAACTTACTATGAATGCAGGAGTCATTGGTGGCCCAAGGTACATAGTTACCAATCACTCTTTTCCCATTTCACTATAACTTGTATCATCTTTTGCATCTCTAGTATAACACTTTCTAATTGTGTGTTGGGTTTAAAATGAGTAAAGAGGAGGGTACATAATATTCAAGAAATGAGAGGGCCTGTACCTCTAGAAATGACTTTTTCTTAGTTTGATTTTACAATAGAGAAAACATGTGAATTTCACTGTCAAACATTATGTTGTCTTTCATAGTTTCATTTGAGTGCTCTTACAACTGTGGTTGAGGTCCCACAAAGATTCCCCTACTTGCTGACATTTTTTTGTAGCTTTTCTTTAACATTTCATTATCTCTTGATTGAGTACTATATTAACAATCATGGGCTAATTAAAAAATCTAATTTATCGAAGAGAGAAATGCATATCTCAATCATGGGCTTTCACTAATATTTGATTAATTAATACCATTACTTTCTTCTCAACTTAACTTGGAGATTGCACTAGTCACTTTTTTGCTGGAAAAAAAAATCGGCTGTTGTCATTGCAATGACTTGATTCCAAGTTTTGTCATTGCAAGTAATACCCGTGACCCTAGTGGTTAATCACTCAAAACCCCTAACTAAATTAATCTTATTCAAACATAATATTTAGTTTTTAAATTTGATATATGAGTGATTGATGCATAGTATCTAACGGTATGAATCTTTTGATAAAAACTCATAAGTTACATGGATGATATTATTGCAAAAGTAGGTTGATCATATAATGAGAAAAAATGCAGTGTGGGACCTGAGGGTTCATACTGAATAATTTACTAATTATTTGTAATAGAATCTTTTACAGAAAACAATGTAGCAAATTATTTATTCATGATCAATCACTTATACTGGTGAAAGACAATAGGGCATCGGTCCAGTACATGTGATATTGCTGGCTCTTGAGAATCTAGCCACCAACAGCCTTGCATTGCCTTATACAGTTGTGTTTTAGGAAGTTCTTTCTATATTATATATTCACTTTTGAGCAGATTTTGTACTGACTCACCTTGCATAGTCATGGACCATTGCAATTGTGGAGATGCAAGATTAGAGAATAGGAGTCGGATACTTGGAAATTCTTGTCCAAACCATCTAATGTGTGAACATTTACCCCTTTATTTGATTCCATTTTCCTAAGTATCTCACTCACACAAGCTTGTGTGAAGCTAGACTGTAATGGGGAAAGAAACTGGTTATCATGGAAAAGATGTTAAGATAATGTGGGACAGGGAAATTTAAATTAAGTCATGTTAGGTGCTCTCTTAATCTGATGTGGTCATGTTATATTCTTTGGACTTTCCAGCCAATGGACATGGGGCCTATATTAATATTATTGTCCAGTTCTATTCTACAAGTTCTTGTACCACTAGAAAGGCACTTTGGTTAGGGAATCATTTGCAATTTTACATCTTCCCAAGTCAAATATGGTGGTGGTTCGAATCATAGCGATACTCTCTGCTAGTTGTAACTTTTAAGGAAGTCTCTTAAGTATTGCCTTATCTCAGAAACAATTTAGCAGAGGTCTTCCGTCCTACGATGACACTCCATCTCTACATTATTTTTACTCGATTCATACCCAAGAGATTCTAATAAGTAGTGTATTAAGATCAATGTTCTATGTTTTGCATCCAATCCTTGCAATTCAAAGAATAATTTGGACATGATTTGTAGCGATTAATTTTTTGTCAGTGTTTACTCTACCCCACCTCTTCAACTCAAACGGTCAAATGGTACCCACTGCCTTCCAAGTTTCTTAATGTCCCTCTCAGATCAGCTGTATATGCTGTGGACTGTGGATGCATGTGATGGGGGACCCTATTGCTGACTTTATCAACCCATTGGATCAAACTTCATCAACTTGGGGCTACTTTACTTGCAGCTTCTTTACACTTTCCCTTTTATCTATTAGGATAGGTTTAACCAGTTTTTAGTTTTCTGGCTCCTCTTTTTCTACTTAATCTGTCACTAAACTATTTAATGTAATTCATGGTGCAGGGATAACAGTCTTAGGTATAATGATGCACCCACGTATGGCGGACAGAGCCCCGACGTATCGGGTGGTGGGGATGAAGACTTCTTTGGGATGACATTCGCAAGTGGTGCGACCATTAAGCCATCGTCACCATCCACCATTTTTTGGCCTCTTTTAATTATTTCCATGTTGTACATTGCCACCAATCATTGTGCTTTGTTATCCTTACAATTATTATTGTAGCAATAAATGCCTTAAGAAAAATTATTGAGAAGAAAAAAGAGAGGAAATTGAGTTTTGGTTGATGGTACATTTCTTAATCTTGTACATATTTTGATTGATGGGAAACGATATAAAAGGTTCTAAAAGTGGGGTCAAAACAATTTTGCTTCTTCTTTGGTTGGTGTTCCTTTCGCTATATTTTTTGGGATACACTTTGTAATGCACACAACTCAAGCACTATTATGGGATACATTTTTATACTCAGAGTTGAGAGTGTATTTGCAGGTGTAAAATCAATGCACTAAACCTAATATATGGCCTAAGCTCCATCTTAACTATCATATTGAAAACACCTAACCCAGGACCTAACTGAATAAGTGAATTAAAATTGCGTGTAATATACATACCTAAGTCGCAAAGAGATACTGCAAGAAAGAACTACTGGATAAATCAATTCATATTTGGTTCCACCAAATCTCTTTTAAGGTAGATAGAAGTTATGTTGGTGTGGACTAAGTAGGTGCATAATCCTGCTTGACTGCCATACTGCGGCTTCGCTTTAATTGCAGAAAAAACGACAGGCCAATCGACAGAACCACCAAATAGCTAGAACGTGGAATGCATTCATGGACCAAATTCATTTTCAAACAAGTAAATATGGAATCAAGTTCGCGTGAAAGCCTGATATACAATGTCTAGATGAAAATCAGATTCCATAGACATAAACAGAAAACGGTTCAGTAGCAATCAAATGACGACGTGCAACAAGATCAATCCATAAGTAAACCTGATATGCAATATGTTTTGTGGCGGTTGGTAGGTCAGGAGGTTTGCCATATAAGTAAAATACTCTTGTAGAGCTCCCTTCTTTTTTTGGGTAAGACTTGTGGAACTCCCTTCTGACAAAAATATTTTACACGGTTTGGATGTTTATGTATGCAATCTTGAATACTATATGCTCTCAATTTACTCTGAAATGTTGCTGACAGAGGTGTAGTGAAATACATTGGGGCTTGGGGGGGAGAGGGAAAGTAGATACAACATAATACAGTCTGCAGAACCTTCCAATGGAGTCGATGAGTTAACTGACCAATTGGCCACCTTAACTAGTTTAGTTTTCTTCAGCTTCTTCTAACGCAGTCTGCAACGATTAGAAGTTGAAACGTTTATTATGTGGAAGCTGATTGAGAAAGGGATAAAATTCCAGGGAAGCATTTAGCTCACCATCATTTCATCATCTGCCATGATCTCTTCAATGACCTCACCAATTGGTTTATCGGCACTGTTGGGTACAAGAGCAGCGAAAACAGGAAGATCCAATCCTGCATGGAAGTAAAGGTGATCAAAGCTCATCAAGAAAGAATATGAAAAGTCCTCGCACCAAATATGCCCAAGAAACTTGATGTGTGTTCTGTTTTCGTAACAAAATACCAAAATCTAATCAAATGATGGAATCATTTGTTAATGTTGGATAAACTGAATTTGGTATATAAATAAATTCAAAATCATATCCACTTATGTTGAGTAGAAAGAAAAACAACAACTACAGACAATAAAAAATCTTGCTTTCATTTACCAATTTCTGGGAATGCATCAATAAACATCATCATCTCCTCTCCAGAGAGACCAGACATGAAGCAAATTCGTGGCATTTCTTTAGTGATCTGAAAGACCAAAATGAGATACTCTAACATCTATGGAATAGATACATAACCTAGAAATGAATTCAATATATTCCAACGTTAAATACTTTATGTGCCCAAACTAAACATGTTGAACACCCAAAGAGTAATGGAAGATGAATAGCTCACGAAAGAGTGACGAATTCTAACCTTTACAGCTTCATAATTTGATTGTTTGGTATTCATTGCTTCCCACAAGGAAAGATCAATCATATCTTGGGTACATAATATAACCTGAAACATGTATTGGAAAACCAGTTTTTTGTAAGCTAAAGGCAATCCCTATAAAAACTCTTTGAGCCTGGGTATGGGTGGATCGCTTTGGTAGGAATGATTTCAAATTCTCTGCTTTTCTTTTACCAAATGAGATGGGGAGTTGGGGGAGGGGGGGTTAACTAATCTTTTCAGAATGTACTAGTTGAATCTGAATGTAAATGAAGAAAATTTATCTTCATTAATTTACTTCCAAAATCAAGTATCTATCAGATGACAGATGTACACAAAGCCTGGCAACTTAAACTCGAAAAAATGAAAGAAAATCAATAGCATTGACGACTTGAAATTTGGATAACCTCCATGAATTCGCCATCTATCTCTTTAAGAAACTTTTTTATCTGCACAGACAGAAGGCAAGATAACACATATTAACTGTTACTGTAATAAATAAGAATACTATGTAGCTGTAGTACTGCCTCCTCCTAAGTGACTAAGTGCCCTTCGTCTATCTAAGACTTCCAAAAATTATGTCTTATTTAGTGAAATTAACACTTGCTAGACTACTAACTTCAATATATTTTTTGAAATGTACAAAGAAAGGGAATTATGGACAATGTAGGGAGAAATATCTTACTGAATCGATGTGTAGAGCAAAGAAGTGAAAAAGTAAGAGCATGAAGAAGTTACCTGTATTGCTTCAGATGCTTCAAATCCAAGCAACAACATAGCCTTCAGAACCAAAAAACAAGTGAGTTCTAATCGTTCTAACAAGTATCACATATTTGCAGGCTTGCAGCATGTCAATATCAGTAGCTCTATTATTCTCCATTTCTAACTCAAAATAAGAGTTGCAAATTGAAAAAATCTATGTCATTCACAGAAACTCGAACAAGAAGTTCCTCAATTTGCCTTGTTAGTCCGATTCTTCAGCAGTCATCATATAGCGGGAGCTTGACACACCGGAACACTTTTCTATTCAACCACATATTGAACATAATGATTCAAATTCTAATACCTTCTTCCAAGATGATAAATAAACTAGTCCACATAATAACAAGATACACATTTGAATATTGAATTGCCAATTATATGAGTATCTCAATTTCCAATGTAGGTCGAAGCATCAAAATTGAACATCAGTTAATTGTCCACAAACAAAATAGCAAGAAACTATCTGAAGAAAAAATAGTCTGGTTTTACAATATTATCCTTGGAGGCTGTTTAGAGATGAAATTGTGTAGTATTACATCCCTGAATAAGCAGATCCATTCTCGACCACCTTTGACATTAACAGAGTAAAGTTTCAGCATGTAAAACGTTTTATTGGTATCAGAGTCAAACCGAATATTATTCGTTCGATTAAGGGATGTATATTTCTATTAGGAAACAGTTTCAATATGCAATGTTTAAGTAAAACTTACTGGAGGACCATATTGAAGATGTTGAGCATTGAGTGGAGCCAACTTTGAGTCTTCAGTAGGAACCTCTGTATCAAATAATCAAGAATAATCCATAGGAAAATTAACAACTATATGCAAATTCACATTCAAGAATAATGTACCTTCAGAAGTTGCTCTTGACAAGTGATTTTTCTTGAGTTTTAAATCAGTGAAAGTTGCAGGTTTCAGAAATGAAGAAGATAAAATGTTGAAATTTATATATGGTAATGATTGAATTGACAATTTAATGGATTTATTGAAGCTAAAAATACGTTGGGTGGTTATGAAACAAGAATCCATTGTTACATTTATACGGACTACTCTTTCTTTCTGCACTCCTTATCCTTTTTCAGTTGGGTTACGGGGTTTTTATTTTCATGTGAAAATTACTAAAATGTCCATGCCAATATTTTTGCCATAAAATTTCATTTACAAAAAAAAAAATTGAAAGATGATCAATGAAATGTGATGTTATAGAATATGTGCAATGAAATGATAAATGATGATAAACATGTGATAATAACCATGCATTTAATCCTATCACTTATTTCATCCGACTCAAACAAAGTTTTGAATACAAATTTTTATGAACTCATTTAGTGTTGTTTTGAACTTTTTTCGAATATATCTTATTGGATAAAGATCCAAAGGCTAGTAATAACACCATATTTGAAATTAACTTGATTATCAAATGATAATCCAACCATGAACCATGTACATATTAGTTATTCGGTGCAAACCTTTGAGTCGGAACAAAAAAGTTGTCATTTACATACCATTTTCTCCATCTATGCGTGTTTCGATTATAAAAGATGAAGGGTCAAAAGCATGAGCAGGATATACTATAATGTGTTATAAATATGGTGGTGATATGCTTGTGAATAATATTCAGTTGTGTAATTGTGTTGCTTGAGAAATAATGGAACCCGAAGTATACAGTCAAAACATCTAAAATTTATGTATCAATCGTGAAAATCCCTTTTTCTAATGCACACCAAATGTAGCCTTTAAAGGCAAATCTTTTGTTGCCCACGGAGGTCCCTTTTGTAGATCATATCCGTGACCGAATCTAACAATGCAATCTGGGCATATAACCTTTTCATCATGCAACCATTGGTCGAGGTTCGATTTAAGTGTCTCATTCATAAAAATCGTAGTTGCTGATAATGCATGAACGACTCAATGTGAATGAAATTAATGCCAGAAATTGAACGCATTACGTAGTTAATTATTTCGAACAATTCAAATACTTTATTTATATGTTATAGAATCAAATAATTATCATATTTTATATATGATAATAAGAATAAATAATACAAATAAATATATTAAAAGTAATATAAATTTTTTCACTTAGATTTTATTTAATTATTTATTATAAAATCATCGATAAATAATGATAACATATTCATTTCAACTATATATTTTAAAATATTTGGTAGTAATTTCAAATTTAAATAATAATAATATATTAAGTTTCATATTGCTAATATATTAGTTTCTAGAAATACAATATACTATTTTAAAGTAATACTATAAATATTAATTTAAATATATTTTTTCTTACCAAATTCTTTAAATTGATACTAAGATATTCACTAGAATTATAGTAGTTTAAATATCACTGCTTTAAATTATCTTAATATTTTAAATTTTAAACAACACTAGTATATTTTATTATAAAATTATAAATTATATATGTTATTATAAAATATTTTACTACAATTTTCACATTAAATATATTAATTATTAATATAGTTAATATAATAATATAAGTTTAATATTATATGACATATAAATATATAACTATTTATTATTATATATATTGTTATTTATAATGTTAATAACTTGTCTATATTTCATTACTCAGATAAGGTAATCTAGCTAATATCGTTTGAAACACGAGACGTTATATCTCATAAATATACGTCTGGCTGAACAATTGTGATTCTTACAACCGACATTACATTTAAATAATAATAAGTTCGACATATGTTAATTGTTGGATAATTAATATACTAGGGATTAACTTGATTGATGTTAGGGGTTATATCGATTTACTAGAGTCCTATAATCTATATATTAATATGTTCTGCTAAACACAAATTAATATACTAATTTCGACGAAGCCCAAGAGGTCACACACACACCAACTAAAACGAACTATAATACGATTATAACTTCCTAGTTTAAAACATAATCGTATTTAGAATATTGGAGCCGAAATTCCACCGTTGGAATTTCATCTAGTTAGACTATAATAGTGGAATTGATAGGGGTTCCTAATCTTCAGATAATCATTATCAATATTCTACATGTACCACTTAATATGCATTTATTTTTGTGATGTGTCGGTAAGATTCTATAATAACTCTATCTTGTTTTAGTGAGTATATGAGAAAATAGAGAATTTTGCCTTAAAACTCTAAAAGATTCTGTAACGTTTTATGAGCATGAAGAAGCCAACACAATAAAACGCCTAAAAGTAGAGATTTTGATGCCTATATAAAACATTCATGATTTTCATGAATCGCTTGTACCAATTTTTCCAACGTTTAGTTGAAAATTTTTCTCCCCTTTCTCATAGTCGACTAGTAGGTGGTTAAAAATCCCTTTGGATTTTTTTGTCCAATCTCGACTACAATTTAATATTTTAAATTACTTCAGAAAGTGCCTATGGCATGCTCATACGTCATGCGACTATTCTAGAGACATATTTAATTACTCAGTTATCATAATTACTACAATTTGAATTAAAAATTATTTAATTGCAATTCAAACATATAAAATTCAGATTCAAGAATATAAACTGTTTTCATGCATTTAATAATAATGCACTTATAATTTGTAGCCCGCTCATGATGCCACTATCGGATTTACTGATTAAAATAACAATTACAAACTGCAACTGCGATTCTAAGAATATAATAAAAACAATAACGCATGTGTTACAGACTCTTCTAAGATTTGGAATATATTTGAGGAGTATGAGACTAACAATCAACGATTAGCTAATTTTCCTAAAAAATTATACCGCTGATTAATCCATTAAAAAACTCATTGCTTCGTTGTACCGCATTCGTGCCCACTGTCCACACTCCACAGTCGCACACGTTTGGCTCCTTAATGGGCTAGCAGCCCATTTCGGCTGCTTTCAAGAACACTCATGGGCCTATTTAGTTCACTTGCTGACCTGGCATTTGGCTACCGACGCTAGTTGTGATCCGGTTCGTTTGCCCATCTCCTGGATTTCGGGACCATGTGAATAGTACAGGGCTGAGCTGATTGTTTGGTTTGGTGTTTGGATTTTAATTTGTTTAAATCTTATTTGGCTCAAATTAATATTTCGATATCAATTAAAATTATTTTAAATTAATTTTAAGTTGGAAATTAGTTTAATTAATTTAATTTAACTACTTTTAATAGTTCTAATTTGATTAGATGTTATTTTAATTGATATATGATATTGAATTAAAATAAAGACTATTAATTAATTAATTCTAATTTGATTAGATTTAATAATTCGAATTGATTTAATTAAATTAGAAATCCATAATTATTTGATAATTAGAATTTCTAAATAACATATAATCTGAAATTAAATTTTATTAAAAATATAAATGAAATAAATAGTATTTTTAGAAATACGTGTTATTTAATATTAATTATTAAAATACTTAAAATAATTTAAGTAATATTTACACTTTAGTAATTAAATTGTATATTTCATTTGATGAATATACAATGACATATTTATTTAGGAATATTTGTATACTTTTAAAATATGGTTCTTAGCTATTATTTATGACATGCTTTAATCTTGTTATTAGATAATTAGATATGCATTACATAATAATTTGATAATGGATAAGAAGAAGATTAGTGATGTGACTTAGATGTATTTTTGGAAAATACAGCCTGATTATTCTTTACATAAGATAAATGAGTAGAGAGATTTTGATTTATTATTATTTAATGTAAATATAATTAACTGAAAATTAGAGACCCACCTGAGGAGCCAGGCAGATGATAAAGATCATTAGTAGACTGTGCTTTAGTTTGGAACTATTAGTCTAGATTTTATATGTCATACCACTCTAGCCCTTATTAGTGTTATTTTTATACTCAGAATTTATGCTATATACACTTGCTTCGTGTATATATGCTTAACTTAATTACAAGATCAAGAAAATATAACTAATCCCACCATAAATTAAGTAGTATTGTCATACCAACTCTTAAAGCTGGATTTGAGTCTCATTTATACAAGGACCTACCTCGCATTTATATAGACGATCATACTTAAGCGCTCTTTCCAACGAGATGTTTATATCGCTTCCCAAAGTTGGGTCAGATTGGCTATAAAACATCCAACCCAACTCTATATCGGGTAGACTCGCTACTTGAACGGGTGATTTTCAAGTGTGACCTGGGGCCCGTTGGACAAAAGAGGTCACTATACAGCTTTAAGTTATTTAACTTGCTGACAAAGTTAATAATGAGAAGCATGACTGGTGACGGCACCTACCTACGTGATCGGTAGAATTGAAATGTATGCTGGTTGTCAGCTCAATTCCTAGTCACGTAGTTATCTTGGGTATACTTAGTGCTTTCAATGGGATTGTAAGCACAAGTATTAATTCCATTATATGATTTTAGCATTATTTTATCACATGAGTAACAAAACTATATTATTTTTATTTATCTTCTTTTATAGTCAATTAGCCCATATGAATAATAATTCTAATATAATTCGCTCCACTTTGGAGAATGAAATATGCATAACATCTTCATCCGCTCGATGATACGTAACGAATCATGGAATGTCAATAAATACATGATGTGAGACGAAAGTAGTACGACTACCATTCAAGTCACGCACACCCATGCTGATCGCTAGATTTTTCCCTTGAGACAATGGCCAAGCCGGACGCTGCACCTGCTATTTGCAAAAAATGTGCGTGATCCGTAGAATGTAAGAAAGGTACTACGAGACGGTGATAGACTCATGGATAGGCAAATGGAGCAAAAGTTGTGGTCAAGCACGCAAAAATCGCTTTGTTTAAGTTTGCCAACATGAATGGTACTAAACTAAACAATGTTTACAACGCACTGCCTAAGCGTAAACATCATTTTAGTTTTGCAACCGGAAAACGATGTATTATTACTTTTCATTAGTGAAAGTGAATGTTTCATTACTCTAATAGTATAGTTTATGAAACAAGATAAATGTTAGGAATGGTCTCTATGTATTGGATACAAATATTGAGACCTACAACATAAATAATAAAAGGAATAAGCCTAATGACTTGAATCCTTCCTATCTGTGGCATTGCAGACTTGGTCATATAAGTGATAAGCGCATTAAGAAATTACATGTTGATGGAATTTTGACATCATCTGGTTTTGAACCATATGATCAATGCGAATCATGCTTGCTAGGCAAGATGACTAAATCACCTTTCACTGAACTACGTAGGGAAATGATTTATTGGGCATCATACATAACGATGCGCCATGACCAAACGAATACTACCGAGGAGGTTATTCATACTTAATCACTCTCTTACCGACGACACAAAGAGATATGGTTACATACATCTGGTTGAAGCATAAGAATGAAACTTTAAAAAGTTCAAAGAGTTTTAAAGAAGTTGAGAACTACCAATAAAATATTAAGGTTCCTCCGGTCCTGGGATGTGAGGCGAGAAATACTTGCTATGTATTTGGAGAACATCTTAAAGAGCGGTATTAACACAACTCACTCACTGAACAACCCAACATAATGGTGTGTCGGAAAGGGGCAATTGAACACTATTGAATATGGTTCGATCCATGATGAGCACATCCGAACTGCCCTTCAGTTTTTGGAGATATGCATTACAAACTGCCATGCACACACTAAACAAATGTCCAACTAAATCAACTGCTGAGACCCCACATGAGATGTGGTTTGGAAACCGTCCCAAAATAGGTCACATGAGGACTTGGGGTAGTGAAGCCTATGTCAAGAAATTGACTAAGGACAAACTTGGGACCCAAATCATGAAATGTTATCTCATTAGTTATCCGAAAGAAATCATAGGTTATTATTTCTATCCTTCGCTAATGAGAACAAGATTTTCTCATTGCAAGAGATGATGTTTTTCTTTGAGAATGAATACTTAGGCCAAGAAATATAAAAAGATGTGAGAATCTGAAATTGTTCGAGAAAGTGAGGAAGTCAACATTGAGAACGTGATCGACCACTCAGAGGTGAACCCTCTTATATGTAGGAAGTCTATCTTGATTCACTCTGAAACCGTGATCGAGCTAACTGGGACTCACACTAAATTCTTTAGAGATCGGATCAAACTCGCTAAAAACATGATATGGTATGGGAATCTTTTCTTAATTGAATGACGAGCCTTTCTTCATATGAAGAAGCCAGGAAAGAAACAGGTTTATGAATGGCTTCAGAGTCATGAAATTCGAAATATATCTCAATGTACCAAAATAATGTTTGGGATTACTGATGTATCTACCCCGAACGTGTTGCACTCCATAGAGCCGTGAATGGGTTTTAAACGCAAACTGAATAAAGATGGAAATGTCCATGTTTATAAGGCTAGACTTGTAGTCAAAGGTTTCAAACAAATTCAAGGAATTGATTATGATGAAACCTTTTCCCCAGTTGTAAAGTTTAAATCCATTCGGATTATCTTAGCCATCGCTGCTTATTATGATTACAGATCCGCGCATAGATGTAAAACCGTATTCCTTAACGGGAATCTAGAAGAGGACGTGTACATGACACAACCTCCAGGATTTACATGTCCTAATGGACCTAAGAAGGTATGCAAGCTACAAAGATCCATTTATGGACTTAAGTAAATATCAAGGAGTCGAATTCTACTTTTAATAAATCGACAAAGAGTTTGATTTCATTAGTGAATGAAGAAGATTCTGTGTATACAGCATACAAGGAGCAACATTGCATTTATAGTCCTTTATGTAGATGACATATTGATCATAGGAAACGACATACCTATGCTTGAATTGCTAAGTCATGACTATTTAAGTGTTTCTCTATAAAAAGACTTAAGGAGAAGCTCAATACATTTTTGGAATCAAGATCCATAGAAATCGACCTAAAAGGCTTATTGGATTAAGCCAAAATACTTATGTTGATAAAGTGTTGAAAAGATTTAAGATGGATAATTCCAAGAAAGGAAACCTTCTCACGAGACATGACATTACTCACTGCCCGATTGTCCCACAAACGAGGGCCGAAGAGAAAGGACGAGCGATGTTCCTTATGCATCGCCCATAGATCTTACCGCTGCACGCCATGTTATGTACACGCCCGCACGTGATCGCACGCCCGAATGTAACAAGTCAGTTACTAATCATGTCCGTGTGAAATCATCAGATCAAGGTGAAGTGCCATACTTAAGTACTCTACGAAGGACTAAAGATATGTTCCTAGTACACCGCGGGATAATGAAGTTATTGAGCAAAGTGGTTACACTGATGCCAGCCTAAAACCGATGTAGACGATAGTCGCTTCAATCCGGTTATGTATTATGCCCGAATAAGGTGCAAGAGCGTAAGGCACCGTGAAGTTGATTGACACAATAGAAGTCGAGTACATTTTCCGTTACGACAGTTTGCTGATCAAGAAATTCGTGAGTGAACTTGGAGTAGTACCTAACATCAAGCGCCCAACAGCTTATATCGCGATAACACCGAGCAATAGCTCGAGTTAAGAAACCAAGATCACATCACAGATCCAAGTATGTACTCAGGAACTATCATCTTATTTGGGAGATAACCGATAGAGGAGCTGTTAGTATATGTAAGGTTCCGACCGATGATAATGAACTTTAACTAAACCATCACCTCGTGAGTAAGCATGATAAGGATATGTATAGTAATCGACTTCTAAGGACATGCTTGAAAGTGGTCTTAGTCCTAACGGAAGCTAGTTTTTATTTATATAAGCTCATAAATAATTGTAAGACAATGATTGAATTTCTTTTTAGCTTTGGGATTCAATAAAATATATCATTTATTTTTTCAAACTTTTGATATTATATATATATATATATTGTGTATGTATGTATCATTACTATGAGTAATTATATTTATTCCATTTGTAATATAAAGTTTTCTAGAGAGGTCTTTGGAGTTGAGGACTCAAACAAGAAACATGTCTATCAAGCCTAGAAAACGATGATATTATGGTCCCTAATCGGTGTTCACTATTGGAATGTAAATAATTCATTGATTAAAAGTGTATTGATTATTTGATCATGTTTTTGGATCAGGCGGAGAAACTTTCACTGAAGTTAATCACATAGGTATACGCTTGAAATGGTTTCGACTGCGGGATAATCGACATTGACCTAATGAACTTAGAAGATCAGAGACTGGTGACTCCAAGAAGTTTCTCATATAACTTACGCAAATGAAAATTCTTAGACTCGAAATGACTGCTCACCTTACAAGAGTAGCTATTTGATCTGGCTTCAAACGCCTTCAATAGAGTGATTATAAAGACTTTGTTATGTATACTACAAGTGTAGTTGTGAAATCTGTACACAAGATGAAATTCGCATAAACCGGATATAATAGTTTAGATTGCACCTCTTAGAGAACTCTGACAGGATTCATAGCCCAACCTCACTATACCGAGATCACATCACTTCATACCACCAAACTGACAAGAGTTTGGTGACACAACGACCATGTTTCAACTGTTGGAAATCGCTACGAGGAATCGTATTGATGCAATCGTTAGCAAGTAATCGCGACAAATAATCTTCAAGGGCAAGCGGGAGGTTGGAAATATGATACGTTATATCTCATAAATATATGCCCATTGAACAATTAGATCAGACAACCGATTATTACACGAAATAATAAGTTCGACGATGTTAATTGTTGGACAATTAATATATTAGGATTAACTCGATTGACATTAGAGTTATAATGGCTTACTAGAGTCCGCTCATAATCCATATATTAATATGTTCGGTTAAACATAAATTAATATATTGCTAATTTCGATCGAGCCTAGGAGGTCACACGCAATAACTAAAACGAACTATAATAGGATTATAACTTCCGGGGTTTAAAATATAACTGTAAGAGAATATTTGGGCGAAATTCCAATTGTTGGAATTTTATCTAGTTCGACTATAATAGGGAATTGATAGGGGTTCCAGAATCTTATTTTTGTAGAATCATTATTAAATATTCTACATAGCCACTTAATATGCCTTTATTTTAGGGATAAGAAGTGAGAAGATTCTAGAACAACTCTACCTTGTTTTAGTCGAGTATATGGAGAAAAATAGGAGAAGTTTTTTGCCTTAAAACTCTAGTATTCTAGAATGTTCTTTATGAGGCGGAAGAGTTTCACCACACAAAATGCCTAAAAAGTAGGGATTTTGGTGTCTATATAAAGACCATGATTTTCATGAATCGCTTGTACCAATTATTCCAACTTTTGAAGTTGAGAATTCTCTCTCCCCCTTTCTCATAGTCGACTAGTAGGTGTTTAAAAATTCATTTGGATTTTTCTGCCCAACCTCGACTACAGTTTAATATTTTAAAGTGCTCTAGTAAAGCTCACGGAGGGTTCGTTCATACGTTGGTGTGGACTATTCTTAGAGACAACTACGGATTGTCTGTAGCCTCAAATATATTCAGCCTACAAATCTCAAGAAACGCATAATACTTGTACGTTATTGTTTTTATTGTATTCGTAGAATCCTGGTTACGGTTTTGTAATTGTTATTTTAATTCGTAAATCCCAACAAATACCACCATATTGCTCGCGGTTTAACACCCCATACGAGATAACGACTGTTGGGCTATAATCTAAATCAAATAAGGATTAAATACCAAACTAAGTAATACAATCAAATCTCATTCCAAAGATACCAAACGCAATAATATAAGATAATAAACAATGGCTATATGAATAAACATTTTAGCTTCTCAATACTTTGCACAAACTTCTTTTCATTTCACCCAATAATTCAAAATTTACATTCTACATATACCCCTCTTTTATAATATATTCTCTTTATTTATATAATTCTTTGTTATGATTACACATAATACATTATTAATTCAATAAATAATTTATTTATTTAAAATAAATTAAACATGCCTCTCAAACTTATTATCCAACTTTTCCAACTAAATTAAATTAAATGTTATCCTACTATTCTACATTTCTAGTAATATAGGTATTCTATAGACTATATATGAGAATATACGATATATATATCCATTCCGCTTTATGGCTCCCTAAACCTATTTTTGCAAGACGTACGTACTCTATTACTTTTTTTATAATTAACAATAAGGTAAGTTTCAAATTTGGATTTTTTTGTCACTGAACAAGAACCTTTCTATTAGACCATTTGATTAACTCAAAGACGTTCTCCACTAGTCCACTGTACTAAATTAGTTAAGCACTTCGTTTTTGTTTAATCTTCTCTAGATCTCCAATGCGGATGATCTTAGCCGAACTGAATAAAATATTAACCATTAACAGCTGCCGGAATTTGTGGCCGTGACTTTCGGTGGATGGAATAAATCGATAATCTAAATCGGTACTAGGTTGTGGGAAATAACCAATGCATGGTCCCCCATACGGTCATATAATTTGATTTTTCAATCAATTTCTTCTTATTAGTGATAAAGCTTTTTACAAGCTAAAGCCATCTGCCCATCTACATGATGCTTAATATGATCACCACAATATAAAACATGGTTAAGGGATAGACTCATAGACAGAGGATTTTTGGTGGAATACATTATTCCCATTCGTTCTTATTTGCTTTTCTTTTATTTTTCTTCAATTTTCATGAAATTAGTTTTTACTATTTTTTTTTTTAATTTTAGGATCTATAAATATCATTTAGTTTGCTTTATTAGGACACCAAATATACAAATAATCAAGTGTCATCAATAACCTATCGTTTAACTAAATAAATACGTAGTATATATTAAATTAAATAACAATTTATTCATAATTAATTAATTATGAAATTAGTAATTGCACATTAAGAATCATGAAGGGAGATAATATGTGGAGAGATACATACATACATGCAAGTGATGCGAAAGAAATAAAATAGAGAACACATTTAAAAAGAAAATCATGTTGTAAAATGTAAAATATAATTGAAATATTTTATGATGTGATGATGATATCATCTGACACGACATGTGATAATTTGAGTTTATGCATTGTTGAACTCCTAATTTCAAAAATATATTATTCTATTATTCATTTTTTCAATTCTTATATTTTTTTAAAAGGTAATTAATTTTATTTGCCTCGATACATTTTAATTTTTTTTAATTATATGACATCTTTCATTCAGTATTTTATAGAAATCCAGTAACGAGACGCATGCATTTAATACGCCATCGATTTCTCAAATATTTAACACATTTTTTATATTTAATTCGAAATTATTCTAAAATTGTATAAAAACTTACACTCCTTTGATTTTTTTTAATTAATATTTTTATTTTTGAAGCCGATACTTCGATCAATGACAACTCTTTAAATATAAGATGAAAAATTACGATAAAATACTTGATGATTAAATATTTTTTAAAAAAGATCATTTCAGATCAATTCTATAGTACCCATCGGTTACTTTTTTTGTCGATAATATTTATTTTATTTTCTAAAATATTTTTATTTCAAGTATAATTTATTAGTAATATTACTTAAATTATTAATATATATTATTATTGTTTTGCCATTTTAAAAAATAATTTTTTATAAACTTAAAAAATAATATATGTCAATCAGTAATTTAATAATATTTTTTGAGTAAAATATTAGTAATATAATATTAATATCTAAAATTAAATTATTTGAATAATAATCAATCAAATACAATTATTCTGGACGTATCAAATTTTTAGTTTCAAAGACGAAGACTAATTTAAACATCTCTACCCTCTTCCTCAACTAAGAAAATAAAATAATTTTACATGATACATTAATCGACACACGTTTGCACTTCTCATTACTTCATGAACTAACGGGAATACTATCTATAATGATAATATTAAGGAAATGACTGTAGATTTCACTTCGTATGTTTTACTTTACGATTTTGTTACCGCATAAAGTTGGAAGAGAATGAAGAAAATCGCATTTACCTAATGACTACGTCAAAACAATTGGTATATTTAGTGTGCTCAATTTTGTACATACTGAGCTCCGTGAAAATAATATATCGGGAACTTAATACTCGTATATGACTTTATTATTATTTATATTAATCGAATTAAAATTATTAGTAGTTAATATTTATTTTGATTCAAAGTGATAATTAATAATAATAATAATAATAATTCTACCAAAAGCATATAAAGATATGCTACATATTAATTTGTCAGCTATAAATTGGGCTAAATATCCACTAATGTGACATTTGTAATCATATCCACGAAGGTGATATTTATAATCAAGATTGGAAGAAAGATTATATTATATATATATGTATAGGCAAAAGCCCCCAATCATCATGTTACGTTTGCACCTGTGGTTCAGTCATCACCCACGCTTCAAAACGCCCTTATTCATCACTTCTACGCTTCAATAACGGGCAAAAATGGTCTCTCCTGCGGACGGAACTGTTAGTTGATGGTCACGTGATTCAAGACGCGACCATTTTGGCTGGCCCATACGCTTTAAATGCCAAGACCTTAAATTCTGCGCTACAGAGGCTCGGGAATACAATAAAGCGAACATGGGGTTCGAGTCACGCAGTTGGGCGCACCTCAGATCGTTGGCTTTTAAAGAAGATCCCGACCAATCTTCTCCACGAATCTCGCGACAGTGACCTCGGCGTCCGCTTAAGATAATCCGCTTTACACTTTTACTAATACTAGCATGTAGTGGTTCATTAACATCCACCACTGAGATAAATAAATTTTTTAAAAAAAAAATCCACCACCGAGACAAATTACTAAAAACTCATTATCACTAGGGTAAGTTGGGTCAACACATTGGTGTAGGTTTGAATTACATGAGAGGTTCGGTGAATCTAAAAATCTAAGAGTTTCGTATATATAAATATCACATTTCACAAACCCTTTACATCATATAAACCTTTCTCTTTGTTCTTTCCATAGAGGCTTGTAAGCCTCTCCTTCATGTGCCAAATCATCAGGCAATCTTCTTCTTTCAGATCCGAATGAAGCTTAACTCTACAACTTTTGATCAACAACTCTTGTTTTATTGCATAGAAATATTAATCAAATAGATATGCGTCGTATAATTTTCGTAGTATATATGTATGTATGTCTGAACCTAATTTAATTTTCCAGATTCCTTTATTTATTATATTCCCTCGATGATTTCTTCACTTCTCCGAAGAGATAATTTTTATGTTAACCTCATTTGTTTTCATCTGATCATCAGCTATCGATCTACTAGATATTTATGCTGCAACATATTTTACATTTATCTAAATCTGTAACGGTTCAATGATATTGAATTTGTTTTTTCTGAGTAGTAAATCTGATGAATTTATTCTTCAATTCCTTTCCGAGATAATTAATTAATCAGATTTCTTCTCAAATCATTCGTATTTATTTTCCAATTCTTAAACTATACATGAAGAATGCTAGGGTTCCTACTTTTACCAACCATTACAAGCTGCCTATTTAGCAATTTTCAGTACTCAATAATTTTATTTTTAATGGGCTTATTACAAGATCGAAAGCTTCAGATCTAAATCTTTAATCAAGACAGATGTGAAATACTCAATCTTTAAGGTTTATGTATTTTAATTTCTCCTCATCGTCAGAGGGCAAATTTTATTTAATTTTTTTGTAAGAAGAAGGGATCCTCAGCCAAACAACGACCATACTCAAACCGGTAAAAACAGCCTCAAAATATATAAAGTGACAAATGAAGTTGAGAATGTTTTTATGGAATTTTACAGTTGATGCTTGCCGGTGCGGCATCATCAAGATTCACGCATACATATTTGGGCATAAAAATATAAATTAAATGCCCATTTTTGGAAGTGAGAATCTTGATGATGCTGCAACTGCAATCAAACAACTTCATCCAAAGGCAGAAGGCCAATTCGATCAAGTCACAACAGTTTCGATGTTTGACTCTATCTTACATCCAGGTGTTGGAGTACTCAATGTAAGTAACATATCAAAATATATATTCCAATCTAACTATCTAATTAACTTCTATGTTCATGATAGATATACGGAGTATGTGTTATGGTACGTATGTATTACGGAGTAGCATATAACTCGTTTTATTATTTACGACTACTAAAATTTTCATCACATTATATTTCATCTAGTACGATATATAGATATTGATTTTATGATAACTTAAATTTCTTTAATAATCAATTTTCAATTTTAGCGACTTTTCTGCACCTCTATGATTGTTACTTTGAGATTAACCTTAATTTGTCATTATTAAAGTAATGGTATTGATTTTACTAACTTTGATTAGGGGCTTGTTGTTAGCCCTGTATGAAGTTACATATACAGACATTATTAGCTTGATCTCAGACTGCCCAACAAATACTTTGAATAATGATAGCGCCTTAGCTTCTGTTATTTGTAGATTCAAAATCTTACTCGTCATGTGCGTGTATGTACCAATAATAGAAATTTATATTGTAATTTTTGTATCTATGCAGTGAACTAATAATAATACATGTACTATGATATTAGACTCAAGACAGTAGTACAATGACTTGTTAATTTATTCCTAAGCATATAAATACAGACTGAAGTCTGGGTAGTTACTAACGTTCTGGAACTTCGTTCAATGATGTGAAGCATTTCAAGTGTAGTATACGGTATAGCTTTGCAATTCAATTATATTTATGCATATGGTTCAATAATTACAAGCTAAGAACTCCCACAGCTAACATAATTTTCATCCCTTAAAGATTAACATGCTAATTATTAAGTTCGATACTCTTATCTATCATCAACATTATTAAATACTTCCGGCCCTAACTCTGTTTCTCCATTTTAACTTTTTCAGACATTTCATACAATCTGATCGAATAGTTTTTTATTTGTGTTATACACATTCTATGAAACTATATCAATAAAAAATACATTTTAAATTTTTTCCATTGATATAATTTTCATCAAATATTATACAACACAAACCAAAATATTTATGGTTAAAGTTTAACTTATTTCAAGTAAAAAAGTCAAAATGAAAATTAGATTTAGGGACGAAGGGAGTATTTGAAATTATTACTATATGTTAATACATTTTTAACGAATATTATGAACATATAAACATGTATTTTAGTTCATAATCTAATATATATGAAACATAAAAATGTATTGTGAACCATATACAAATTAATGTACACACCTATACTACATACATTCATCCCTAAAATATGGTCACATTTGACTTTTTCATGGTCAAAGATTAACAAACTTTACAATCTTGATTGATATCCAAAACTTTTATTATTTAAATCAAAATTATCAAGTTAATAGTAAAGTATGTTGAAAATATTATATATTGATACTATACTATATGTTGATATATTTTTTTCAAAATAAATATATAACACATTAAAAGTTATTTGAGTTTAAAATTAAAAAAAAATCAACTTATTAAAATTAAAATATGATAATCTTTTAAGGAGAAATGGAATATATATCAATAACAAAATTTTGGTATTTAATATTTTTTAATGTTCAATATTGATTCATGATTACCTATAATTATTATCGCTGGTTATTCTTGATCTATGAATGTAACAAGTGGGTACTGTTTTATCGCTTTCCATGTTTCTTTCTCTCTTGCACCTATATAATGCACACCAACAAAAGTAGTACTGACAAATGGTCCTAGATTGTTGGATCGTCGCTATTATTAGTTAGTAGTGCACATTCTCTTCATTTCTTGTCTCTGTCCCTATATTATTTATGGAAAACACAGGTCTGATCTCCCCTATGGGTTATGTACTGTGATGTTGGATGTTATTTGAAATGTCAATTAGTTTATGCTCGGAAAGAAACTTCGATGACACTGTCTATCTATCTAAAGCTCATTCATTTATAGGATACACATCTATCCGTACTCAATCAAGCTTCGATTTCTTAACTAAGTAAATTGTAAGTTTACAACTCTTCATTTCTTGTTAATAAAACGCTTATATTGATTGGAAGCAGAGCTTAACCACAATGCTATGTTGCCATGTACCAACTTAATTGGCTTATTAGTACAAATGTACAATAGTACTCCATTAGTTTCTTGCCTCTATTAAAACATTGTAATCATTTTAATAAAAAACATAAGGATCTCAATATAAGTCAACTTTTTATAGCATATCAATTGTCTATATCATTAGTAGATATAAATAATGACATATGGGATCTCATTTATTTGACTTAGTTTTGACCAAATTTGGCTTAGTTGGCAAAGTTGAATTAAAACTCCATATAAATTATTACTCGTAAGTTCAATCGTAAAAAAACGATCTTTTTACTGAAAATGATTTACATGTAAACAAACATAACAAGAAAAAGAAGAATCTATTATAGGAAAAATGTCATTAACTAAAAATCTTGGGTTTCTGGAACGCATCGTACAAAAAGGTGAAAATATATACGAGTGTACAGATTTTATAAATAGAGCATCTTTATTTCTATCTAGTACAAGGTCCACATGGAAATGGAAAATATAATGAAAACATAGTACGATATGATCCTATCAAATCTATTCTAGATTTCTGGGGTCATTCCACTTCTATCATCAGTCTCTTTAACTTGATGTTCATCATCATTATCATGCAAACTATCATGAAATTTGAATGTGGGGTGTATATACTAGTATATATATCATATAATGTATGAGCATTTTATGTATAATGATTGTATGCAGTATGTATTGGATGATATATATATGTAATAATGTATAACAGAGTGTTAGCAAAAAATTACATCAAGAAGTTAAGGAACCACTAAGAAAGTATGCGTCTGGAATCTTTCAATATTTAAACAATCAACTAATAAAAAAGAAAGGAAGAGTTTAAGTAACTTGGAATACTAGAGTAATTAAGAATGTAAATAAAATCCCAAAAGTTTTTTTTTTATTTTGATTTATATATATACATGGTTAGAATCTAGTTCAATGACGATACAATATAATATATGCATGTTTAGAATAAATATCGCTAGTGTTAGTGGGATAACGTCTTACATCCATTATGTTCATATTATTATTAAAAAATTTATAATCTCAATTCGAATTAATTATAAAAAGGAAAACAAAGTATAAGAGTAAGAAGCTCATTAAGATATATACTCCGTAATAAAACGTCTCGTATACTTTGCAGAGTCAGTATGCATGGGCCTCTTTAAGGGCGTTCGAGAAGGTTTTTCGTACAGGGTCCCCAATATCGAGGAGTCCCTAATATTTTATATATGTTGTAAATTGTAAGTAAATAAAATTCTAGTATAATTGGTTAATATAATAGTGCAAAAAATTAATGTGTGCTAATTTAAGCCTTCTCAAACATAATTCTCTTATTATTTTTGTTGTAGTTCATGATTTCTTTTTAGTTTAAGGTTTCTTTAATTCAAGACTAAGATTCCAATTTTTTAAACGAAATTATTTTTATCATTTGAAACAGAGTTTCTATTTGAAACGAGACCACCCTATCAGTATGGGATAATGTCATGACTCATATTTGTATACTCCGTATATAATTAGGATGTGAGTATTGTTTTTCTTTAAATTTATTTCCAATTAGCGACATACGAATTGTTGCTCAACATATAGAGGCTAGAGCTGATGTATGGTCCTGGTGATTTTGAGTCCACACTCATCATCAGCTAGCTCATTTAACTGTACTATTTGTCGCTCAAATACTAGAGCCATGAAAAACCATGTGCCCTGCATAGTGGTAAATAAAACAATTCTTTCAATACTATACAAATATCTTGATTGATGTATTTAAATCGTTAAGTACAATTATAAAAGAAGGAGAATCCTCCAACCAAACTTCGAATTTCTTTTAAATTTATATTTTTTGTTGAGTGTGAAGCCAAAATTTGACTGCTAAGCAGAGGACATGGGGGAAGATCTAATCCTGCGCCCGACTCGAAATTTTTGGAGGCGTAAAACTGAAGAAGTTCGGGACATGCAAGGTCTCGACCCATGGTCCCGATGCGGCTTCGATGGATTATGTCTTTTGGCCCAAGTTTCCTATTCTTTAGCTTGCATCTGGACCAGAGCTATATATGTTGTTATGAAATTTTCATGACTCCAAAGTAGTGATCAAAATGTAGTAGACCATACGAGACGTCAGAATTAAGCGTTTTCTACGTCTAATAAAGACTCAATCGGCAGACCCTGCTTTCTGTAAATTTGAGATATTTAAGACATCAATCGCTGTATTTTGTATCAAAGTTTCAAGTCTTGTAACAATTCTTCCTGCGGATTATTAACGGATCCGTCCGCAGCCCTGACTTTACCTTTCACATCGAGAACTATGATAAATCTCGTTGTGATGTTTAATTCCTAATTTATTCTTTCTATCGGTCATATCCGACCAGTTTATATCAACCAAGAGATCTTAATAATTAGTATAATTGATTTATACCACACTATCCTTAATTATTTGTGTTAAGATCATGTCATTGCGTATCCTAAAGTGATCTCGCCATTTTAGCATTTAAATCATGCAAGAATGTTATGTGACCAATATTTTTTCATATTAAATACTATATCCATCTCAATTTAAATATAGGGTTTAGGGTTTTCTAAACCATCAATCGACTTTTCGAAACAATAATTCATCCATATCACTCTTTGAGTTTTTATAAACAGATATGGGTTGTGGTTTAGTAGTAAGGCATGTTACATTATCTTGCTTACCACAATGTCAGAGATAAAAGGCCGGGAAACCATTATTGATGCTTTTAAAAAATGTACATGGAAAACTTATATGTCACATTTTAAATATTTAAATTAAATGAACTATGTAAATATGATTAATTTACAGTTAAAATTGCAGAGTTAAAATTTCATTTAAATTGAGATGAGAGTACAATATCGCTATTAGGGAAATAAAAGAGAACAATGATAGTTATTAGGTACTTATGGGGTTCCAAAATTATTCTATATATATGGTCCCTGTTGGAGAAAACAATAATAATTGCATTTGACAATTTAAACTGGAAATTGAGTAAGCCCTACTCACATATATACATCTAATGTATCCATCATATATAGACTTAACCAAATATAGTGAAACTTAAATATCAAAAGCTGGTACCATTATTTGTACCAGTTGTATGGACCACGCAACGCTGATGATAATCACTTCTACCAAATAAAGTAAATTTTAAAGTGAATGTTTGGACCATTCTGATGAATGCCCAACTTAATCACTGCTGCTTAGATTTTCTTACAAACTAGTTTCAAACTACCAATAATGATTAAAGCTTTGACCTTTTCCACTAAGCAAACTTTATAAGATTTGTTTTCTTTTCTAAAGATACTAGAGTCAGAGTACAACACTTTAGATATTTTTATGAAAAAATTAAATCCAAAATAAGGAAAAGAGAAATATTGTAAGTATTGATCTCAAATCTCGAGGTTATATTTAATCGTACTCCGGCAATTTTAAGTAAGGAAAAGTTTATAGAAAAATCATCCTTACTGATTTAGCTAAGATAATAGGCCCGCTTGTTAAGATGCCCGAGCCGGTCCAAGTCATTCTCATGAAGCTTTTAAGAAAAATTATATCGATAATATGAGTGCTTCAACTCGACCACCAAGCAAGAAAGTAAAGACATCAATCATCGAACGAACTTAATACTTAATCTAATATGTTATACTAATCATATGTTTAAATATAATTTACTTAAATATAAAAGGTTGTATGTAATTTTTTTTAATTTACTTAAACATATTATACAAGTTGTTTAATGTTACATTTTCCTGCATAAAATATTGTGTACGAATTTTAACGGACACCTGGCTGGGGGGGAAGCCGAAACCGATTTCGGTTTTTTCGCATTTAAAAATCATGGTTAACTAAACCCAAGCCGACCGATTTCTGCTTTCCGAACCGGATTCTCGGGATTCGACCTGTTTTGGGCCTCTTTATTGAGCCGAGTTTCCCTAGAGTTGGACATGATTTTGGGCTGCATTTTGTGTTCAAAAGTTTTTGATTCTGCTTCGATTTTCGCTAACTATATACAATATTTACAATAACAATAATAATAACCTCCAAAGTCCAAAATAATACATAATGTTCAAAACTCCAAATGTCTAAAAACATGAATAATAATAAGTTCAAATGTCCGAATACAAGAATAATAAGAAGTTCAAACGGCCCAAATACAAAAGCACAATAATAAAGTTTAAATGTCTAAAATACGTTAAAATATCGAAATAAATCGACACATCCACGTTAATAAACTCTCTCACAAGCTTCCAAAATAGAATTCAATTCTACAAAAAATTAAATAAATATATTAAATAAGGACTATAAAATACGTAAAAGAAAAATACATAACAATTATAAGAATAATGGTAGAAATATTATCATATGAAATTTTCTTAATACTTCTTAAAGTCTCAACATTTCCAAGACAACTCTCAAGAAGTTTTCAAAGTTAGAATTCACTCTACAAAAAATAAAATAGATATATTAGTGTTAAATATAAAATGTAAAAAGAAAAAATACATAACAATTGAAGAATAAATATTATAAACATACCATATGAAATATTCTATCATTTGAATAAGTTCTATCATTTTCACTAGTTCCACCAGTTCCACGAGTACTAGTTAAAGATCAGTCACAGTCATTCTTATGTGAGGTTCTAAATGGCGCTTATAATTACAGACGCTTTATAAGTACTTCTATAATTCCAGAGGTATCTTCCGAAGCCAATCCATCTGCAACTTTTGTTCTCGCCTAAAGTTCCAATAATCAATATAAGCCATTCCTCTCGCCATAGTAATCATCCGGGGATGATTCAACCACCTTACAGTAGTACAAACAAAAAAAACAAACATATTACATAACAAAACAAAATTTCACTGGCAGTAGCGTATTTGCAAACAAACAAAATTTCAAACAAACAAAACAAAGAAATTACATATTAGCATATTCACCAACAGTAGCAAACATATTTGAACATAATTTGATCACTTCAGTTGTAAACATAACTAAACTATTATTTATCGGATATAATTTTTACAATTATAATATACCATAAAATATTAAATCATAAATATAATATATTACCATATCGAAATTTAACTATAACATTAAATCATAATCAAATATTAAAAATAATAAACAACTATTAAACAAATAATCAAAATTTAAAAATAAATTTGAATTTAAAATATACCAAATTTGTGGAGGAGGGAGGGAAGGAATTTACGCAAGTGAGGGTCAGGAGGAGAGGGAATGGTGAGGATTTGCACCTGGATTAAGGGAGTGGATGGAGTCATAATGACGAGAGTGATAATGAGACCTATTTCCTATGGTAGTCTTTGTTAAATTATTTAGAAATTAAAAAATATTAAATAATCTGACCTAATTCCTGATTATATTCTGGCATTTCCTATTTCCAGTGTAACCTGATCCTGGCCCGTTATTAATATTTTATATATGTTAAACATCCGGATCCGTCCGAGCGGATTTATATCCGAAAAAATCAGCGGACTGACCGATTGGATTCCGATTCCAAAGAGATCCAACCGAAAATATCGATAAAGTACAATTACATTAACATATTATTCTTAAATACAAAGTCTTAAATTATTTTAAATAATTTATTGATTTATCTAATTTTATTCATATATTAGTGAATCTTATTTTGTTATCCATTTACTATGCAATACTAAATAATCCTTCTTTGATATATCAAATACCAAATCTATCAATATCTTGAAATAGTTTTTAATTGAAATATATTTTATTATTTGAAATTAATATATTATTGCAATACTAAATAACTTACGATTTAAATAAAACATTTTAATTATTTCTTGAAATAGTATTTAATTACAACATTATAATTTATTATATAAAGGATAATATATTATTGAATCTTATGTTTTTATTTATATATTATTCAAACTAAATAACTTGACTAATTATTATACACAAATTAAAATCACTACTCTGCACCTGCCATGCCTTACACTTCTACTATATGTCTAACGCCTAAATTCCACCACTATCACATTTAATTTCGTATGCCATTACGTATGTTCCCTAACATCCACAAAACTTTTGGACAAACTAATAAACTACCACCGCTATCCAAACTACCACTATTTGTTGCCAGCCGAACGCCCGCACAATACTTGCTCAAATACACGACGCTTCAATGCGCATTGTTCTTACGTCTCGACTACGTCTCCGCCCCACTTACTAATCCGACCGCGTCGCTTCATATTCACCTACCGTCTGACCGACCGTTCGCGGACACCAGCGCCATAATAAGTTGGTCCCACTGAAATTGAAACTATTGACTCGTTAAGGTATCTAGTAATCCAATACCATCAATTATCTCGTAAAAAGTAGTTCTATTACGAAAAGGCAAGGTTTCGGTTCAATTGTAAAAGTATCTACTCGGACACTACGGAAGTGGTAAATTTCAAATTGAAAGAATGAGATGGTTAAGATGACCTCTAAAGTCTAAATGATTGGAGTCATGTCTCGTTTATGTATCATGTGATAATGTCAATCCAGTCGAAGCCCATTCCATGTGAAGCACACTCCAATATAGTCATAATTTGATGTTATTGTTTGATACTTCCTTCCTAATATCTCTTGATTGGATTAATTATTTGCTGCCTCCTATGTTATTATCACTTCACTTGGTAGAACCAATCTTTTTCTCTAATTTATGATTTCGTCATGGTACAACTTTAGGTTCTTTTTCCTAGTAAATTGAGCAGAGAATGCCTACAATACATGTATGATTGCATACTAAAGGACCAATCTTTCTTGCATAAGTTATCCTTCATATTGTTACAATAACTTTTGGTTTGCTGCAGGTTCTAAAGAACAGTAGCTTGTTACATCCAATTATGTGATCAGTAACCACTCTTCTCATGTTTCCAGAATAAGACGTGGTTGTTTCATTTCTTGGGGTGAGAATATTTTCAGATACTTGAGGACTAGTGTTTTCACTTCCCCCTGATATGTTGCTCACCATCTCCAGAACTTGGCTCATTCTTGGACGGTTTTTTGGGTGTCGAATTATACATTTGTTTGCTATGGCTGCTAACTTTAGTGCTGACTTCAGATCATACTTCCCCTCCAGCCTTGGATCCAAAATTCGCTCGAATTTGTTGATGTCGTTAGTGATGTGTGGCTTAACCCAATCCAAAAGATTTTGTTCATTCTTGGGTCGATTTCTGTCTATTGGTCTTCGACCTGTGATGAGTTCGTAGAGAAAGACTCCATAGCTCCAGACATCGCTTTTTGATGTTAGACGGCCAGTCTGAACATATTCTGGTGCAGCATATCCAATTGTTCCCACAACCTTTGTAGATGGATTGAAGAAATTCATTATTCACCGAAAAAAGTGTACCTTGGGTAAACGTTGATCAAAATAAGGAGATCGCTTAATATTCATCTAGCACACGAGTAAGCATATTTTGGTTGTGAACTAATATGACACCTAATATATACAGCTACTGAGAGCCTGTTTTATTATGAGATAAGCCTAGAGAGAAGTCATGAAGTAAACGTACTGCTGTCGAGATATGGGTTAATCCATCAGAAGGACCGAGTCTAGCCAAGCCAAAGTCTGACAGCTTTGCATTCCATTGGTCATCGAGGAGAATATTAGATGATTTGAAATCTCTGAAGATTATCTGCATCATAAATGTGTTAGAAATGGTTGATCGAATTGCCCATGATACTGTCAATGGTACCCGAGTGATCAATGAGATCAGATAGAGAAGAGAGAAATATGTACCTGAAAATCCATTCCTTCATGAAGGTATGCCAAGCCCCGAGCAGCATCCTGGGCAATCTTTAACCGTGAAGACCATGGGAGAGTTGCCTGACTTCGACTTGATAAATGATCAAGTACACTCCTATTATGCAAATATTCATAAACCAAAAGACGTTGAATTCCTCTCTCGTCATCCTCAGCACAGTAGCCAATGAGGTTAACGAGATTTGGATGTTCCACCACACCTAGTACATTTACTTCAGTCACCCACTCCTTGTGACCCTAAATTGTAAAAAGGTGAGTCAATTTAGATATGCTAGTGCTAACACGGTTTGAGGAAAGGCTATATTAGATACGAAGAGGGCTACTTGCCTGAAATCCTCTTGTGCAGAGTTGTTTGACAGCAATATCAATCCTACATTCATTCTCCCGTAAAGCGCCTCTATATACACAACCAAAGCCACCTTCGCCTATCATGAGGGAGCGGTTAAAATTTCTGGTGGCAGCCTTCAGCTCCTCTAGTGCAAATACCCTCATGTTCTTCGATCTCTGTGACAAACTCGCAAGTGAGATCCCTGCAGAGGATTCAGTGCTTATATCAGATAAATTAGGAGAGCTGTAGATGGAGCTACTTCTTGTCCTCCCATTATTTGTTGAACCAGAAGCAGTGGAGCTAGATAAGCTGGACTTTGTTGTCTTTGGCTCATCGGCTTTATCGATGCTGGAGAAGTTGAAACACTTCATGTCTAGCCAAACTGGTAGTTATCTCCCTGAGATGAATAGACTCAATTAGTCACCAAAATTGGGATAAAGATACTATAAGAAAAAAGTTGTTCTTACATTGTTACAAGCTAGACAGTCGCATTTGATTTTGTATACTCTGATTGGATATAATCAATACTATAAGCTACTCATGTTAAAGAAGTTAAAAGTATAACCATCAAAAAACAAAACTTTATTGTATCTAGGCTCACCTTCAAAAAAGATTACAAATTCAACTTGTTGAGCTAGAGAGATGTATATTCAAAGGCAATCAAGTGGACAACGAGCAACCCATCATCACTCATCATTCTCTCAAGTCAATGCTACTCTGCAGGCAGCTAACATTTAGCTCACCAACATAAACCCCCCAAAATTATAATTAAAAATTTGAGAAGAGATGATATAGAAATACAACATGTAGTATTCATGGTTACTAATCAATAATAATCATGATAGAAACAGAAAACTTAAAAAATATGGTTGTGCTTGGTCAATTACAGTTACAAATTAAATACCATACAATAAATTAAACAAAAAGGGAAGTGTACGTGGATAGTATTAATGAGCATGATTAAGGCCAGTCACTAATATCATATCAAAATATCTAACTAACTACTTTAGCCTACAATTTGGCAGCTACTGAATTACCTTGAAGAAAATTGCTTCAAGCCTTTATGCTTTATTTGGCGTATTCATTAACATCACTCATCATTTGGTTACATTTCACTATCTTATTCGATTTTTTTCTTCTTCTTCACTATCAATTATGTCGACTTCGATTACGGTGTTTAAGAATGATAATTAAAGGCGACGACTAAACCTAATTGATATATAGCCTTAAGCGGAAGCCACAACCAGAGGCCCAAACTGTCACAATTGGGCGAGAAGTTTGGTAATATCATTTTATTTCAGACATTTTATCTATAAATACCTCACCACAAAGACATTTATTCTTAATTGCAATTTACTACTTTATCAGCATATCTTACTCAAAATACAAATACCGATTGACCGTCTGAGCGTCTGCGGATCGCACCCACGCCACGCTTTCACGCATTCACGGCAGCATCAAGCATTGGACTCAGACCCCGTGACATCGCAACCACCCCAGCAACACCTTCCAAATGGGTCTACAGCTGCCGTTTTCAGCTGCACTGCAATCAAGAGGACTATTACAACCAAAAATCCCGACACATGTATCAGATACTACGCTGACATTCGTAATCGATTAATCTAGCGCATCACATTTATCAAATGACACCTTCTAAAAGGATTAAAAAAACAAGCATGAATAATAGAAACGTGTGTGTTCATGATTCACAACAAAACAAACCGCCCAACGAACAAATCACGACAACAATACCTGCCGATACTGGCGCTTCGAATACAACGCCGGTCAATGAACAATTAAACAGCCGGGAAAGGACGCGATAATCATCTCAAGAGTACACATAACACCACACGGGCGACTTCCGCTGGTAGTAGCTGAAAGCCCCTCGAAGATTTCGGTGATAACTACGAGAAAGGCCTAACGCGCCCATAAGACTCCTTCATTGTGCCTCGCAGCCAAAGTTGATCCGGTTACTCAAAAGTTACAAATAAGAATTACGGATATTAAAAAGAACGATTTAAAACATTCATGCCAACCGCGATTCATAAAAACAACGAAACAAAATGTCGCTTAAAGATAGGTTGACGCTGCACCGCTACCAGCGGTTTCATTTATTCAATTCTACCTAATTTAACGGAACGGGCGATCCCATAAAGCATTTACAGGACCTCGCTGTAATGACAATCACATCCAATGATCCGGATATACATGCCCAAGCTTTTTCAAACAAATGAATCGTGATTGATCGGTACATGGCCCCGCCTCTCAAATCCATGATTCATATCAATGCATTAAACAGATGCAGATTCATTTTGCAAAGTTCGCTCCCCATACAAAAAGCATCAAGATTTAGAGGCATTAATGGACATTCAACAAGGCCCAAATAAAACCCCGCCAAGAGTTATCGGGTTTATTATTGTCCGTTAACCATACCAGAGGTTAACAAATTACAGGCATATATGACATTTTACCGCTGGTTAACGTATTTAGAAACCGAAGCACTCTTAGTTTTGGAAACCGCTCTGGGCGACTTCCTAACTCACAACACGGGTTGTTTCCAATTGGTTCATTACGAGGAACGTCAATCACGCCATTGAATTGCTAGAACCTCAAGAAAATTGAGAATGTGTAACTGCCAAAATGGCTTGGATATGTTTCGCTATGTAGTAGGGAGCGAGCTGCTGGTGAGGCGGTCGCGAGAATAAGATGGTTAGTTTTTCATCTTATAAACCTCTTTATATAGCCCACTCCCTTTTAAATCTTAATAGTATCAACCGTTAACTAATAAAGCACAACTCGCTAAAACCGTTAATCAACTAAACGCTTAACGAAGAAGTAACCGATGTCACTAACGAAGCTTTACTAGTTAAGCCGTCAATTAAACTAGCAATTAATTGATTCGGTCTCGTCCAATTTGTATCTTATATTATCAATGTAAAACTCTTGATTGAGTATCTCATTAATTTCAATCAACTCTCAATTTAGCAATCACGATTTAATTTCATACATGAAATGAAACTTAACATCACTCTATGTGTGTGACTCAGTTCAAATATTAGTTGTACAACAATATAATCGGCCATTATTATTATTATAACGATTATGGCCGGATCTAGCAACTGACATAACCTATAACCTTCCGATATTATCATGAGCGCCATTTAGTAATTTACAATTACTATTATCAACACTTGTTCGAGTAATCTCATTTAGCTAAACTAATAAATGAATTGTTACAACAATTTTTCGGCATCAGACATAATTAAAGTTAAATCAATATACACCGATTTCTAACACTCTCACTTGTCCTTGGACGAGACATTTTACAATTCCTTTATCCGCGATCTCTAGTCACAAAAAGTTAACTATAAGAAGGCAATATGAAACACCCACGACTTTTACTTAAATTAACCCGACTCGGGTACTATGGTGTCCCATAAACCAATCAGTCCCAAACTCACTGGAGAGGCCCGAGATCACTTTGTATATCAAGGACGGATAAATTCCTTATATTATATCAACATCTTCCTCGTTATACCACTCTGTTACCTAACATACGCCGGCATGATCCCCGCTAGCGGGAGACGTCGACATAATGCCAACAAAGCTTATATATAACATAGATAGTTATATACGCAGGTCTAAGAATTGCTAAACTTAATAGTTCTAAGCAAATATCATAGGACACATATATACATATCTTCTATGATTTTGCAGCTGTCAATCCAAATTCCTCGCTATGCAGAACCTGATACCCATAAGATCATTAGCCTTATGCTTTCTCATGATCCAAACGATCATCAATCAATCACTATGCTGGTTATCAAATGCTAGTTGCCCCAAAACCATCAACATCTGACTAGGAAAAATGGCTATCTTATGTTTCTAGACTTGAAGAGTTGTCAACGCTTACAGGTTGCCTCTCTAGAAACTATAGATTAAGCTACATTATTATTTCAACCAACTATGAAACAATAAACGATTATATGAATGGATTACACATTCATATAATGTAGTTAACAATTAGATTATAAAACAAGAATTACTTTGTTCAATCAATTGCTTAACTTATTCTAGAAAGTAAATGAATTCAGTTCCCACCGAACTCGTATCGCTCGCTTCTTCTTCGATCTCGTGAAATCAAACCTTAATTTAATGACTATCAACTCTGAGATGCTTGCTCAAGTCCACACGTGGATCTTTAAACTTGCATGAATCTCTTAGGTCCTTTAGGACATGCAAAACCCAAGCGTAAATGACATAATCACGCCCTTAACTGTAAAGCCACTTACAAGTAGTCTTTACATCCATTTGTTCGGTTTCTCAACCATGGAATCAGCGATGGCTAAGATTTTATGGCAGTTAGCCATGTCTCGGGTTATAATCGGGTAGGTTTACAACACAACTAAAGGTGTGTTAAAACACATCTATCTTACAACGATATTCTTTAATAACATTATCATCAACATGTTGAAATCAATGAAAATTGACTCTTTTATTATGCCCGCTATGCATAATTGTGTATCAATTCATTTACCGGGCTGGTTAAATGTGATTACTGAACTAGTGTTCACCTAGTAATTATATATTACTAGTGTGTGGGTTCTCATGATAATTTGCTGCCATGAAGCGATTGTTAGATCTACTCATTAATCGCTATAATAATAGTACTTGGTCGATTATTATTATTATACAACCCTACTATTATCCGAGCCTAGAAGGTCACATACAAGGACGTCAATTCATTTCATGTATGAAATTAAACTACATTTGCTAAATCGGTGAGTTGATTGTAATCAACTAATATTCTCAATCGGGGAATTTTACATCGGTAAAATATAAATTGGATGAACCCGAATTAATTAATTAGTCAATTGAATTAATTCGATAGTTAGTTGAGCTTGTTAGTAACTTGTTAGTTACTATTAACAACTTGTTAGTGTTTGATTTTACTTAACGGTTTAATTAAATTAAACGGGCTGGCTCATTAACTATTCGGTTGGGCTTTAGGTTTAATAATAATATTAAACTTAAACCTAATCATTGGGTAATCATGATGAAAAACACAAAAGTCTCCACCATTTTTGTGTGTAGGCTGTGTTTCTAAAAAAATGAAAAGAAAAATTTCATTTTATCATCCAATTCAATCCTTTTGTTCTAGCAAGCACAAGTGTAAGATTCAACCTCTCCCTAAGTGTGTAACGAATTATTGGCACTATATTTGAATTCAAGCAAATAATGGAATTCAAAGGGAGGCTTCTGAAAGATTTGGAGATAGACTTCCGCCGATCTCCGTAGGTACTCGTATTCATAAGTCATTATACGAGTTCTAGATTAATTTATATCAATTTTGAGGATCCTGGATGTATTTAATTTGGTATTTTATCACAAATGAAATCCATACTAGATTCTAACACAATAATTAATTGATCGGTAATAATGTTTCAATATCGAGTCCAAGCTTCTTTAGCTTCTCCGGCATACTGTGACTCTCACCTCATTAATGAATTACTTGGTTAATAGAATCTCCACATGGCATGCCGCCTATGACACCATTCTCACATTCAGCTTCCTATTATGGGAATTGTTTATGTCATGGTCGTGATGTATAACACATGATCCTCGACATGGCATATGGTGAACCATATTATCATGTAATAGATTCCAAACTAATTTCAATCACGCGAGGTCCTTTACTTGTCGGGAATGCACTTACTGCATTGGCTTCACAATAAGAGAATCTGCCTATCATAAAATTCTAATCTATCATAGATTTTATTCACCTCAAGCCTATGACTCATTATAGCTCGACAAGCAAAATGTCATCTAAGCTTATATTTCGTGGACTAATATAGCATATGTCACATATATGCAATCGACTTACGATGTACAATAATCAATTACTATTATACCTTCAAGGTCAGAATAGAATTTCTTTTAAGACTCAATGTACAAGACATTATATGTAGTTGTGCTCTCATTAACCTTTAAGGAACTCAAGGTCTACTTTCACTTTGACCCCTTTTGATTTTAATTAAAATATCAAGATGAGGATTTTAACTCCATTACATCAGATCTCAAGTTTGCAACTGGATACCGATAGCATAACCAATTTTCTTTTTATTCTCGCTGAGATGCGAACTTCCAAAACAATGTCAAGCATCCATCATCGATCATTACTTTTAGAACATTCTTTGATCACTTACTTAAACACATGTTACAAGACGGGTAATATGAAAAATTTGAAATAGATACGGCATAGCCAACCACGAATACATTCAACTCAAGGTCGAAACCAAATGTTTGAGTCATTTATTGTTCATTTAGTGAATTACATTTCTTACTTGATGAATCACCATCTAGGAGGTAAATAGAGTGAGTTATATACTCGACTGTATTCCAATTTATTTCACTTAGATGACCTTAAGCCATCTATTGGAGTATGATTTATTCATATCATCATGTGTCTTCAGATTAGATGTTAGCAATGTATCGTGAATTGTTGCATCAGAATGCATTCAAGTCATATATTTAATTCCACTTCTTCATACTTCATAATGAAGATACTATACATATAATAAATTTTAATTCTATAGTATGGAAATAAATACCGGGTTTTCCAAGCATACATTTATTATTGCCTAATAATAAAGACTCATAAGGCTAAATTATGTCTACTTCAAGGACATAATATTAACTTGTTCATTCGAGACATTTCAAAGTTTGTTTTGTCAAACATAACTCTTAAGGTCTCTCACAAATTTCGAGTATGAATAAATTTAATTTAAAGATAGGTGCAACAACTTTCAATATGTGAATTTATTTCATTCATTGTGTTTCAACTATATTGGACATAATTCTTACTTGTATCACTTAACTAGTGACACATCTAAGGTAGAATGAAAATTACTTTGGTATACAAAATTGAAAGATTTCATCCATTGTGTTTTAACTTCATTAAACACAATTCTTACTTACGATCTTAAAGCAAAAACTTCTTTAAGATCGAACGATGTCTCATTCTTTGATAATGCATTACCTATGTCAAATGATACTTAATTTAGAACTTTATAGTATTTATATGCTCCTCCCCATACTCTTATGAATTCCACGCATTGAATGATTTTTATCCTTGACTAACTTGTATGTGAGCATAACCAAACTAAGATTAACGAATCCTCCTACTAAGTCTAGTAAGAAGTTGACTGCTCATCTGCAAGATTGAACTCGGTCTTGTAAAAAGTCATTTTTGCCACAAGTATCACCGAATTGTTTGTTGTTCAAAATGTCTCTTTCAAAGAAGTAATGTGTTCAAAAAAACAGCTTGAAGCTCAACCATTCATGGATGATTTAAATTGCGCTATTTTATAATGTAGTTACTTATCATTACATAAAAGCTCCATTATCTTTCCTTGTACCATGTATCCTGGCTACTACTATACTTGGCTCGTAATCATGATAAAAAAACCATGTGAGTCAAAATAGTGTCTAAGGCAATCGGGTAGTTTTAGCCATACCTATTATTACACTCGACAATGTAAGTCATTGGAGATATGAGGTTTTATCAAACATGTATTTTTATTTCTTAAGTATTATTAAATATCCTTCGGTGTCGTTTGAAATGATGAAATTAATCATTAACTCAAATCATGGGCTTTCAGGCATTCAACTTTACAAGTGATGTGCAAACTAATCATCAATATTGCTTGTCCGGTTATATAAACCATGTGCCTTTATACTTCATCACAATTTATGAACAAGGTTCATCTTGTCATTTAAACTAGATACCAAACGACAAAGTCTTGAAATGTAGATACACAATAATCAAGATCATCCAATAGTTTTTCTCAATTGAGTTATAAAAGAGATTAAACTATTCATTTAATACTTGTATGGTGGCTAATAGATAATATAACTATTAGTCTTAATAGTATCATTACCTTTAATTGAGATCAAAATTAATTGTCTCTCAATCACATCATGTGACGTTATTCACTTGACCTAAGTTCATGTAACATGTCCACATGATCAAACCAAGTATCAAGTAATTTTGGTACTTGTTTCTGCCTTTTTATTAGCACATAAATCCATCTTCAATGGCTTACAAGGGTACGCGGTTTAACATTTATAATACTATGTTACCACAAGTTTATGGATTTCTCCTTAACTTGTTTTATTCACATAATAAAGCTATGTTTTAATTTGCCCAATTAACGTGAATAAAATGTAAATCTGGGGTGTCAATCATAAAGGAAATATGCAATCATAGATAGCGCAGCTTCAAAATATCGAATATATTACAAATAAATTGTATATATTATACTGCATTTCCAAATCTCACAAAATGTAAAATAGTATCCAAGATCCACAGGGTTGGAATCCAAACGTCAACATTGCATACATTTTGAATCCCAAACACGTCACTAACACTCCTAACAGGCGCCACCCGACAACGATCACCGAGCCCACAACGTTAGCTGAAAATCACCTAAGTTAAACTACCACCAAACCACACGTTAGTTTGAATATCATCCGAAGTTCACAACGCCGCTAAATTACTCAACACGATCCATCGGTCATACCCTGCCACGACACTAGTACATCCGCCATCACAAAGGTGCCTAGTAAATGCTTTATAAGTCAGGACAACTTTAAAATTAGTTTGATTCGCCGCTTAAATTTTAGTGGTGAAATATTATTTGTTATTATTTAACATGTCATATAACACATACTCAAGTAATATGCACATCATGAAAATAAGACAAATAATACACATTTAGGAGATATATGATATGATCCTAAAAATAAAATAGACCTATTACAACACTTTACAAGTGTAACACTAACATAAGGCCCTATTTCAGCATTTTGCAAAACGCAAATTTCAGATTCTTCAACTTCGAAATCCCAAGTTTGCCTTAATGTCGTCACTGTCAAGCATCTCAATGCCTCCACAACAAAGATATTTACTTACTAACCCAACTAAGACAAAGACGCAAAATATGGTAAACAAAACAATAAATAAAATAAATATTATCTGTCGCCATAAATCTAATAAAACCGTCTCGCAGACCGTATTTAAATAAAAAAATACAAAACTAGGTCATATATCAATATACCTCCTTTCCATTCTTATTACAATCTATAATGCAATACTAAATTACATAAAATATGCATTTAATAAATACATTAAATGGTAAGGAATTAATTACCATAAAAGTCATAAAATATTATTAATGCAAATAAGTACGCAATAAACATACACGTAATAAGTATGTAATAAATACTAATTATGAGGTTGAGACAATTACTCTCAATCAAATTCAAATTTAAATATATGATTGACAATCATATAAATAGTTTCCATTTTGATTTTGCAAATCAAATCAAATCACATAAATATATAATTAAATATGATTGAAATTTAAAATTCAAATTTGAATCTCATAATTAAATCCATGAAATATATATAATTAAAATGCATTAATTAATATATATTATGTGTCTAATAATTATTACAATAATTATTCCATATATACAACGAGACAATAATTATTTCATATAAATATAACGAGATAAAACTTGCAAGTAATTATCTACATATTTATATTCTTACCTGATATCATACTACGCATTTTATCATTTCAATAAATAAATATAAAAGTGACAACTTATTAAGTGGATTATTCAATTAAATTTATTATCACCAAAATTGATAATAAAATCATCATAATAATAAAAATGATAATAATTTACCAAACCGAATTAACATTTAAAAACGGATTAGATTTTGTAATAACTGACCTCGAAAGAACGCTACATGCTGAATGACCGGGCGACACGCGCCGACCATCGTCGCCCGTCCGGAGCCGCGATCCGTGTGGCCGAACTGCCCCATTTGACCACCGGACGCTGCCCGAGCCGTCGCGCCCATTTCACTTAATTCCGCTGATTCAATTCAATTATTTGAAAAAAATGATTTGAAGTCTTTAAACTCATCCAAAATTTAAATTCAACACGTATATTCCTCACAATTTTCAACTATTCTAATTGGAATGTAAAAAACATTTTCCAATAATTAATACTCATAAATTAAAAAATTGTTTTGGGATATTTCTAATTGCCTTTAAAATTATGCAAATTTTTGGACATTCTTCTTGCATCATATGGAGTTCAGAAAAAAAACGTGAGGATTTTTGGTACATTTTAAATGCCCAAAACCTATTAAAACATTTAGATTTTCAATCAAAATTTTTAAAACCCTTTCAATTCATGAAACACAAATCTAATTTCAAATCATCAAAATCAAAAATATGATAAACTTGAATAACGTATAATACACATATAAATTCATGGATCAATTTTTCATAACATATATTCATAGCAAGAATATATAAACATGAAAAATAATATATAAAATGTTATACAACAAATTTTATATTAATGTAATAGAAAATATACAAACTTGAACATGCTCATGATGCCACTATTGGAAAAACAATGCAAAACTTGTTCATAAAACACAAACAACAAAGATACTTATCATTCAAAAACGCATACATAATCAAATTACAAAATCAAACGAGCACTACAGCAATGAAGTCACCAACTTTTCTCACGGGGTTCCTTTGATCTACTTAGCAATTGGCACCAAATGGTAGATGCCTCCAATTAGTCCACACGAGGAGTGGTCAATCAATGCTGACAATTTGCTGTGAGCCCACAAGAATAATTGAGAACAAAACCAAGCCAAAATGGTTTGCTTTGGGTTTCTGGCCATGGAGTATGGGGTACGTGAGTGAGGCGGTATGGTGAAAAGGAATTAGGTTTCTAGCTCTAAAAACCCTTTTATATAGCCTCCACTTTTAACCCGAATACCGACCCGTTAACTAATAACCTAACTCGCTTAACAACTAAATGCTAACGAAAAGAACTACCATGTCACTAATGCAGCTTTACTAGTTAAACCGCCAATTGAACTAAAGCAAGCTTAATCGATCTCGTCTCGGCCCACTTGCATTCATTATCAATGTAAAACTTTTCGATTGAGTATCTCGCTGATTTCCAATCAATTCTCAATTTAGCAATCACGATTTAATTTCATACACGAATAAAACTCACCGCCACTCTACGTATGTGACTCCGGCTCGTGATAATATCGCTGTATAATAATATAATTGACCATTAGTATTATTATAACGACATGGCCGGATCTGCATCCTGCATAACCCCACATTATCACAGTGCCTATTTAGTAATTTATAATTACTATTATTGAACACTTAGTTTGAGTAATCTCATTTAACTAAAACTAGTAAATGAATTGTTACAACAATTGTCGCAACGGACATAATTAAAGAAATCAATATACTCTAATTTCCAACAGCTTTATTCTAATTATGTAAAATATTTTAAATGTGTCCTCTATATTTTAGTTTAGTGTTAGGGGTAAAGTAGTCATTTATAGACTAGGACCACGATATAAAAAGAATAAGATAAAGCATTCAATCTAAAAGTTAACTACATTACCTTTTTCACATTGCCCCCTCGAAACTATTATCCTTTCACCTCCTTCTCCCTAAACTATCCTTTGTTTTCAAATTATCCTCAAGTCAATTTTTTCTATTAAAATTACCTGAGTAAAATGGGTAATGGAATTGTATATACATTAGATAATCGGGGTCTTTGAAAATATATATTATGAAATTAAAAATTAAAATAAAACCTCTCCTCAAGCACCACCTACCATCCCCCCTATTAATGAGCGGAGGTTTAGTTCAAGGACGCCGCAAAGTTTCTTTCAGACTAATATACCCAGAAAACATATTTATTGTTATTGATGTGTGTGGAAACACCCACCACCATGAAAAAATCAAAAACAACAAAACAAGTCCCCAATCGTGTCGCCCCGCACTCCGAGAGACCTCGGCCCACCGAACGAGGCTATACCGCTTACAACCGCTTACCATATTTCGGCTACCACCCACCCCCAAAAGCCGCCTTTCTTTTTGTCCTAATAACCACACCATTTCCGCCCCCCAATATCTGCTGCCAAGCACCACTTTTGTTACTCCCCATGTAAGAGTGGTCATATGCTATAACAGCGGAAGAATCGAATGTGGTCATGGGTAGTAGATAGCTTTGTGTAACTCCCAAAAGCCAAGAACATTGTCCATTTCCTCTAATTCTCAAACTAAACCGATCAATCGTGATTCTATGTCCTGCAGCATTGGTCCATTTTCCATTTTGTGTTTCGATTGGGAGTTAAGGAGCATAAGATGATTGTTGCCTTGTAGGGTGAAAGGAGGTTATGGTTCCGGTATTGATTATGCATTTTATGAGGTCAAGCCCGGCAAAGAAGCCGGTGGAGTCTCCATAAGTTGTATTTGCTTTTACGGAGGAATCTAGAGGTTGGTGGCGGTGTTTGAGGCGAGGTAGGGATGTTATTTTTATTTCTTTACACTCAAAATGTTATCAGCTTTAGTGAACAAGGCCGAAAGCGATAATATGTAGAAAAGAATAATGCGACAAATAAGAATAGTTCAGGAACAAAAAAAGGAGTTATAAAAATTAATGTCAATTCTTTGTTAAGTATTCGATTTCATTTAGTTCAACCATATTATAAAGTTCAAAGCCACACGTACCATTGAACACATCCAAAAATTTTCAACTCTAATAATTTTGTACACAGCAATTGTTCTACGACATTGTTAAACTAAAATCTTAGTTAGCTAAACTCTTATTTGCTAGGCATGGTCAACGTCGTGCAAGTCACCATCAAAATAATAGAGAATATCAGAACGATAAAGTCAAATGGTGTATAATTTGTATATAGATTTGTATAATTTGTATATAGATTTTAGGGATTCTGCACCTGCAAAGATCACGTAGTATTTTCTCATTATATCAATTATCTCCTACTCTTTCAAAGTCATTGCAAGAGGCGTTGAGGAGTATTTTCGAACTAGATTAAATGTAGCGCACTCGAATCATGGAGGTTTCAAGTACCATTAAGTCCGTGATTCGGCCGGAGGGGGGATTCGTGTAATCATGGTTTAAGCACAAGGGACCTATTAAAATACTGTGAATTGTTTATTTCTAGTTATGGTTGCCCCCTTGCAGTCCTGCTTGAAGGGTAACCTTGAAGGAGGGGTGCAATGTTACCATGATAAGTAAACTGGATCGATGTTCGCATAGGCAACTACATTCACACTTTTATACTGCGGGTGGTATAGCACATTTCTGATCCTCAGACGGAGCCAATCGACGCTTAATTTTCGTAGCTACCCTTATTGCTCGTGTGGCTTTATGATGGAACCACGTGTGTTGGGAGGAAGTGGTTCATGTGGCCAAATCCTTAGTTAGACGAGCCATCTTTTTCGGGGATCTAGTGGACTCCTCGAGGTCGTATAACCCACGAGGTCGAGGGCCTCCTGGTGGTCGAGAGACTTTTGTGAGTTCACCTGCAAAACAAAGAACGGGATGCACCCCTGACACACTGACGCCCAACATTACTATTTTAAAGCGATAAAACGTGAGGCTTGATCCATATAAAGTTAGTAAGACAATAATCAAACCCTTTACGAAGCGAATCAACCCCTTTTATCATAGCATTCGTTCCTTATTTATAAAGTGTATGAGAGTGTACTTATTCCTACAAATTCGATGTGGGAGAATAGCTGAAGAGTAAAACGAATACGTATTTAGCTTATGATCTCAACTACTCATCTTTATAATGTCATATATTCTTGTATACTTATCCGATTTGGATGATCTCGCCGTCCATGGAAAATTCTCATTATGTAGTTTCCAACGGTATATAATTTGTATATAGATCTCCTGGGAATTCTATAGCTGAAAGGTTATAAGTTTATGTATTAACCAGATATTTCTTGTCATATCAATATGATGTCATGATATATACAGCCTGCAGTACTTATTGAGGCGAAATAATTAAAATTGATTTAATTCGCAACGGCGTTCATTAATTATATTTGTATGATCTCTCCGTGCATGATCCTTTACTTTTCTCTATAACAAGAAAATATAAAAATAGTCTGGTCTAATTAGTTTATAGTCGTAATAGAACAAATTTGGGCAGAGCAGATGGTTTACTGTAGCTAATTTGAATTTTGAACAAGCCAGTCAAGTAATCTTCTCAACAATCATCAATCTCGCGACAAATTTCATTCCATCATCTCATTCAATATTGTTCTGGAGTATTGTATTCATTGACTTTCCATTATTAAGCATAAATTGATTATTCCTTAAATTGTTTAGAGCATTTCAATCTATTATTCATCTATCTTCAAGAATATTTTCACAATTCAATCATTGTAAAAAAGAACAAAAAGTAAAACAATTTTTCCCCTACTTCTCAAAAGAAAACGACTTGTCTATAACTCCAAATTTCTCAAAGTTTATCATTTCAATCTTCTTCTTGAGATGTGCAAATCAAAGAAGAAATTATCCAAACAAGTAATGAATCCAAGTCCAAAGCCATCAGCAACCAAGAAACCAAAATCAACTTCATCATCTTCTTCATCTTTTGGTCCTCAATCATCATCTTCTTCATCAACAATAAGCAAAAATTACATGAACACAACCCCCAGTTCAAGCTACAACTTCAAAGATGCCTCATCATGGCAAACATCTTCAATCTCAGTCTCAAGCCGAACATCTCTTTCCAGCCTCCGTGAAAACATCATCATCCCTGAACAACCCCACTTCTACGACTTCTCCGAAATCCGTTCAGCCACTAACAACTTCTTGATTAAGCCCTTCTCCTCCTCAAGCTCCTCCACCTCATGGCGGTGCACTATTCGCAACCAAAGCGTCGTTGTAATACAACGCAAATTCTGCCGCCAAATGGACACATCAGAAGTCATTGATCGCCTTACACACATATGCAGAAGCCATCATGCAAGCTTGATCAAACTCAAAGGAGCATCAATTTCCGGAAACTATATCTACCTAGTATATGAATATGTTCAGGGTGCAACTCTAGCTGAATGTCTAAGAAATTCAAGAAACCCAAATTTCTCTATTTTATCAACATGGATGTCACGCGCACAAGTTGCTTTGGATGTAGCACATGGCCTAGATTACATCCATAATTCAACAGGACTTGGTCAAAAATTTGTCCATAATCATGTAAAGTCCTCTAGCATTATAGTAACAGAACCAAATTTCAGTTCAAAAATGTGTCATTTTGGGACAGCTGAGCTATGTGGTGAAATGGTGGACAACATGGTACAAGTCAATCAAGAAAAACAACGTCCAGACAACAAGTTTGAGGGGACACGAGGGTACATCTCCCCCGAGTATAGGACAACAGGAATATCCACACCAAAGACTGATGTATACGCATTTGGGGTCGTAATACTAGAACTCTTGTCAGGTGAGCATTATCGGATTTAAGTCCAACACCTAAAAATTTCAGAAATGAAAAATGATATCGTAGTTATATCAGCTATGTTTTTTAGTTTTAAATTAAAATAACAATAAATGTGAATTTTTGTGTTACTTTTATTTGTAGTATTAAATGGTCATCCAATTATTTAAATTTTATACTCCCTCAATTCTAAACGATTATCACATTTTGAATTATTAATCCGAAGAGCTGCCCACAACTAATGTACTAGATCCGGCCATGCAGGTGAGGAACCTTTAAGGTACATATTTGATAGAGGGAGTAAAGGGTATTTGAGGAAGTCGGTGATAGAGGGGGCGAGGGAGGCGGTGGGTGGTGGAGGGGTACGGAGGTGGGTGGATAAGAGGCTTAAAGATTCGTATCCAGTGGAGGTGGTGGAGAAGATGGTGAAGTTGGGGTTGGAATGTGTGGAGGAGGATCCGAATGAGAGGCCGGGTATGGGTAAAGTGGTGGGTCGGATATCTCAGATGTATTTGGAGTCACAAAACTGGTCGGAGAAGATGGGGACTCCGCTGGATCTTACTATGTCCTTGGGGCCACGATGATCCAAAGTCTTCCCGGTAGATTTTTTTTTTTTTGGTTTTTATACAGTTTTTAAAGAAAATATTTTATTTATTTGTTTTGGTTTTGTATTTGAGAAAGTTGTGAGATTAGTTGGAAGATTCGGCATGTTGATTATCACTTGCACTTTCACAAACTACTTAATTGTGAATTAAGTGTGGTATAACTATGTACTTATCTCATTATAAATTATCAAAAAATTATTTCTTTTTTTTATAGATTCTCTCATTATATTAATATATTATAATCCAACCGTTTATATGAAAAAATGGATGACTAGGGAGCTCCCTCTTTTTTTTATCTCCATACTAAATATCAATTTTATAAGAAGTATTTATTAAAGACACGATCAATTATTTATGTTTGTCTCATGTTATTATTTGATCATTTATATTAAAAAGATTTTATTTAATCACTTATCTTAACAAAAGACATATTTTTGTCCGACGTTAATTTATCCATTAGTTAGCAACTCTCAAATTTATATGATAGTCACATAACATTTCAGAAGGATATTAGTAATTGTGTTTAAAGAATCAAATTTAAAACAGAAGAAAAAATGAGATGATGATCATGTTTCTTAGCGTCAAAATATATCTATCGAAATGAGATGTAATGACTATAATATTGTTTATTTTCGCTCTACACTAGAATTATTAATTATCCAAATACAACATGTAACTCACAAACATAAGTGAAAACTAAAGCTTTATTTCACTGGTAGATTATAACTTCCCAAACGAAACACAAAGGTCTAATGGTCTATGACTTAACAAACATTGCTTCATGCAAGAAAGTTATCCTCTTTCTATTCAATTTCTCGATCTGAATTCAATCACTACTATAGATTTCACGTTGAAAAAAATATAATAAACGTAGACATTGTTGTATTATATATAGAAACAATAATCCCTGAAATGTTGTATACTTCAATATATATAGAATGATGTGAAATTGTGAACTACGTCTTCAACTATAGTTTTATGTCATCTTGTTACGTACGTAATTCAATTTATAATTTTTCCAAGCTGGATTTAATGACCTTTAACATTTTTGTATTTCATTTCACATAATCTTGATTTTCTATACATTTTCATTTTTCAAAGGAAATGATGGTGTTTGTTAGTACTCTTCTGGGAATTCTTGGTTTTGCAATCGGTTTATCAATTGGACTCCTTATTGGTTTTATTTTCTTCATCTATTCCAAGCCGGCCGATGTCGAGGTAATGATCATATATGCACTTGCAGAAAATGTTGCATGAATTATTTGGTGTAACAGTATTTCATTGGTCCAGTTTATGATCATTTGATTTCCTAAGTCAATGCCATTTTTCACACCGATAGTTTAAATTCTAGACATAGGCTAAAAGTATTTATGAATTATGATAATGTTCTGGGATTGTTTAGTAGTATGGTGATCTTTGTAACAATAATGCATATACCATTTATGTTATATATAGATATGAATGTCTATATTAGATTCTTAATGTATTTTATAATGAATAAAAGTACACTCGATTAACATTAGATTGAGCTTGAAATTGTTATGTTTAAATCGGTTGTTACTTGTTACTACTATATGTTCTTGAAGCATGACAATAGGCGAATACGTCTTAGAATGTTTTGCTGATCAATGAATGGATATATGTTCCTGACTATTGAAATGATGGATTGATAATGCATATATATGTACTTGTTAAAGGTGAATATGATTTAGTTATAGTCACTATACGGATATAAATGAATATAGAAAAATGAATGTTATGTGTATGTAATTCATCTTTTACTTCTGGTTACTCAAACAACTCAAAGTTGATTTTTTTTTTTTTGCTTCTTTCCACATTTTATCTTTCTCAAATCAACTTATGTGAATTCAGATACAAAATGTTAAGGACACTTTCTTTCTTAAGTTTAATGAAAATGAATTTTCAATTTAGAGGTTTTGAACCTAGTTAAAATTTGAGTTTGAAACAAATGTTTGCAGGATCCAGTTGTGAAGCCACTTGAAGAACTTAACGATGAAAGATTGGAAGATCTTATGCTGGAGATTCCATTCTGGGTGAAGAAGCCCGAGTATGAAAGGGTAATTATCCTCATCAAACTTTGACATATCTATGAAGGCTAATAATCTACTTGTTTTCTAACTTAACTTTCAATGCGTGGTTTTATATGGGATACAGATAGGCTGGTTAAACAAATTTATTTTTCATATGTGGCCTTTTCTTGATAAGGTAATTATAGTAAAGTTTATCTTCATATAATTGATTTCTTTCGAAATCTCTATGAGTATAATTTCATCGCTTAACAGTCAATATGTAGCATGATCAGAAGCACGGCAAACCAGACCTTTGATGAATATGTTGGGAAGTTTATGATACAATCAATAGAGTTTGAGAAGCTATCCATTGGAAATCTTCCACCAACACTTCATGGTTCGTTCATCTTTGTTTTGTAATATTAATGTTGTCTGTATTGTCTGAATAGAAATATGAATATGCTATCTATTTCTAAATGGATTGCGAAACTATGTCTAGAAGAAAGTATCAACTGCATTAATGTTACAAGTCCTCGTTACACTGTAATTTGTTAGCAGTTTAGGACGACATAATCGAGGTACAGGAAGCATGATATAGAGAAAGTTAACTTTTTCCATCACTATGTATCATTGGATCATAAATCCATTTCAATACAACGAGTTTAACAGAGAGAAAAATTTATAGCCATGTTTTGTCAGGTTTAAAATTCTGTGAGACGGATGACAATGATCTTGTCATGGAACCAGCAATATGTTGGGCAGGAAATCCGGATATAGTTGTTGGGTTGACAATTTCATCAGTGAAAGTCAAGTTGCAGGTCCAGGATCGTTATGAAATGATAGTCCTCGTTTCTTCTAATCCTAACGAAACATCTATTATAATGTTTTCTTTTTTCTTCAGTTGGTGGATGTACATGTATTCGCAGCACCACGTGTAACTTTGGAACCTCTGGTGCCAATTATTCCATGCTTTGGGAAAGTAGTTGCATCACTGATAGAGAAGGTAGCAAGTTTTTTCATTTTTTTTTATCTTAACATGTCTTTTAAGTTTTGATATTGCGCAATGGAACAAATCACTTCTCCTTCAATGTGCAGCCGACTTTAGATTTTGGACTGAAGATACTTGGTGGGGATGTTATGGCGATCCCTGGCCTCTATCATTATATTCAGGTGTTAAATTACGATAGGGAGTGAGATGATAGTGAAGAAGAAACTTATACTTTATTTTTTATGTTCCTTGTACGTGATGTGAAGTTCCCCAAGCTTATAATATTTGAATTTTTTCTTCGTTTTTTCCCCAAATCAGGAGACTATCAAAACGGAAATAATGAAGATGTTTATGTGGCCAAAGTTCCTTGACATACCTATGCTTGATGAATCATTGTAATCCATCAACTTACTACAGTTATATTTCATGTTTCTTTTTACTCAGTCTTGTTTTATCATGTGCATGTCTGAGAATAATGCAGCATTTTATCAGTATGGCCTTTTCCCTTATTCAATCGCTATCCTTTCATCTTCTGTATAAGCCAATAAATTAAACCTACTCTCCTTGCAGAATAGCTCCAAAGAAGCCTGTTGGCATGTTGCATGTGAAGGTTGTGAAAGCAATGAATCTCTTAAAGATGGACTGGTTTGGACTCTCTGATCCATATGTTAAGCTCAGTCTCAGTGAAGACACACTGCCTTCTGAAGAAACTTCAATCCAGAAGAAGACATTGAATCCAGTGTGGAATGAGAGTTTCATGCTCATCGTCAAGGACCCACAGTCTCAGTTTCTGAACATAAATGTGTATGATTGGGACAAGGTATACATTCCTTCAGCTAAAAATTGTTGATCTTGAATTATTTCAGTTTTCTCAGTTTGATATGCTTCATGTGGTGTATTAGATATTTGATCTGCTTTCTCTGTTTTGATGTTCAGGGCAAGAGACATGACAAGTTAGGAATGCAAATATATCATCTGAAATTCTTGGAAGTTGATGAAACAATAGTAGTTGAATTAGACTTAGCTGAGAGTGCTGATACAATTGATCAGCAAAATAAGAAGCAAAGAGGTATGGTTGTCCTGGAGTTGACCTACACTCCATTAATGGAAGATGTCGATACGTCTAGTAGTCCTGTTAGTGGCATCACAGAGGAGGATACTCAAATCGGTGGGAGGTCTTTTACCGAGAGCCACCATGGAGCTGGTTTACTCTCCGTTGCTGTCCATGGTGCTGAGGATGTGGAAGGAGTTCACCACACTAATCCATATGCTCTTATTCTTTTCAAAGGGGAACGGAGAAAATCGAAGGTGATTCTTATGTGTGGATATAGGATTAGCCATCTCCATTTCAGACTTAAGATCCTTCTGTTTTAAAATATTTTATATGGTACATAAGATACATAATAAGTAGTATTTTGTGTATGTTCATATTGTTGACAGAAACTGATAAAACATGTCCATATGATATGCATATATTATGTTACTATTAAAATATGGGAATTCATAATGTCAGATTCTGAAAGCATTCTGCTAGCTTTCTTCATATAGACTCCGTAAATAAATAAATAGGGAGTGAATAAAAACTGAATACTACTCTGCACCAGTGGAATAGTTCTCTTCCACTATTATTCGCATACTGATTCAAAGGAACTTCCTGTCATCAGTGCATCAGAGGAACCCGCAATCCGCACTGGGATGAGGAGTTTCAGTTTAAGCTGGACGAGTCACCTCGAGAAGAACAGATTTGTGTCAGGGTCATGAGTAAGAGGCCGAAGATCAGCTTGTGGCGTAAGGTAATCGCCTCCTATCCTAATTACCCAGTTCAGCCTTTGAAATTGCAGAGATGTTGCGTTATAACAAATGTGATATTCTGCAGGAATGTTTAGGATATGTGGATATCAACCTCAATGATGTTGTGAACAATGGAAGAATTAAGCAGAAATATCATCTCATAGAATCGAAAAATGGCATTATACATGTTGACTTAGAGTGGAAACCAATTAAAGAACATGTGCAAGACAAACATTCACAACAAAATGAAACTTCATGAAATCTTTGGATATTATTGAAAGACTCATTTCCAGATATAGCATTTCATTTAACTCTGAAATAGATGGTAGGAGATACTTTATCTCTTTCATTAGAAATTAATAAGGCTTACAAAGCATAACAACATAAGAATCGTATGCTATTAATTGTTTTTTTTTTTGTAATGGAGATCTTCTTCATTAAATGCTAATATTAATCTTATTATTAATTAGTTTTTGTAATAAATATATTTCATTAAATACTAATATCAACATTAAACTTCCTAACCCAAACAAATTCTCACAAATTTCCGTAAAATATGTAAGAATAAAACCTATCAAGCAAATTAAGCAAGGAGCAATAATCAAACCCAAAAAATTAGCAAAATTGAATAAAAATGGTGAAAATATAAAATAGAAGCGTATACTTGAACCATTAGAGTACTAATTCAGTTGATTTTTTTTCAATTTAAAGTAAAATACCATGTTGAAATTGACAAAACATGGTTGAATTGCTGAATACGTTGCATTTCGCTTGATGCAGATAGATACGTGGATGTCATTGTTGTTACCTCGTAATTATTTTCGGAAGTCGTTTGTTAAATCAATTTATTGTAGTTTTGTATGACGATGTTTGAAACATGTGCAGATCAGCGAATCGTGTTACATGATTTTCTAACGTAGGGTGTTGTAGATTTGGAGACGACGGATTTGATTATTTTAAGCATCATGCAATGGCCAAGATGCTGGGACATACCAACTTCTTGAATGTAGAATTTATCTCGATTTGATTTAATATAATACCATGTATGACTATACAATGATATTAATGTACTGCTAATACATACCATACGCACAACACAAATTGTATAACATACATATTCTCATATAAAATAAAAATTATTCTGATATTATATTATCCAATACCATATAATAATTTTTATTATATCACAAAAAATATCATGTATCCTTACAAATTGGTATACCATATTCTTGAATATAATTGTATTTGTTTTTATGAATATAATATCATATATGCCTATTTGATGGTATTAATGTACGTAATTTGATTATTTTAGTTGAGATATTTTATTATCATTTTAAATTCCATAACAATTAATGTAATATCATATATGAAAATATAATTGTATTTATGTGGTTTTAATTGTCATGCCAATATGTAATGGTATTTATTTATTTTATAAAATATTATATCTATGTAAATAAATGAGAGCAACACCACATAATCATTATACACGATAACGCATAATACGTGTTTTATGCTTTGGATACATTAGCTAATGAACGCACACCAACTATCGCCCAATATCCACCATCATTGAGATCGAGATTAATCACAGATTTATAAAGATGTGCGTAAGACGGGAAGAAATCAAGAAACGTTAAGCTTGAAAAACAAACGGTAAATTGACGTGTCAATGTTTAGGAATTTTCTTCACTACAATTTCATAATATTATATGTTGTTTTTATTCTATTTATATCATTCTCCGATATACCCCCGTTTGTATCCTTAATAAAACTAATGTATACCATTATTAAACAAATTGCATAGTATTTGAGTTATTACTTCTTTTACATACCATATTCATAATAAATTCAGATTTCAAACATAATCACATATAATTTTCCACATCGTCTTATGTAACAACACCATCATATTATAATGATATTTTTAGTGATGGTGTTACATACCATACTTAGATATCAATATGATATTATTAGCATATTCAAGTATAAAATATTATCGACATAATAAAATTAATAAAGAGATTTTCTAAAATCCTAGATTATTACTCCAAACACAAATTGTATACCATACAATTTAAATGAAATTAAGGTATGAAAATAATTTGATATTTTTCATATTTATTTAAAGATTCTGAGGAGGATTTTGATTTCTGATTTTAAATTTTCTTAAAAAATGGCATGTTTATAGATTGACGTACATAAAATCTAAATCAATTTAAATTAAATGTATCTAAATGCAAATCTAAATAAAAAAAGCAAGTAGTAAATAAGCGTGACGCAGAGGCGCAACTGGATCTCGCTTATTTTATAAAAAAAATTAAAAACCCGAATTCTAAACCGCTCTTATTGAATAAAAGTAACCGATCCAACTGAATATAAAAATAAGCATTTAAGAAAAATCTCATAACAAACAATTACAAAAGAGGTTCCAAATCTGGCTGTCGTGGCTGTTTCAGGTGGGAATTAGAACCGAACCTGGCTTCTATCGTTCTCTCAAAGGTCGAACTCCAAATCGACATTCGGTTCCTCGAATGTCTTAATCCTATCGGTTCCCATCGGTTCCGCTCGGTTTCGCAATTTCGGGTTTTCGAGACATTTTAAAGATATCGCTCAACTCAAAAATTCAAGCTCATTAAACTAGATTTAACCTCAGAATTTCAACGAACTCCTTTTTAAGATTAATTATTAATCTACATATATATTCAATACACAATACTATTATTTTTACATATTCAGATTATATTATTAGTTTTAGAACATTTTTCTATATATATTTTATTTCATTATACCAATAATGAACAAAGCTTAAATCTAAATTCCTTCTTAAAATGTACACATGCAATACTACAAGATCCTAAAAATATAATAATAAATAAAATCAAAAATCCAAAATTTAGAAATCGGTTCGGTTCGTTATTTTCAAAAACAAATTTCCACCAGCTCTATATCTTCGACGCCGAACTCCAACCTGCTCAGCCCGACGATTCCAAAAATTTCAAGTATTTTCGATTCGGTTTCCATTTGCCCTGTTTGGCTAGATATTTTATTTAAGACCCCTAATCATACAAGAATATGTTTGTCATTCATGATTCTATCACATCACAAATAAAAGTACTTGAGCAATGAGAATTTGCTTGACTCACCTTTAGCTCTAGGGAAAGGAAGTGGTTAAAATAAGCTACCTAGATGAAAAAGGCCGTAAGTAAATATTCAACTTGTTTACATTTCGAGTCGAGCCGATTCAACATACAAGTCTAAATAGTTGTGTATATAAATTTCGAGGTTAATTCGGATTCAATCGATTTCGAGTTTTGATTAATGTTAACAATTCTAGGATCCTCCATCTGAAAAAGAGAGAGAGTGAGAAGATCAGTCAACGCAATGGCAGCTAGATTGCTCCTACTAGCTTCAGTATTATGTTCGACATTATTAATCTCCACGTCATCTTCTACCTCCGACCTCCAGATCCTCGCAGCTGACCGAAATGTTAGTGTTTTTTTTTATCGATTTTCATTTTCTAATTAAAGATCTATGCTTTTTTTATTTATTGAGCTTTGTTTTGTTTTCATTCTGCCCAGATTGACTTGACTTCGCATATTGTTAGGGTTTACTTGACTTTGAAGGTAATTATTCACTTTCTAATTTTCATTTGTTCATTGTTTAAACTTTCACCTTAAATGTTTTTTTAATATATTGTGTAATGTTTTATGATAAATATATCAAAATATAGTATTTTCAGCTATTACCATTTTAATTTTTATTCGGATTAAAGTTGTGTGAGTCGATTAACACGTTAAAGTTTGATAAGTTTGACATTTGAAAAAGCAGATCGGACGATCTATTAGGGATGGAGGGAGTGATGTCGATGTAAATGATGATAAGCATATTATGATATAAAAGGCAGATCTTTTTGGCATTTAGTGATCTTAAGGTTGTGTATGTTTATGTTTTGGAATTCTAGTAGACTAGGGAATGGAACTGAAATTTCACTGTTAGTAAGTCCCTGAAGTGTGGATAGTAAAGTGTCCGAGGTAGGAACTGGATTTGTAGTTGAGGGAAAGACTTTCCATTTATCTTCATTTTTGCTTTATATCAAGAAATACTTATGAACAGAGATTGATGATGTACCACGCGGTTTGTGCCTCAATCAGGTTGAGAACAGTGGGGCTGCTCCTGTATCAGAAGTACTTCTTTCTTTCTCTCCAACTGAAGCACGTCAGTTAGCATTGGTAAATGCAGCTATTCCAATTGGAAAGAAGAAGAAGAAATACCAACCTCTCGATGTAAATCCTACTGATCGTCCTGATGCTCCAAATGGGACAAAATATTACATGATATCTTTGCTTAAGCCATTGAACAAAGGTGAAACCATCACCATTGAAACACACTATATAATGACGCATTCTCTCGAACCTTTCCCACTAGAAATTAGCCAATCAGAATCGCAATTGGTTTACTACCGTGACAGCGCAATAGTATTGTCACCTTACCCTATCAAGCAGCAGGTAACTTTACTCAAGACACCAAGTAACAAAGTGGAGTCTTTCACAAGGATGGAACCCACAAGCCATGCAGGCACTCAACTAAAATATGGGCCATATGAGGACCGTGCTCCTTTTTCATACTCGCCTATAATGGTACACTTCGAGAATAACAATCCATTCGCTGTTATTGAGGAACTTGTGCGTGAGATTGAAATTTCCCACTGGGGAAGCATCCAGATCACAGAACATTATAAGTTGTTACATGGAGGTGCTCGGCAGAAAGGTGGTTTCTCAAGGTTTGTAGACCTCTTGAATCTAGTATTTACTTGCATTGTTTTTGGAAAGAATCTGATCCTTTCTGAATTTTTCGTCGTCAATTTGTATGTGGTGGTAATGAAAACTTTGTAACTAATCAATGATATGGTGATGCAAGAGTGTGTTCGGTTATTAATGAACCATATTTCTTCAAAATGATCTTGTCAAGATGTATTGTGGAATTGATTCCCTTGAAGGGTTAGAAGGACTGATAAGACTTCTTTTACAGGGTTGATTATCAAAATCAACCTGCTTTCAACGGGCTCTCCTCGTTTAAGCATCTTCATGCTGAACTACCCCCTAGAGTTCATTCCGTTTACTACAGAGATGAGATTGGAAACATTTCATCATCTCGTTTACGTATCAGCTCTAAGAAGGTAATCTTTCTCGCTTAATTATACCATTCCAGTTCTACATCTAACTACAACCACAAAAGTTTTTCTTCGTTGCCTATTTAGTTATATGTATGGTATTCTCGATAGTGCTTTCCAAATGGTATACCAATTGAGATTTAAAAAGAAGTTAATTCCTATAACTAGTAACTGTATAACTATTTCTGGTTGTTCTGCAATTTCTCTTCCCGATTTTGTTGCGGACTTTTGCTCTCGACTTTTGAAGTATTTTCTGGGAATCCATATATTTCTGGTTCGAGCACTTGAAATAGTAAATTATGTGATTGGTCATATGCACTTCAGATAAGTTGTGTTACTGAAATTACAGTCCTAGACGTCTTTCCTATCCTTCAATGTCACTTTTCTTTAGTATATTCTACAAGTTTCATGATTCTTATGTAGTATATTCCTTTTTCTGAATTCATATCTTAGAAAGTTTATCGGTGTTTGTACATAATTTGTTATTGTCTTAATCTTCTTGCAGTCTGACCTGGTAGTACTTCCCCGCTATCCCCTTTTTGGTGGATGGAAATCTACCTTTGTCATTGGTTACGGAGTACCTCTACAAGACTTCCTCTTCGAGTCAGCTGATGGTTCGCGCTACCTAAACTATACTTTTGGGTGTGCTTTTGTGGACACAATCGTCGACAAGTTGATAGACAAAGTATGAATTCTCGTACCAATTCATTTTTACAATATTATTTGAAATTCCTGTCCTTTGCCTATCAAAAACTGTTACAGCAGATCTTGTTTAGTAATGTTACTTTTATCTTCCAGGTCGTGCTCCCTGAGGGATCTACAGATGCTTCTGCTATATTTTCTTTTTCAGCTGAACAAAGATTGGAGGTAATTTCATTACTTCAATATCATTCTGCCCCTTCTCAACTTAATCACCAGATTTTCTTGCCTCCCTGTGTTTGATATTCCTTGAGCCTTTTTTCATATATGCTGTTGAGATAGTCACCAGGAGTCTGGCTTTCTTTTTCTTTTTCAGAGTAATCAGTATACAGTGTTTTATCTCTGAGTTTGATCTGAATTGCACTCTACCAATGTAGACTTCTTTAAGGTTAGGGGTTCCAGTCATCTTGGGTTTAAGTGGGGAACCACTATTGATCCTTTTAGAGAAATAATCACTTACTCGGGGCATTTTTGTTTTGTTTTCATTTCTCTTTCCTTTCAGTATATAGTGTTTTGTCTCTTAGTTTGATCTGAATTGCATTCTATGAAATATGGACTTCTTAATGGTAACACGGTCATGTTTGGACCTCTACAGAAGAAGTATTCGTATCTTGATGTTGTTGGAAGGACAGTGTTGGTTCTGGAAAAGAGAAATGTGGTTCCCGAGCACAATATTCCTTTCCAGGTAAGTTGCTCACTCAATATCATATTTCCTTCTTGTTCCTTGTCTTCACTTTCCTCTTGTGTCTAAAGTTGTGACATGTTCTTCCTCCATTTTTGTCCTTTCCAGGTCCATTACAACTTCAAGCAAGCTTACATGCTTGCTGAGCCATTGATGCTAATAAGTGTTTTCCTCCTGTTTTTCGTTACCTGCATTGCCTACCTACACATAGATTTTTCAATAAGCAAATGACTGTGTTAACCCCGATTCGAAAACAGGTAGATTCATACCTTTAAATGATAGTATCTCAGTAGGCATTGTGGAACTTTTTGATTTTGGGTATTATCATAGTTCGAGGAGATGTTATGAAGCATCTGTAATTTTGGTGATACAAAATTCGGAGATACATTTATGAGAAGTCTATGTCTGCTTTCAGTTAAAACCTAAAGAAAAACAATATCTAGTAAATTGAAATGAAGTTCAATCTCAAATCTGCGAGTCTCAGTTAAGTTGGAATGTATTTTACTTTAAGTTACTTATAGCTCTAGCCTTCGGCATGTGGTAGCATAGGCAAATAATATTGTTTCTGTGACTATAATAATGTTTTACCTTGTGAGTTACCAACTCATTTGTTTAGCCTCTAACATTTTCCTGCTACAACTGCTCATGGCTTGCTATCTGCTTGCAATTAAAAGTAGATCCAAAATAACGAAGAGATAATTACCTTTAGTAAGAATTGCACTGGAATAATCATTGCCTATTTTTCATTTAATCATTCGTCCCGATTCACATCTATTGTCATTGTTGAAGCACTAATCAACGTGAATGTTAAATTTTATCGTTTGTTGTTATATGTCGCAGTTAAAATTGGTATAACAAGAATATTTACTTAGGTCAAGCAAATATCATCCGAACATATTCTCCTGCTCTAACACAGCTAGACTATAAATCAGCGTCAATAGCTAAATGTCGCATATAACCAACAAACAAATAATCTAACTGGTTAATCCCTATAGAGAAACAGAACTTCTGTAACTGTCATGATTGGAATGAGCAACTAATTTACTGAGCAAAACTGGAAAGAACTTCTGTGGTGTTATCTCACTCATTTGCAGTTGAAGCAGGAAAAATATGTTTTGGTCGACAATCTTCATCTTCGAATGCAATACACTATCTTGTTCCATGGAGGCTGCATCGCTGTAAATTACAGTGCCCTCAAGCATAAAAATCTTTAGCCGGTCTCCAAGTTGAATCTCTGCCGATATCATCTATTTTTCTGCTCCCAACTTCCATGCCTATAAGAGGATCAGATTCTCCATCTCTCAGCTGTAACAATAGAAATATTAGCAGTCTTCATATACAATAGTACTACAATACATCGAGGGACACATTTTTCCAGTGTTGGATGAAACTCTCGCTTCCAAATAATATGATGAATTCATACCTGACTTGTTGCTTCATTAGTCCTTTTCTGGCTCTCTATACTGCAACAGTAAGAATATAAAGCCATGCCAACAAGTGCAACCAGGATACCGATAATGTTCCTCCAACTAAATGGATCGTGAAGTAGAACATAACCAAATGTCAATACAAGACAGGTCTTCAGATGCCCGAGAACCTGATAGGTTACTGCAGAAGTCTTCCCAATTACAAGAAATGTGCTAAAATTAACCGAGACAGAGATTAGGCAAGACAGGATAATGAAGCCCTGAAATGTGCTGCAAATCGATTAGCATCTGAAATTCTTCTTCATGAATTGACGTAATGTGATTTTACTGATGTGAATGGATCATTAGCTTACCACCACTTCAGATGTATAATCGAAGGCAAAGACATTTTGATTAGTTAACAGCCGATCAAGGAATGGACCAGTTATGAATAATGTCATTGATTGGCAAAGACATGACTGATACAAGAGTTGAGTTGAAGAAATTCTGAACTTCTTCTGGATAGTGTTCGTCATCTGTGTGGATGTAGTTAAGAATGAAAGCAATCATATATGCATTTTTAACTCTTACCATTTATATTCGACATCATTAAGTATTGAGCTTGATAGAAAGTTGATCATTAAATCTTAGATTGAACAAAACATGTGTTGCTTTAGTTTCAAGATGTATACTTAAATGAAGCAGAGGAAAAGGATAGATCTTTTGAGAGATGTTCCTTTTCCCCTTCATTGCCTTTCCTGTTCTCCAAACGTTCTTATTCAACTCAAATACAAAGAAATGTACATGCACAGGAGGTAAGGATACAATTTGAGCAACGCACGTCGTAATCACAGCAAGAAAAGACAATATTGATCCCAGGATATTAAGCTGAAGGTCGGTTACTGTTGCTATCCCAACACCAAGGAGGAGAATACAAAGAGAAAACTTAATGCTCCGACTGTAATGGGAAGGAAAACATAACTTAAACACATTGAGATATTATGTGTAGACTTCAATATTAGGAATTGGTTGCTGCTCAAACTGTGAGAAACAAGTTCAGGGAGAGACCTGAACGACTTTCTCATGAAGAGGGTCTCCAGCAATATAGTGCACGGGATGATAGCCAGCTTTGTCATCTGCAGTGAAGGTAGTTAGCCTTTGTCAAACACTTGCAAACAATAGGTTCAAATCACCATACAAATATCCACCTGAAAGAACCCCACAGAATTGAAACCTAAACTAAGGTTCAAGAATCCAATTGAGGCTCCATTCAAAATTCCAAATCCGGTCACAATTTGAGAATCGATAGGTTTGTGGTCGAAAAATGTCATCCGTTGTGCCACATGAAGAGAACAGTAAGTTACAAGTAAATGCCAGCTTGTCAAAGTTGTTCCTGCATTGAAGAGGATCATAAAAAATGAGATATTCCAATCACATAGTTCCGTATCTACCTTTTAAACAAACTACTTTAAAGACCTCAAAGATCAATTTGTTTTAGTATTTTTTATCTTCTTGAATACAACAGTTTATGTATATAGGGGCATGTTTTCTGTTTAGAAGCACAAGGCACGGATTTTGTAACATCTCGGACTACATAGAGCACATTTTATTAAGTTGAACATTTACATATAGTCTATGGAAGGATAGAGACCACTATACAATCAATCAACAATATTCATTTTGGTTGTAGAATCCATGAATTACCAACTTTCTTGAAACTATTTTACTTAATTCCCATCTTCTCACACAATGCAGAGAGCTACAATCTATTATAAACTCCCAAGCCAATGTCCTCGTTGTATATTTACAAAATGCTTGACCATGATTCAACAATCATTAGCAGAAATCACATTTCATAATTTCAAACATTCAAGAAAGTTTGGTTGTCTCAATCATGTTGAACATCACTAATGATATAACGTACCAAAATTAAAAGCTAAAGTGGTCATAAGAGCTTTATTACAAATGACAATCGAAACAGAAGAAACCACCGATAGGCTTAAAGCCCCGAGGGTCCCCAATCCCTTGCCTTCACTCATCGTTGCGCCGCACCTAGTCACCTACACATGCATATTACAAAATGACAGATCTTAAACAATCAAAATTAAATCGAATGTCATTTTCTACATAATGTAATCCCCAAAAGATCATAGTTATAATCTTTCTTCAACATACCTAACGACCAATCAACCCTTTTATCAGATTTTGAAATGTTTATAAATTATCAAATGTGTATTCATGTGAGTGTACAGGTCATGTTTATAAATTATCAAATGTTTATAAATTATCAAAATATCTACCTTCAAATAGGAAAAAAATAAGTTTAGTCGGCTAATGTTGCATGAACCACATTTCGACATTTCACGTTAAAATTATGTCTAATAGATATAGTAGGATTAGTGAAAAATATATTTGTACTCACTCCTAAGTATTTTTATTTTTGTTGAATAATATTTGTTAAATGCTATATTTAATCAATATCATTATTACATGATGATTTCAATTTAAATTAAAATTATTTGTATCACGATTGCGTAAATTTATTTTTTCCCTAAAAGAAATAACTAAATAAATTAGAATCGGGAGTTAAGGTTACATTCCGGAAGAAAACCTAATATATAAGAATCGTAAAAGCAACGATGATATCACGAGGGAGAATAATGAAAGTACACGAATCATATATTTGGATTGTACTTAAGTTTATTCTAGACAGTGAAAATTTATTAAAAAATAAATTAAAATGATCAATAATGCATTTAATTAAATTATTCTAACTGCCCACCTGGGCGAAACGCCACGCGCCAGTGCTCGATCGAATCCTAAATTTAACGTGAACTAGATTTAACAAGAGTTCCCTGAATGAAGCCTCTAAATTACTAAGTTAAAATTAGAATTTTTATATTAATTAACCCTAATTTTAAACTTGAAATAGGGTTGCCTAAATTTAAGGGATTTTAATAATAAATTAGAGGTGAAAATCAAAATAAAATTCAAATTTTCTGGACAAAAATAGCCATCCGACTAAAATAATAAGTGGATTAGGATATATTACCCGTGAATTGCAAAGGGGGCGCCCATACTCTTGTTGTCGTGATCTCCAAACAAAAAATATTAAAATATTATTTTAATATTAAATATCCAACGGTTCAGATCATGTCTCAAAATTTAACAATTAAGATCAAAATCCACCTGAAAATAAACCAACCAATCAGAACAAAGATTTGGGCGCCCAAACCTATAAATACCCCCCTTATATTTTCGAAAATTCCAATCCGTATCACAACATTCTCCTTCTAAAAATACATGGTAAAAATATGTATGACACCCTTAAATTCTAAGCTTAAATCTTTTAAACCACCAGCAGTAAAACACCACCTCAAGGGCTCTGAAACATCTCCGTGTACCAACAGTTGAATCAAGAATTACTGCGTAAACGCACACAATTTGGGAAATGCAAAATTTGATGAGAATCGAGATGTATCTCTCAAGACGCCGAATATTCACGAATAAGATAAAAACACCGATTATTCATAAATCTTGTATTTAACACCGAAAAGTTCAGAATCTTAATGTTCCAAAAGATAGGAAATATATTTAATATCCAAATTCCTATACTGATTCCATAGGAAAGTTTGGTGTTCCTTTCTCGCTTCGACGTATCATCAATGCCGCTGGATGCCCACCTTCATACTAATCATCACTACAAAGAATACTGCTATTACCGTCAAGCAGACGCGCTACATAAATTGTTTCACATCTTAAATCAAACCATGCAAAGTCTGAACTCCCAATCACTACAACAATAAGTTGGTAAGGTCATAGTATAAATCAAAAATTATCGCTTCAATAACTTGTCATATTACTCCACATACAACTTAAGAAATTCTTAGCTTCATCCCAAATCAGCCTCACTAAAAAGACAAAGAATTGCCTACAAAGCCCACTCATGACAAAGAAAGACAACTACTAAGCCCCACAAGAAGTAGTATCAAAGACACAACTACACAATCCCACTTGGACATATCCTAAGTTCCACCACAAAAAGTGAGCCTCACTGCAAAGACACTCTCAGTAGTTCATCAAGTCTAATATAGACCTCGAGATCAAATCCAATACAACCAATATTTTATCATCAAGCAGTGCCCCTGCCACCATATCCAAGCCCAAATCCTCAGCCTCCCCAAGCTCCATCGAGACCACGACACATATCCAAATTTCATGAGTCGCTTTATCCAAATCAAGCTCAAGTCAAGTTCAAATCAGCCAAGCCATACCAGCCTCCTATCGCCACTGCTCGTTGGGGCAAGACATCTTACAAATCACTGCTAAACGCTAGTGGACTTATCGCTTCGAACATTCGATTCTCTCGATTCGATAAAACCCGTATTAATCAAGTGATTTTTCTCAGAGCTGTAGTTTTTATTATATACCCCTTTAAATAAATAATAAAATTCTTCTTTGCATTACATCTATAAAGTTTATCAACTTGTACTAACTGACAATTAAACCGAACGATCTTTTTATATAAATTAAGTAATTAATTAATTTGAAATTTAAAAGAAGATAGAATAATAAAAAGGGAATAGTAGAAGGACCGTTAGATAGCGGGACCGTGGTCTCGTTGAGGACAAAGCGGCAACATTAACTTGATCCAAGAATCCGAATCCCTCCAACCATTTTGAATTTGAAAACTGAACTTACAAAATGTGTAATAAATTACTTAACGAAACAATCATTTACATATCCAAATCCCAAAAATATTGTCACATTTAAGTATAAAACCATCTTTTTATGTTCAAATCACCACCAAAGTATCAATCTTTTTGATTTGTTTGTTCACCCTTTTCAATCTTTTTGTTGCATGTGTCTGAAACTTGCCATTTTGAATTTGAAAATTGAACTTACACAAATGTGCAATAAATTACTTAAAGAGGACGATGTTCACTGAATAAAACAATGATTTAGATATTGAAATACCAAAAATCATGTCATATTGAAGTAAAAAACCATCTTTTTATGAACAAATCATTAAGAAAGTTTTAATCTTTTTGTTTTGTTTGTTGAATTTTAAAGGACTTCTGGGTTTGGAAATGTTCTTGAACTTGTTACACCCCATGATATTTTTGTTGACTGTGACTGAAAGTTGGTATTTTGAATTTTAAAAATATTTTCTGATTTTGGAAATGTTGTTGGTCTATTTCACTCCATTATAGATCTAACCGAAAAGATTCAATCTTTCTTACCTGATGCATAAACCCTTTGTATGGGATTTTGATATTCGTTTATTGTGATTTTATTGCTTTGAAGGGTTTATCAAAGAATCTTGGAATTAATTTTTTCTTTAATGGGGATCACTGCTTTTAATCAATCATTTAAGGTACTGAGATATGATTTAAAGATTCTTCTTCTTTTTTTCCTTACGTTTTGTAGTGCTACTGTAAAGTGTTAGTACTCCTTTATTTTTATGTTCATTTTAGACTCTAATGGTTTAGTTTGATGTTTCAGGTAATGGAGGGGGGAAAGAGGGAGTATGCAGACACTGATGACTGGTTGGAACTTGGCTCGAAAAGGCCAAAAATCAAGGATCTTGATTCTGTGTTTCGTTCCGAAGGTATATATATTTTACTTTGAGAACTTCATCTTTTGTTTTTTGTGTTTGTATTATTTGTTTTTCTTGCAAGTATAGTTGATGGAAACTAAAGTTTGCCTCTTAAAATTTTATGTTCATTGAGTTGCTTAGTGTTGGAGAAAAGAGTATGTTTGATGTGTTTAGCTGTAACTGCGACATATGTTGCTACTTAAAAATCAACCATAAAAATTCAAGGCTTCTACTTATGGTAAACTTCGACATATGCTATGTGCTAGAAGTTATGGTGAGTGTAAATTAATATTGTCGAACCTCCATTCTTACATGGTCGAACCTCCATTCTTACATGGTACAGTTTCACATTTCTTGAAATTCTTAGAAGCTCCATTTGTTTAAGTAAATGGTTTTGTAATAATGAATCCACGCGTTTTGATATTGCTTCAGAGAGCGTTATAAGAAAGGATGTCAAGCCCATTGTAGTTGGAGGTCCTAGATTGCTTGACCTTAATGCTAGTGTTGCTACTGGTAGAGATGAGACAGACAATAAAATTTTGGCACGTGCTACGGAAACTGATAAAGCGAAGCTATTAGGGAGGCAAGAGATCAACTTCGAGATTGATTCTTTAAAGACAAAAAGGTTTATGTTAGATCTCAATGCAGAAGATGTTTCCAGCTCAATCAATAATGATCCTCACCTTGGCAAAAATGATGAGAACATGGGTCGATCAGAGGAGAGGGAACCACTTCGGTTGTGGAAAGAAATGAAGCAAAATGGTTTCATTTCATCATCTCATGGAGGTGTACCGATGCCAAAACCAAGAGGAAGGAAAGTTAAAACTGATGGAATTAAGAAAAAGATGGAGATTGCCAAGAGAGACCAGCTTGACAGGTTTGCCAAGATTGCTGCTCCAAGTGGGTTGCTTAATGAACTAAACCCTGGAATTATCAACCATGTGAGAAACAGAAAGCAAGTTTATTCTATCATAGAAGCTCTTGTTAAATCTGAAAAACATGGAAATTATAATGATAGCAAGTCTGGAGGTAAAAAGAAATTCAAGACAAACGAGTTCAGTATAAGGAAGTCTGAGATGGAACATATTCACAACAAAGGAGAAAATATATCTAATCAAGAAGTTGGGTCAGTTCATGCCTATACAAGCAGACAGATGCATGATTGCTCAACATCAACAAACAAATCAGTCTCCATGAATTCCATCCTCTCAGTTGGAGATGGGGTCTCGTTCATAAAGGAGCCTGGTATTGTTGGAGGCATTAATTCTTTTTCTAATTTTAACACTGATGTTGAAGATGACATGCTCGAATTGAAGTTGTCATCATATACCAGAATGCACTCAGAAAACATTAGCTCTTTAACATGTGAGGAATCAGTCAACTTTACCGGTGTTTCTTCGCTTTCTGTCAAAGGTAAGTTCATTTCTTCCTCTGTTTAAAGTCTGTTGAATGGTCATATATATTCATGAGCTTTTTGTATGTTTGTAAAGCAGTGAAAGATCAAGAATGAAACAAATGTATTTTATACTGCAACACAAGTGTACTAATTGGTTTTTCAGAAGACATGATAGCATCTTTTTCTAATTTCAACTATTAACAACACGATCTTAGAATCTAATACTAAGCCTTCAATTGCAGCTGCAGGAGTTGCTTCTCAATGGTTGGCACTTCTGCGTCAAGATGTTGAAGGACGTCTTGCAGGTAGTGCTTATTTTAGTGGTGTTCGTAGTAAGTTTGTGTTAACAAATCCAGTACTTACCAATTTTCTTTTTCCTGTAGCATTGAGGCGCAGTAAGAAGAGAGTTCATGAAGTAATTCACACTGAGTTACCTTCTCTGGTATCAAAAGAATTTCCATCTACCCGAGATCACAATACATCTATGATAAAGGGTTCTGTCAGCCACTCTAACCATGGTATTGCTGAGGCTCATCAAACTAGCTGGGGTACACTGTTTCATCAGATGGATAAATCACTTTCTGAAGAAGAAAAACGACTGGTCAGTTTTTATCTTCAAGATCTGCATATCTCTCAATATTGTCAATATATACGATTCTATTTTTTTAAGTGCTAATAAGATACTCCGTATTAGCTAATGGAATTGCTAAATTGGCTTTGCTATTGTTATTAGGAGTAGAATGGTACACGATAGCTGATGTCTGAATAAGATGTTTGTTTCTGAACTCATTAGCATAAATTGGAAACATATCACTTGCTTGGTTTGCTGCAAGACTCCCATGTTAACGTGCTTGTTGGTGACATCAAAGTATCTTGTTAGTATCATGAAACCATGTGTGGATGCTTTCTCTTGTGCGTGTGTATGTGAACCAATCTGAAAATGGATGTTTTCTGCTTAACCATATCAGGAAAATTGGCTGAACCAAGTGACGGAAATGCAAGTCCACTGTCATCCGGGAATCTTCAAAACCAATGCAGCTACTAGCATTCAGCAGATGGACAGAACAGATATTGACTGCAGGTAATTAATAACTCATGATAATCAGGCATATCATTGAAGATCATACATAATGTTAGTGTTAAAGTTTTGACAATCTTTCTTGTAATTCATCATTTGAAATGCATGTTTCAGTTCAACTAGAAAAGTCCCTTCCTGGTGGACATAATATTTTGTTCATTGCATAGCTTAATGAGATAATATTTTGTTCATTGCATAGCTTAATGAGATAAGTGCCATGTTGTGCGATATCCAGTGGGTTGTTCTGTCAGATTTTGCCTCATCCCAAACATTGATTTTTATGGTCTAGGGATCATATTTTCATTGAGATCGTCTAGGGATCATATTTTCACTATTTCCCCCTTTTTACACAACTTGTATTGCAGGTTAGAGAAGACTGATAATAGAGTTGTGGCTGTTTTGGCTGCTGCAGCTTCGATTTATTCAACAAGCAACTATTTGTCATCAATGGAAAACCCTCCTTGCTTCTAACAATGCTGACTTCTCTCCGGAAACAATCCACTGGTCCTAAACCTCATCAGGGTATTTTAACATGCGCATAAGTTCCTAATCATGCTGCAGGCGTCTAGAGAATTTATAGATTTATACCGATCCAACATGTCTCTACAAACGTTGAGCAAGTGGTGATTATATAGTTTATCATGTATCTAATTTTCAGACAGGTGTGTTAACCATTTGTTACAATTTGACAACTGAGAAACTTCCAGCCTTGGAAGCTAGTCTATAGGTACTGTTTTCTTCTAAATCACTTGGCCATTTCAGAGTAGCTTAAACTTTTATCGTTCTCAGACAGAATAATTGCCTCAAATAACAAAGTTTTTATCTCTATATTCATGCTTGTGTTTGGATTTGCTGAATCTAAAGTCACTAGGCAATGAAAAAGGAAAGTGGGATTCATGCTACAAATTACATCATCAGGAATTGCAATGTCCAAAATGATAATCCTTGATACTGAGTGAAAATTTAGAGGAAATTATCAAAATAGCAAATAATAATATCCAATAGTCCCATATGGAACCGGTGAAAAGGAATCCAATAATCAAGTTTAAACAATGGAGAAGACATGCAAATATGAGAAAAATAACTTCTAATAATCAAAGCTGACTACTGACTTCTCCAGTTCTCCTCCTAACTTAAGCAACACTGGATTCTTCTTCGCCGGACAATAGGATTGAAAACCCTTTCTTAGTCTCTTACTCATAGTTCATACTAGTATCAAGTCATCCTGATCTCCTTCGGGAGACCTGATCAACTCCAGTATTCTAACCACCTCAGCCATGTCAGGTCGGTTTGAAGGAACCTGTGATGTACAGATCAAACCTAATTTCATCACTGGAATTAGCTCGTCAACTGGAAACTTCCCTTGCATTCTCCCATCGACACATTCCTCTATGCGGCCTTCTTCTAAAGCTCCTCTGACCATGTCACATAGAACAACCACATCATCCTCCATGTACTCAACAGGTTTCTTCCCAGTAACAGTCTCCAAAATCAAAACTCCAAATCCATACACATCACACTTCTCTGTTATTTTAACTGTTTTGCAAGCGAATTCAGGTGCCATGTAACCAAGAGCGCTCTGGATCTTACTACTCAAGACATAACGATCCAGTGTGGGCAACAACCTCGCTAACCCATAATCTGAGATCTTTGGGTAGCCAGAGTTGTCTATCAAGATGTTACTTGATTTTATGTTGTAATGAATAATGTTCTTTTGGTGCAAGTGAGTCAGACCTCTAGCAGTTCCAAGGATGATATTGAACCTCTCGTTCCATGAAATGTAGCTCTCACCCGATCCTTCATGAAGATGTTTGTACAAATTTCCACCAGAAACAAATTCAAATATGAGGAGTTGTAATGACGGGGTCCAGTAATAACCCTCGAGCGCTACAAGATTGTGATGCCGAACTTTTCCAAGGTTCTTGAGCTCCCTTTCAAAATCATCTTGGGACTTGATCAGACTTGATACTGTAAGCTTCTTGATGGCAACTGCATGCCCGTCTTTCAGAACTGTGTGGTAAACCGCCCCAAACCCACCACGGCCAAGCTCACAATCCTTGTTCAGAAGAGCATGGGCTCCAGTACTGAAGTCAGGATCACCAGAAAACATTACAAGCTTTCCAGAATTGGCATCTGTAGAGGGTGAACGGCTATAGTCATCACCGCCAGAGAATGTAAAAGCTGCTGCTGATGGAGACATTGAAGAGCGTACACGAAGATTGAGCACAGTAACTGCAATTACACCAACAACTATCATTGAAGCTGCACCAATGGCTATGATTGCTGAGATGCTGAGGATTTTCTTCTCATGGCCAGAGCTTTGAGGCACGGTGCCAGGATTGGCGTCTGTTGAATCTGGGTTAAGCACAATGGGTTTGGGAAGGACTGTATGGCAATCCCTGTTGACTACTGCACCACAGAGAGAGGGGTTCCCAGATACGGAGGAGGTAGGAATGGTGTTGAAAAAGTTACTCCCTGGTAGTTCTCCTGTTAGCTGATTGTGTGATATGTTGAAGGAAATCAAGTGGCCAAGATTTCCAAGCTGCTTTGGTAGGGGCCCCATCAACTTGTTGAAAGACAAATCTACATGTTGAAGATGGGTAAGTTCGGCTACTCCAGCAGGTATCGAGCCAGTTAGGTTGTTCTGGGAAAGAGATCTGGAAAGATTGACAAATTCAATAAAGTTAATATACCAACAGGCTGGTTCTAGGGGTGTTCACATGCAAATCTGGATTTGCTTATACAGGCAGCCCTTAAGAAACCCCATATATGTGCACTAGTCAAATTGCAGTTTATCTTGCTAGACAAGTGCATGCAATGGTGAAGGACGTGTTTTGATAAACACACAGAACGACCTAACAAGCATCACTATATGGGAAATCACTAATTTAACAATAACATGTATTGTGGCATGTAGGCTAACAACACATAGATGAGGCAAAATATAGTTGACTATGACAAGGAAAATAAATGATAGACACACGGGTAACTTGGTGTAAGGAACTCAGGAAAATTAGCTAACAAAGAAAACTTACAGATATGTTAAGAGTGAACAGTTCCCAATTGAGGTAGGAATGCTTCCTGATAACAAGTTATTGTCCAGTCTCAGTTCTCGCAGAGAGGCAGCTCCTCCAATTTCCTGAGGGATGCTTCCATTTAGCCGATTTCCCCCCAAATCTAGGACATTCAAGGATTTCAACTCTCCAACACTGTCAGGAATATTCCCGACTAGTGAGTTTTTGGACAAATTCATTACGTGCAAGCTGGTAAAATGAACTATAGCTGAAGGAATCTCCCCATTCAATGAGTTCTGAGAGATATCCAATACTAGAAGCTTCTGGCGAGAGTTCTCAATCGAAGATGAAAGTGCACTATCCAGGCCCCCACTTAATTTGTTTTCAGAGAAAATGATATTCTGCAAACTCAATCCAAATAGCCATTCGGGTAAAGTACCCGTCAAAGTGTTCCGACTGAAATCAATAGCCAGAAGGTTTATGCAATCTCTCATAGAGTCTGGCAAGCTTCCACTGAGAGCATTTTTCGACGTATTTAGCACTTTCAGAGAATGAAGCTTCCCAACTGAACCTGGTAGCGCACCAGAAAAGTTATTCCCAGAAAGATCTAGATTCTCAAGACTACTCAATTCCCCTATCCAATCAGGCACCTCACCAACGAATGCATTTCGACTTAATATTAGATTATTACACAAGCTAAGCTTCTGCATTGAGCTTGGAAGGCTTCCAGAAAAGGAATTGCTGCTCAAATCTATGGACTTTAACAGCACACAACGTCCAATTCCATCAGGCACCTCACCAGTGAACCTATTCTTCCCCAATTTTATCCATCTTAAGTTACGTAATTCCTCAATTTCCTTAGGGATTTCACCCTCCAGCAGATTACTGGACAGATCGAGTGACCTAAGTTCAAAAAAGGACCATACCCCAGAGGGCAAAATTCCAGAAAACTGATTATACGAAAAATTCACCGATGCAAGTGATGAGCAAGAACTTAAACTTTCAGGAATATGCCCCCAAAACTTGTTCTTTGCCAATGAAATTGATCTTAAAGACCCACATTGTCGAAAGAAATCGCCCGGAATCTCCCCAGATAAACTGTTTTCACTCAAATCAAGAGTCCTAAGATTGCTAAGCTGGTCAAGTCTAAGGGTTAAGGTCCCACTAATATTATTCTTGGCAAGTGAAAGTCTTTGGAGAAAATGCAGTTGCAGCAACCCTCTACCTAACTTCCCCGAAAGATTCAACCCATCAAGAACAAGGTCAGATACCCTATTGGATCTAGGACTACATTTTACCCCAAACCAATTACATGGAGTATCATCATCCTCATTCCAAGATACCAACTTCCCTTGTGGATCCTTAAGATCTGCTTTGAAAACTATCAACCCCAAAACATCATCATTCAAAGAAGGGCTAAAACCCTTCACAAGAACAGTACCCAAAATTAACAAAAACAATACATCCAAAAGCCTCATCATTTCCCCTAACAAAAACACACTAAACACTTAAACAGCTAAAAAGACTCGATTTTTAACTCTTTCAGTACTAACTAAACTCAAATATCAGAATCAAACAGCTAAAAAGACTAAATTTTTAACTCTTTCAGTACTAGTTTAACTCAAATCTCAAAAGCAAACAAGCCCTCAAAGCTTTCAAGAATGTTGTTTAGACAAACAAATTAATACAACATGTTAAAAATGAATAAACATGAGTAACCTTAAACCTTTACTTGGGTGTCTCAAAATAATGCTAAAATAAAGATATGAGATTAAAAAAATGAAAGCAATAAAGTGACTAAACCAGCTGCATTGAATGAAGTTTGAGAGGTCGCCGGAGAGTTGAGTTGACCGGAAAATTCGCCGGAGAAAGTGGAAAATTGGGACAAAAGTGAAGCATTAATGAGTGTTTGGTTTTTTTGTGGTGAGTTGTTGTCTGAGACTTTTTCCATAACGGCAAAAGAAGTGGCAAATTAAAGAGGGGGGGCTCACTAATAAATAAACAAGTTGGGAAGCTTTAATTGGGATAACACGTGGCACTTCTGGTTGGGTGGGGTCAGGATGATGTGGAACCTAGATATTGATAGGATGGTTCATGGATCATTTTTAGAGAAAAGATATGTAGAAATCTGGAAGTATGAATTACCAATTATGACCTGGCTTTTATAATTGTCGTGGTTGATCATTGAAGTTGATCGAGGGATTGATCATCATCGATCGAAGTTGGCGTCGGCCAGGGTTGATCGGTCAACGTAAAAATTCGTAAATATGGTTAGAATACGTATGTATTCGTATCAAATTACATTTGTCTTATGCATCTAGAAAATATCTGACTTTCACCGATGTTAAAGTATGTTTGTTATCATTTTTTTGTTCACCATTTCTTTGCTTAAAGTACATTTGTACATGTATGTATTAAAAAACTTTTCAGATGTCGAAGAAAAAAAGTTTATCTTTGTTTGCACGAAATGTGTTTTCACCATACCTCATTTTAAATGAATATAAATTATTTTTAAAACTGCAAATGTATAAGGCCACCATTAAATAAATTACAGATCATGTAGTTCACACTATGATCGTTTTTTGATACACAAGAATAAACGATCGTGAGGCGTTTTTTGATGAACTACTGTATGTCTTGGAAAGACGGTGTCGTGAAAATAATCACACCCTCGTAGATGTTGGCATGACTTCTAGACCAAAATTGCCAAAGCTAGTGGATCCAAACTGCAATCCAAGTAGGATATCTTTTTGTTAGGTGCACATTAATTTTGGCCATAATTTCATGTTGATCCTGAACTATGCATGTGATTTTGTAAGAATATTTGAAATGTTTTTCAGATAATTTGAAAAGACTAAAAGTCTAGTCCATAAAAGAAAATATGAATATAATTGAAGGGCAACTGAAACTAAGCCTTATTTTAAAATGGAATAAAAATAGAAAAATTGGTAGTATAGTGTGTAATGCAAAAAATAACTTCTATTATTTATTTAAAGGAATTCTGAAAATAAAGCACTCTTATAGGAAAAAATTCTTGATATAAGTTTTATCAAATCGAAGAGGATCGATTGTTGAAGTATGGATCACTTAGCGTTCTTTGGCTAATTTGTAGATGTCTAGCTTGCTTGACTTGATTTGTTCTTGATAGGAGCTTGTTATGAGCTCGGCTTGATTTAAACTTGATTTAAGCTTGACTTGAATTGATTTGGATAGGAGCACTAGGGCGAGCTGGATATGCGTCCTGGTCTTGATGGACTGAGACTTGGTATAGACTTGGATATGGTCCGAGCCGGGGCACTTAGCGGTATTAAAGTATTTGGTTGTATGAACGTCTTGGTCTGGATCTCGGTCTATTTTAGGCTTGACCATTTTCTGCAGGGTATGCAGCCCAGCATTAAGGGGCTATACGCTTGCAGGTGAGACTTAGTAGCTTGATATACTACTTGTCTTTGATAGGACTTGACTCGAGCTCGTGGTGTTTGGAGAGATAAGCAGAAGCAAGTTGTTGGTATATGCGTTTCTGCTTGCTTGTCTGCCTGCTTGGTCTTAGCGGTGATGTTCTTTGTAAGTGATAAAAGGGTAGAACTTAGTGAGATTTGACCTCACTTGGATTTGATTTAAGCTGTGAAGCAATATACATTTCTAGCTTATACTATAGCGTATACTTGACTTATTCTTTGTAGTTATGAGGACTTGATTTGAAACTTTGAAGTTGTGTTAGCTACAGCTTGTACTCTTTGTGACCTTAGCGGAGTTATTGTTGCGGTGATTATACGTATGAAGGTGTTATTAATCTTGTTGATGATCTGATCAGGCAGGGCCTTAACGGCGTGTTTCACACTGGAATTGACTATAGAGATTAAGCGTTCAATGTATTCTACATGCAGACTTGATGAATCAAACACGAGATTTTGAGGTGTTCATGCAAGATTTATGAATAATCGAAGGGGCTATTTGGCTTGATTCCTAAATATTCGAAGGCGTTATTGAGAGAGAAATATGTGTTAGATTCTCGGATTTTACTTCAAGCAGAAAGGAATTGTGCGTTTGTGCATTTATCTTGATTTCAGGGCGCCTATTTTGGTTGCATAAATGTGTTTCCGACCACCAAAGTGGTGTTTCTGGCTGGCGATTTAAAAGATCCCCAACTTAGAAATTTTAGAGAGATTCGTTCTACATATTTTCTCGAATGTTTTTTTTTGTGTATTTTCTTATGTGAATTATCATGATATTTTCAAAATATAAGGGAGATATTTATAGGTTTTTAGGCTTTGAATACTTACTTCTGATTGGTCGATTTAATTTCAGGTGGATCACGATCTCGACCGTTGAATTTGAGACAATATACGAGCAGATTGGAGATTTAGGAATTAATTTATGATAAATCAAAATAAGCGCCTATTTTGAGCAAGAAGGTTCAATTTTTGGTCAAATGCATTTCATTATTAACTTGAGCCTTTGGAGCCTTTATTTTGAACCCATAACTTGGAGTGTTCATTTTGAACCCAGGAACTTTAATTTGAGGCCATATGATGCATTTAGTGTGATAAAATTAGAGATTTTTAGCCTCAAACCCTAAATTTAATGTACATTTAATTCGGGGCTATTTTCTCGGAAACCCTTGTTCGTACGAGGGGTTTACATTAAATTTTAGGGTTCGATCAAGAGCCACGTGACATTTCTTTAGTGGCTTAATTTAATTAATTTGATTAAGTCGTCTTAATTATTTTAATTATTTTTAATAAATTTCACTATCTACTAGTGTTGAGTCGTTTATCTTCTCTTACATTAATGCAAATGATTGATAAATTACAGTATTTTATTAACTTTATGTCGAAATATTTAATTTTTCATATTTCCAAGATAACTTTTTCATAATTTTTCACTTTATATCCCTACTCTTTCTATTTCTATTTTTATGTGGGGTCAATTACTTTTAATGATATTTTTTCGTTTCAATCTTTATTTTTCATTTCGATAGTACAATCTTTCACTTATTTGCTTTACTTAACATCGTCAATTAGATTCTAAATACTCCCTCGATAAAAATAATTGACATTTAGCTTTTTGAAATTGAGCTTTGTGTGATTATTAATTATTCATTATTTTAAAAAATATAGAAATTTATATAATTGGATTCGTCTTTTAAAATACTTTCATAATATTAATTTTCTAATAATTTAATTAAAAAAGAGTAATTGAGATTAAATATTTATACAAATATTTAGAGAGAAAGTCGGTGTTTTTTAGATTGGAGGGAGTATAATTGAAAAGTTGTCATAAGGATAAATAGGATACAAGTTATTCCACCTTAATTTATGTGCATTAGCCTAGATATTCCAACTTTGACGGATTAATCACAAGGATTAATCCACCAAGAAAATTTTAATTAATTTGAGACTTATAACTATGAAATATTAATCCATCTATGAAGCTCATCATATTATCATTTTTCAGTCTTGTACGTAGAGATTAGAAACATCATAAACCGTGGCAAGAAAATCTCACAGAATCCATAAGAAATCTAAAAAAATGGATTTGAGTTACTTATTTCAAATGCATAGAGATTCCTTTCTCAGTGTCCCAAATCACTATTCCCTCGGAGGTTACAATAGCATGGGGCAATGATAGCTACTCATGTTATCATTATAATAAATTATAGTCTCCATACGTAATTAACAATAATAATAACAGCAGATGCGTTACGTAGAGAGGGAGGTAGACAAAGTGATATTGGGGGTATCAAACAATTGCCGTAAAGGCTTCAAGACAAAGACCACTCTCTGTTTGGTCAATTGGTTTTACATATTTCTCAAATATTCCCCCCACTTGGCACCTAAAAAGTCAATTTTATTATTTTATTATTAGTGCTTTCCATCCACTGTTTCTCACTTTCTCTCCTATCCAGACTACCCCATATGCATTCATTCTTTTCTTTGTTCTAGATTAAAGAATAGAGAGTGGAGAACTAAAATCAAATCCAGTCTGTAAAACGAAATTTGCTTTATCTGATTTTTTTTATTGGGTTACACAGCTCAATGTGAACATGCATAGGACGGATAATTATATTGCTATTATTAGGCATATTATGGAGTATCACTTGAATATAAATAAACAATCCAATATTTATAAATTGAAGATCCAATGAGGGCGAAAAATGAGGCTGTGAACATGAATCCACTTAATATACTCGTATATATCTATTTTTATGCAGATAAAACAGTAAATAATGTTGATTACAACCACTAGAATATATCAAAGCATCCAAAGAAAAATATCAAAGCATCCAAAGAAATATATCAAAGCCCCTATGACCTGTCTAGTTGTCTGATAATAACTATTAAGTGGATCTGAATGATATGCATGAAATATATCAAAGCATCCAAAGAAAAATTATGATTGATATCAATCATATCATCATGTCTAATTTGGGGAGAAAGTTTTATTCCAAGGTTGGATAAGACAGAAACAAACACCCCAAGAAAAATAGACAAGTGACGGGCACATTACGGACGTATAAGTATAAAATATAAACCATCAAATGAAACACCCCTTGCCCTTTATTTTTAAACCAGAATATTATCTATACAAGTATGCAACAACATATGCCAAAGTGTTTTATAACCCGTGAGTAGTATGACAAAGTGAACAACATTATTCCTATTAGATTATTTGAAGAGCAAAGAGAGGGCCCATAATTCGAAATTGCAGCCTTTCTGAGATCTGTATAAGGGGGTCAACTATGTTTTGTATGTTTATATTTGGAGCTATGCATGAGAACAGTGGCAAAATTTGAGTCGAAATTGAGGGGCTAAAAGCATTACATCTATTTAGAGAAATTTTTATTATTATTTAGGAAAGGTCAATTACTATATTTTGTCTAAAATTACTATATTTGAAGAATAAACTCTAAAATTTTCAAAATTTAGAAGGACCATTGCCTCCCTAGATCTCTTCTAACCTTCACCGCTGCATGAGAATATATCACTATCAGTCTAATCTACATGAATACTTCTACCTAATCAAAGTGTAGCAATCATTAAATAGATTACAGATATGCAACATAAAAAACAATTAGTCCATTAAGAAACATATAAATATTGTTGCCACAACATACATATTCTCTATATTATTGTGGAAGATATGCACCGAATATTCATTGGTGCATATTTCAACTGAAACCTTTACTGCAGACATTCATGGTAAAGTAATTTACTTTCATTTATTTGAAGTTTCGCCGAAATAATAACTGGAAAGGCATGTGATAGATGCTGTTAAATCACACTTGAAACATATAAAAGGGCACATGTAAAACGTACATTACAAGAACTAACTTCAGAATAATCCATTAAGCAAAACACAGATAGAAATGCATTATCCTCATATTTCCGTTTCGAGAAGAAAAGTTAAATAGACTCAGCTCAAGTAACATCACCCCTAATGAAGATATTGAAGGCCCCAATACTTGATGAAACTAACATCAACTAAAAACATTCCTTTCCCCTTTCGGTTAGTCTCCCAGGGAACGATCATGTAATCAAGGAGATATAATGCACATCATTACTTTTTGTGTTAACCCTGATGGCCAATTAAGCTTTTACATGATCCCTGATGAACTGCTCTAACTGAGAGATATCACCCGTCAAACCAGAAGCTTCTGCAATCACTACTTTGTTGTGACACTGTGTGAATGAAAATGCCTCTCCTTCGATACCAAGGGTGAATTCGTTTGCAATATCTGCTGCCGAAACTGTTGTTCTTGATGCGCGAAGCTTGTCACTAAAAGGAGAGTGTAATAAAAAAGAACAATGTGAAGGAAACTCGAAATTTGTTTTGAGAGAAGGTAGACAAATATGCATGATGGTGCATATTCAGTGGAGATAGAGTTCAACCTAAAGCAAAAATTATAGATCTAATCAAAGTATTAATGGTGACAAGAGACGTCAATCATGAATGTTAGTCATAATAGTATTTCTTGAGCCTTTGAGTAGCTCATATTCTGGTAGTCCAGGAAACAGAAACTTGGATGAGTGAGTTCCAGGTATGTTGACTTATTAACAAGCTTATGATAGCAGAAGAATAATCTTCACCTGGGTCTACTATAGTCACTAGATAGACCAGCGGATACGTGGGCCAAATTGTGCATATGAAGCTTCTCATGTTACTCTTATAACCAGGTAGGTATGGTCAAGCCATGGGTAATATACACAATTTCAAATAGACGACAATGTTCTATCAGATAATGCAAATGTTAGTCACAAAAAAATTTCTGTGTATCTCAAGTAATGGAAGTCTGGAAGGTGATGACTGATTTTGTAGAGTCCACATGCAATAGATTAAGTACGTAAATAATAAATCATAAATGTTCCTTACATCTCCTTCTCCATCTGCTTTCTGATAAACTCCTTTGTATGTGCGGTAACTTTATCCACCTTATTGCACAAGAGAAGCAGCGGTATCTTTCTCTTGATCATGCTAGCCTTGGTCAGTATATCATAGAGGTACCTTCAACAAAAGAATATGGGAATGAAATCGAGTTGCCATACTTTTGATATTTGCTAGGTGCACAGTTAATATCAGAGAGGAAGATGCATAATACTCTGATGCAGCACGGCAATGAGGTAAGAATTCCACAGCATCCACGACAAAGACAATGGCGGCTGATTGAGGCAAAAATTCATCTAGTTTGGAGCGAAGACGAGAATGACCAGGAACATCAACAACATGGACAGGTTTTATTTTTCCCTTCTGAATGAAAAACAAAAAACAACAATCACGATTCTTCAATCTCCAAATCAACTTCCAAATGGACCATGTTCATAATGCACTCATATTAATGTCGGAGGATTCATATTTCCATATGTCACCATAGCTAGATAAGTCAGACAGATGGTGTGGCAATGATGGCTAGGATGACAGATTAGAACTTAATTGGGATTCTTAAAGATCTAAAAGTGTATAGAACGTTTTACTAAGGTCGATTACCTGTGTTGTTTCTGAATGCAAAACAAAAGTGCCTTCATTAGGTTCCATAGATGTGACAGTACCCTGATGGGTGGAGCCATCTCGAAGCTGAAATTTCCAACACATAATATCTTAAACCATAAATATGTAAGCTAGGGCGCTAGGCTCTCATATAATTCAAAGTTTGATACAGATCCACCTACTATTTATAAGTTGTTACCTGGTAATAGAGCATAGTTTTACCGCTTCCACTAAGCCCAGTAAGAACAATGGTGTTCGAAGTTGTTCTCTTGAGAAGTCGAACTTCAAATACAGGATAAAGCAACACAATCGGTTAGTACTCGGGATGGATTCAACACACCATATTCCCAAACATGGAACACATAGTAAATTTCCAATATCAAAATGAACATTGAAGATAAAGTGATAGACAAGACACTATAACCATATTAAATAAAACAGAAACATCAAAATATATAAGCATTATAAAGATAATATTTTTTTCCCACTCAAAGGCCTTGTATGTATCACATTCAAGTATAACATATATTATAAGTCCATTAAACATAGAAAACAAGCACAATTAAGTAAATTAAAACTAAATAAATAAAAAATCCCATAACAGAAAATATATAACACTAGTTAAAGAATTAACTGATGATGAAGAAAAGGAATGTGAATAAGAGCACTCCAGCTGCTGCATAGATTTGAGGAGGTGGCACTTTATTGAAATATTCATGTAAATAATGCTGCATTTCAATTTTTAGCTGTTCAATTGGCTCCATTTCTCTCAAAATCCCTATTAAAATACCAATTGCTGCTTCTCAATTACTTTATTTTTCTAAAGGAAGATATTCATATTAACTGGGTGGCGGCGAAGTGGAGGACAAACGGTGGTTGTGGACTTGTGGCGGTGGAGTAGTCGGAATTAGGTCGCGGATGGGCGGTCAGTTTTTTAATATGTAAAGATAGGAATTTTAACCAGGTTTTTCTGTTTGATAATTATCGAGTTGAATGAAATTTTTTTGGATTTTATATCGAATTCAATCCAATTATAGGGTTACATAATTACATCCTTTTCATTGTTATAATTTAAAAGCATTGAAATATTATATTTATTTGTAAAGCATTATCATTATAAAGTCGATTACGGATCGCGTCATAGGTGATTCTTGTGGACACCGGCGTTGATTGTTCAACTTTCGATTAATGTAATTTAAACATCATATTGTATGGATATAGCCAAGACATTAAAGATACAAAATATTGAAGATTGGCTAGCAATTGGTTGAAGAAATGCCTCAATGCATCCCACCAAGCTTTACTCAAACACTAGAAGAACCCTTCAATTGGTCTCTCCAATAATAATGATATTAACCCCCCTTTCTCCAAACCCTAATTTCACTCTTCTCCACCCCACCATAAACATGAAATCACCCCCCTCACAAACAAAATCAATCTTAATCAACAACAATAACAATATCAATTCCAATTTCCCAAATTACCCATTTTTTTCAAATCCCAAAATTACCCTTTCGAATAATAGGTGCTTCTCTGAAGCAACAAACTGTAATACTAATTTAGAGGAAGCCATTTTGATTGTTGTGTCGTTTTACAAGTTTGCTGATTTTCCTGATCATGCTGAGTTGAGGAAGCCATTGAAGGAGCTTTGTCAGAGACTGGTATTCATAAATTTCACTTACTTTAATTATATATTCATTTTCTATGTATTTATTGCTCAATTATTTAGTGTTACAACTTTTGTAATAGGCACTGTAGTGATTATTATTTCATTTTATATGTATTTACTGTTCTATTATTTGTTGTTTGGTCAAATTGTAGTGATTATGCTTGCTGAAATGTGTTTTTATTTTGTTGAATTAGCTTTGTTTCTTTGCAGCGGAGCAGAAATGTTGATATTAGTGAGAAGTTCTTATTTTTATTAATACGTCTCGTCCCAAATAGTTTGTCTAGTTTGAGTTTGATTTTAATGGTCGAAATGAAGAACCTTTGGTGACTTAATTGACACACATAACTTCGGTTTAAACCAAAATTGTCATTTTAATAGTAAAGTTGGTTCAAAATACTATCTTTAACAAAATATTTTCACCGAATATTGTGCCTCAACGAAAAAATTTGAGTATACTTTATCTACGGTCCTTTGATTTATTCATTACCTCATAAGCCGATGTTGTGCAGCGCATTTCAGGTGGTATAATTCTTGCACCTGAAGGAATCAATGGGAGTATATGCGGAACACGAGATTCAGTGGAGAAAGTTCTCGCATTCATTCAAACCGATGATCGCTTTCAAGGACTTAGGCAGGTGGAGTCCCCTGTAAGTCCCGAGGAAGAGGCTATTCATCATGGACACAGTAGTAGTTCTCCTCTTTCCGCTGGAGAAGATGCACCCTTCCGATGGGATCATGTGAGGGTCAAGCTAAAGAAAGAGGTGAAATCTAGAACTATACTTATCTTCATAAGTGTCTCATCTTTTTTCTTTTATTCACGTGTTCTTCAACTTTATGACCTGCAGATCGTGACACTTGGCATGCCTGAGGTTTCACCTATTGAAAGCGTTGGAAAGTATGTGAGCCCAGACGAGTGGAATGATTTAATAACTGATCCAGACACTGTAAGTTGCCTCCAATACCATTCTGTGTCCATCTTGATGTGAATGATACTTTGTGAGGCACTATATACTGATTTACTGGCAAGGTCTATTACAATCAAAGTACTGGCCACAGTAGCACGTAGTGCTGACTCTTGGCGGAAGAACAGATTACATTACTGCTGTTTAGCGGGATTCTCTGCTAGATAAATTTAATTTGACCTGGAGTGTAAAACATGCTGTAATGTACTAATATGTAAATAGTGAACAAATCTGTAGCTAACATATTTTGTTGGGTTTACATGTAGATGTTTGATTCTAGTAATGTATAGTGCATGCAGCGATTGTTTTAGGAATTGACGTGGTTCATTTGATTTTCTATCTTCTCCCATTTTGAAATGGATATCCAGGTGGTTATTGATGTGCGCAATGGATATGAAACTAGAATTGGGAAGTTCAAAGGAGCAGTCGATCCATGCACCTCAGCATTCAGGCACTTCCCTTCTTGGGTGGAAGAGCGATTCAACCTTCCTGAAGAGAGAAACAACTCTGCCTGTTCAGCAGATATCTCTAAGAATGAAAATGGGAGAACAGGAAACAAAAAGCTGCCCCGTGTGGCAATGTATTGTACCGGAGGAATTCGGTGCGAGAAAGCTACAAGTCTTCTCATAAGCAAAGGATTCAATGAGGTAACTTCATTATATTTCTTTCTCTGATCCTGCATACTGCATTGGTCTGCATTTGTCGAAACCATAACTTGTTGCGTGCACCTGGTATTTTGTTAGGTTTATCATCTGCAAGGTGGAATTCTGAAGTATCTAGAAGAAGTCCCCAAGGAAAAGAGTTTGTGGGTGGGGGAATGTTTTGTGTTTGACAAGCGAGTATCTGTGGAACATGGACTGGTGCAAGGAGCGTTTAAACTTTGCTATGGCTGCAAACAGCCTGTTAGTGATGCCGACATGGAATCTCCAGAGTATGAATATGGTGTTTCTTGCCCATACTGCTATTCTTCAAAATCGGAAGAGGAGAAAGAGAGAGCAAGAGCTCGACAAAAGCAGTTTGAGAGATGGGGAATTATAGGTGGTCCAGACAAAGGGCGAAAACCAGTTGGTAGAGCTGGTGTTGATGAACGAAGTAGCGAGCCAAGTCCACAACAGATGTCTACTTTAATGTAATAAGCATTTGAGGGATGATACGAAAATACTGTGGGGATGATACGAAAATACTGTGTGTTATTGCCATTTTTGATTTGGAGCTTGCAAAATCAAGATAGTGGGGTTATTTTCACATTGAGCTAGATGAGGGCAAGCGAAGACCATAGTCCGTATAGTTACTTGATTGTGTTCTAATTTACAACAACGGATGTTATTCAGTAGCCACATTATAGTCCATTATTTTAAATGTATCCCTTATATTTTAGTTTAGTATTATTGGTAAAGCGAGAAAATTAGAACACTCATTGAAGACATCTTATTAAGATCGATAATGATGATTGCGATGCCACTGACGCACCAACATCATTCTCTCTTATTTGAACCATACCATCATACTTCTCATAAAAGAACAAAACTTTCATATTGTCTATATGAAGGTTATAGGAATTATATTAATGTTATAGGAATCGTCAGTGGCTCAAAAAATGTCAAGAACGGGAGGATGAGGTCCTCCAAATTACAAAAACCGAACTAGCTATGAAGGCTTCAAACAATTTTATGTTGACTAAAGTTTCAATACAATGCATTACCTATCGGAAAAAATGAACAAGTAATAATTAGATTAAATAAGTTGGGTCCCTCATTGGGTGGAAGAGCAACTAAATTAGCGTGGTATTCGATATGACTCGACTCATGCACATATAGGGATGTTTTCGGTTCAATTCGATCGGTTTTTTTCATTATTTTGTGTGAAATCTATTTTATCAGTTTTTTAAATACACAAATTATTTCGGTTCAAAATTAATCCGTTTGAATCGGTTCGGTTGATGTCGGTTTTCATGCTTAGTCGGTTTCATAATAATAATATAATATAAAAAGTTTGTGATTTCAAATTAAAATAAAATACACATGAATTTGAACCACATGCACCAAATGCATGATATAACAATCAACACTCGTCTGAGCAGATTGCTTACTAGGTGATTACTAACGGATTTTTTCAAATACATGCATAATAATAGATATAGCTCCCTAAATAGATTACTAACATATGCATAATAACATTAATTACTAACAAATACTTACAAAATTCACAAAATACATGATTTGAAACTAATTGAGTACTCATGATTTTAAACTAAAATAGTTATAAACTAAAAATATCACAAATATAAATATTTTAAATAAGATATATATACTCGGTTCGGTTCGGTTTATGCTAAAATCGAAACCGATTAATTTTTGTCGGTATGATTTTTTTTCTTACGATCTCATTTTTTTTCCAACCAACCGATAACATCCCTACCTCTAATTAAAACACGTGTAAGTCCTATGACGGTAGGATCCATAGTCCCCGAACAGCATCTCCACCGTTGGATCATCCATAGGTCCCAATAACTTAAGTAGATAAAATATGAGAAATTCAGTCTTCATAAACGAACTAAACTAGGGTTTTCAATTTCTCGGAGGCAGGGAGCTTATGCCAATTAGGTATTTTAATTTATTCATTTATGTTATTATACATTAATATTTTTCCTTCTAATTTCATTTAGCTTATTAAATATTTCAATTTTATGTTTTAATTGCTGGAATTGTTTAGTGTAGTTTATATTTGGAGTTTTGTTATTCATTTGGTGAAAATTTTGTATTTTGAGTATTTTCTTGATTGATTTTGTCCAATTAAGATTCAATTTATATATTTAATAGCTGAAAAACATAGGCCCGTTTTATTTGTCTATTGGTATAATTTTGGAATCTTATTCATTTTGGTGATCTTTTATTCTTAAATTGGCAAAAATGTTGTATTTTTAAGTTTTTTTTTGTTTGATTTTGCTCAATTAATAAGTTGAATGTTGGAATCTTTGTTAATTGGATGAAGGTATTGTATTAACATTTAGCAACCAAATAAAATGTCTAGCCTAGTATATTATTCGATTATTGTATGTTAATTGGTGAAAAGCAATGTATAGGTTTTTCTTCTTCTGATATGATTCTTGCATTTGTAATCATTACAGAGGAGGGAAGTGGGTTATCAATGGAAAAGGAGCTGATCCAACTGTTCGAGGCGGTGCAGAAAGCGGCAGAGGCTACTGGTGCTGAAGGTGGACCAGAGGAGGATCGATGCCTTGACGCACTGAATCAGCTCAAACAGTTCCCTGTTAATTATCAAGTCCTAGTTTCCTCCCAGGTCATTGTGCATTCAATACTTTTTCATCCTTTACAATCTTTTTTTGTGTGTGTCGTTAATATATACAGCATGTATTGGTACCTTTTAGTCTTTTACTATCATTTTTTAAATACGTAAATTAAAGTGATGTCTTGTTTGACTTCTTACATTTCTGTGAGTGTGATGTTTATATTTTAGTCGATGTGTATGCCATTAATAATTATACATTTCTGTTGTTGTAGTATGCACATTCCGGTTTTGGTTATCCTTTTGCATTAATGTAACATGGAAAGATGATATATCTATCTACTTCTCAACTTGTTTGGATAGTTGATGGGTGATCCTCTTATTGTTTGCGTAAGATCCATCCTTCCTAGTTGAGTTTGATCATATGTTCTGTCATGGTCTTCCTGTTATGGGGTACCTATTACTTAAACTCTGGTTGAGGGAAGTGCTGCATGTTTTCCTGAGACATGTTTCATATTCCTTATGCAAAAGTTGTTGGTTTCAGGTTGGGAAACGTGTTCGTGGATTGACGAAACACAGCAGCACTAAAATTAAGGTTCTAGCTGGTGAGGTGGTTGAAATATGGAAGGAGATTATTGTCAAAGAAACTCTGAAGAATAAAAAGAATGGAGAAGTGAAGAGTGAAGGGTCTGCAAAAGCGGAGAAAATGAAATCGGTGAAGGCCGAAGGTGTGGCTACTGTTAAGACTGAGAGAGAGATTCCAACGTCTGCGAATCTTAATGGGAAGCTGCCGAGCTCAGAGATGAAGAAAAAGATCAAGACAGATACGGATGTTATTAAGACTGAGAGGAGTCCCTCTGTGCAGATAAAAGCGGAGAAGATAATCAAAGAAGAAAAATCAAGTTCTAGGACATTGGAGCATATAAAAGTAGAAAGAACTATGAAAAAAGAGGAGAACTCAAGTCCTACTGTCGTTACCAAGCCAAAGAAGGATAGTGTTGGTACCCCAAAGCTTAGTTCTATAGTATACTGCAAAGACAAATTGAGGGACAAAATGCGGGAAATTCTTGCAGAAGGTTTATTGAAAGTCGCTAGTGAGGTGGCTGATGATCTGAAAGACGAAGTAAATTCCTGCGATCCTTATCGTGTAGCAGTTATGGTGGAGTCTGCAATGTTTGAGAAGTGGGGCACTAGTACTGGGGCCCAGAAAGCTAAGTACAGATCCATTATGTTCAACATCAAAGACTCAAAAAACCCAGATTTCCGGAGGAAAGTTCTTCTCGGACAGTTTGAGCCACATACTATTACAGAATTGACTCCGGATCAGATGGCCAGTGATGCCTTGAGGGAGAAGAATGAGAAGATTAAAGAGAAAGCATTATTTGAGTGCGAACGTGGACAAGCAGCTGTAGCCAGCACTGACAAGTTCAAATGTGGTAGATGTAAGAAAAATGAAACCACATACTACCAGATGCAGACCCGGAGTGCTGATGAACCAATGACAACATATGTTACATGTGTAAACTGTAATAATCGCTGGAAGTTCTGCTGAATGTGGAGGGCATCTGCGGAGATGGTTGCACCTTTTATTGATGGAATTAGTTTTAGTCCTGCAGCTCCATTGTCCGTTGTTCGTTTAGTTTACCTTCTTATATGATAGGACATGAATTATTTTAGCCTTGTTCTGATGTTAATTTGTTATCCTGAAACCAAATCGCAACCTTATGTATTGTTGAGTTTTTTAGTTCATTAATAATCTTTCTCACTAGGTACTCTTGATTGTTTGATTAATATGGAGAAATTCACAGTTTTTTCTTCCCTGCACTTTTCTTTATGTTGCAATTCAGTAGTTTAATTTTGTCACTTAATTATAAAAATACAAGCACACCTTTTCTATATAATTTAACAAGATTTTGGCATGTATTTAAGTCATGCTCAGCGTTATGCTGACCCCAGATGGGGTCGATTATATGAATACAGTATATAATTTCAACTCTATGTTTTGTTTCTTTTGTTAGGCTCATAGACTCTAGGTGATTTGAACAAAAGAGTTGTATTCAGAGAATATTTTACTATCCTTTTGCTTTAACTTCGACTTGATTTATACCATCAAAAAATTATTACGTGATAGATTTTGGTGAAATAGACAAAAGACTGAACCAGATAGTAATGCAGAAACTAGTGGTCTACATAATTTCTTCTTTGGGCCAATATCCTGAAGAGATATTTCCCCCCATTTTCACCACTAGTGTATGATGGCCAACTAATTGCTAGTTGATGTATGCAACCTGTTTTTCCAGATATTGAACAAAAAATTATGAGCTTCGGATTATCCCTCCTGTTTTTGCCTCAGTCAAGCTTAAGGAGTGGAGGCAGCACATTCTCAAGGCACTCTCTCCCACCTCTTGCTCATTCTCCAAGGCCTAAACTTCATGTATGTAGTCTGAAATCACCTATAACTTAAAAGTAACTACTACTAATACTTAGATTAAGATGCATGCCCTGCATAGCTAGATGCTGAATAGTATTTAAGTTTACCTGTATGAATCGGTAACACTTTCGCGTCTTTATCATTATGAGATTATGTTTCCAAATTTGAAAAAGTCATCTTGTTAAATGAAGTGTCTAAGTGCGAGACTTGTGTTTCATTGTTGACTACGCATTGATAATTTGTGGTTATCCTGGGATCTGCTAGTGAAAGTTTAGGAACTTCTTAGAATAACTATTCAATGTTCTGTAGAACTGGACATCGCTATATGACTGAGATTGTTTCATGGCAATTCTGACTCTGAAGCTTCAGTTGTTGTGCAGAAAAGAAAGACAACTTCACAGAGGTTCTTGGCACCTTTTCTAGTGGACAGGCACACTTGCAATAGGACTTGTTGCAGCAAAGTCAAAGTTGAAGATGATATTACAGATGAATCTTGTGAGTTAGTGAACGGGGTTGAAATTTCGATTGGGGAAGGAGAGGATAGCACACGTGCTTTCCTGTTTTCAGCAGTGAAGAACAATAATGGGACTGGCATATTACTTTTATCTGATATATTTGGATTTGAAGACTCCGCGACCAGGGACTTCGCATAGGTGGCATGCAATGGATTACAGTAATGCTCATATCATGCTTTGTTTGAATCAGCTGCTGGTGATACATAAAACCTTGAAACATGTAATTTATTAGAGATTTTTATGTATCTTCCCAACAATGAAGAGTTTAAGATTGTGATGATTTGTTGTATTGCAGTGTGCTTGTACCGGATTTATTTCGTGGGGATCCATGGACAAAGGAGAGGTCTATGGGTTTATTTGAACAATGGCTTTCAAACCATAAACGAGAACGTGTGGTAAAAGATATATTCAGATCATCGATGTGGATGGCGGAAGAATTTCTAGCTGCAGGGATTTCGAAGAAGCTTGGCCTAATTGGCTTTTGCTTTGGAGGTGGCTTAGTGGTGGACATTCTAGCACAAGATCAGAGTGCCTCTTTCGCATCTGGTGTCTCGTTTTATGGAACAAGGATTGATCCAAACATTGCAGTCAACATAGAGATACCAGTTCTATTTGTCTTAGGTGACAATGACCCACTATGTCCTGTAGATCTAGTAAGAGGTATTGAGGCGAAGGGCGAGAGGTCAAAGGTAGTCGTTTTTAAAGAGAGAGGACACGGATTTGCTCACAGGCCACAATCTCTTGAAGAAGATGCGGATGCAGAAGAAGCTTTCATGATCATGAGAAATTGGTTGCATGATGGCTTGTTTGTAGAAACTTGATATATATTTTCTGTAAACTATAAAAATAGTAGATTTCTTGTGAAAAACAGAAACGGCTGTTGTCTACCTCTCAATTGGAATTGTTTTATCTCAAATGAATAAAAACCTCTATATACAATTTGCAATTCATTTGATATGCTTTTAAATCACTTTTCACAACTCAAAATGTACTTGCTTCATTAACATAGATTTGGAAGTACGTTCTATAGATGTTATTATGTTAAACGATATGGCCTTCTTGATGCCTATAATTCTATATACTGTATTTCAAAGCAATCGACTGAATACTTCAACTAAACAGAAAGACAGCAAGTAATCAAACCGAAATGAGTACATCAAGAATCCATAAATGTTAAAATTGAACGTATTACAACCAACGTTGCTGCTCTGAGGAAAAAAGTAATTATCACTTCACTTACGTGAAAAGTCGAACGAAAAACACCCAACAAAATTATCTAGAAAGCATTTGTAAGAAGCATCTCAACAAATCTAAGAGTCAATAATGAGATGTTGCCTTAACCTCTTACATGACTGGAGAAGTTCTTCATAGCGCTTCCTGTAATATTCCACGGTGAAACATAACTGCCTTATAGCTTCCCTTTTCTCCTCTGCTCTATCACATACAAAAACTTTCTGGCTCTGCACCTCTTTCTCCAAACCCTTCAAATGCTGCTTCAAATCTTCACATTGCTTGCGTGCACTATCTGAAGCTGAAATTATTTCAACCTTTTCTAAGCGTAACTGTTGCAGAAGGTTTTCCAGCTGCCAAATATGATTTTCTTTAGAACATAACTGTGCCTCAAGTTCTTGAACCTTACCATTGACAATAAATTTCTCAGCCTCTAACCCATCATACTTCAACTTAAGAGTGTGTAGGTCCATGTTTAGATTTTCCACATACCCAACCTGTCCATTTAGCTCAATCTTAATGAGATCAATATAATTTTTCCATCCAATCTTTTGAACCTCATGTAGCCTTCCCATCTCAGCCATATCTGCTTCATATTGTTGAAGTTGTTTCTCCAGTGATTCACAACGGTTTTCCCATTTGTTACTACATGCCTCTATGAGGATAATATGCTCTGACAAAGAAGAAATATGAGAGTGAAACTGAAGTTCATCTTCAAGAGATTTATCCGACACTTCCTGCAAAGTAACTTTCAGTTTCCGTATCCAATCATCACGATTTGAAATATCAGATATATACTGTTGAATTTTGTCCTGCATCTCCGAAGCTTTTCTTTTTTCTTCATCAAGCTTCGCATCCAACATGGCAACCTGCTGTTGAGCTAATTCAAGCTGATTTTTCAGTTCGATAGAGTCATCTGAATTCTTCTGTAAACTACAAACTTCTGTTTCCGAGAGTTGAAGCTTCTTTCTGGAGAGACCGAGCTCGTCTTCATACTTAAGCTGCCCGTCATCTGTACCACCAACATCATTCTTATCCACAAAATGATGTTCCAACATTCTGTGAACATCTAGATGTGATCTGGCACTTTTATAAGCAGACGGCTTACATATTTCGGAATCAGAGTCTGAAAATATAGCGGAATATTCAGAACCTTCTTTCTCAGATGTGTTGGAGCTGCCACCACTCGACACTTGAGGTGAAACAGTAGGTGTAGATTCTACATTAACATGATGAGCAATAGACTTGCTATCTGGGGTTTGGAAGCAGTATTCATTTGGAACCTCAATTACATTATCTCCAACAATCTGCTGATCGAATGCTGACGAGTCATTACTACAAGATCGTAAATGCTCATATTGCTCGGCCAACACTTGATGCTTATACAATATTTTCTGAACATGAGCAATTAGCTGACCCTGTCTCTCATAGCAAGCATCAGACTTATCTGCAAAAAGCTCTGTACCACTTCCAATTAGCTCTTGTATCTGATTGTAACTTCGATTCACCTCTGAAAAACAATGTAAAAGCAACATGAATATTATTTTTAATATTTCATTTTGGTACATCATATAATAACCAATATGTAACAAGAACACACTAGCAATCAGGTCAAAATGCTCACCCTCAATATTATCTCTAAGCCACCTTTCGTCCAGAGGCGAGACATGACTTTCCGAGAACTGCTCTGGTGGATTCTTTGTATCTCCGTTCTCCATGACTACCACAAAGTAACTAAAAATTACAATAACAATCTCAACATATATAAGAATAACTTATTGATACTAAAACACGTAATAAGTACAAATTAAATATGGGTGATGTCTTTCGCTTGAGTTTCATAGGGTGCAAGGGAGGGGGATCTTTTTAACTTGTAAGCTAAATTAAAATAGTGATGTGCTCAAGCAAATCTTTATCCAGTACTGTTGTGACCAAATACATTTTATAAATCACATGGATATCAATTAGAAATTCAACAACATACAATATATACTGGACAAGTAAACCTAAACAGAATTATGTAATATATTTCACGTTCGAATTAAGTTTAATTGATATCTATTGCTATAGACTAGTACATAATTCAATCCACTAATAAACTCACACATGTAATTCAATATAACAAAACAACATGCATAATATTACGTTCCCATCCGCCTAGACGAGAGCCTCTTTTGAGTCAATTCGTAAACAACGTATGTGTGACAAGACTTTGTACAATGACTATAACGAATCCAACTACAAATACTAGTATATAAATTCTGCATGAGTTAAGTATGAAATTACTAACCTGGAATTGTTGTCAAAATAGGGTTTGGCCGCTAGTGAAGAGAAGAGTAAATATGAGTTTGAATGAGAATAGAAGACTTTGAGAAAAAAGGGTGAATTTATTTATTTAGGTAGGAAAAGGAGGGGACAATTTAAGAAAAAGAGGGGGAGGACAGCTCATATTTGTTCACAATAATAGTAACTCCGGATTCTATGAAGAATATGGAAATTCCGAAATACATGCATGTTCCCGCTCAACTCCCTTTAAATTACTCTAATTTCACCATATCATACGGATTACGGACTTGGAGTACGATGTTGTCTCACAATTTTAACTCCAACCTCAATAAAATTACTCGATTTAATTTATTTTGATTTATTTTTTAATTACTTTAAAAAAAATCATGATTAGCTTTTAGTTATACGATAAAAGATTATACTCTCCAGTGGAGGAAGCCCAGGGGCATGGGGGCTTGATCGCCGCCCAAAATTGAAAATTATATTTTCTTATTAAAAATAAATTTTCACCCAATTCGTTATTTAAAAATTAAGTTGTTCACCCCTAATTTTTGTATATTTTTCTTCGTGTATATAATATTAGTTACTTGGCTCCCCTATAAAAATTCCTAGTTCCACGTTACTCGGCTTTAATCCAAATGATTGACTTTCTCGTATATCGGGGGTACATATTTAATATTCAATTACTCTTTAATTATATTATTTAAAAATTAAAAAATTAATATTATGAAAGTATTTTAAAAGGCGAATCCAATTATATAAATTTTATATTTTTTAAAATAATGAATAATTAATAATTGATGAGTCGAGTCAATTTCAAAAAAGTCAAGCGTCCAATTGTTTTTGGATTGGAGGGAGTAGAAACTCAAATGTATTAATACTCCTTCCCACATCTTAAATATTTGAGATGTTTGATCATTTATCAAAATCCAAAAACAAAGTCTTATTTTTACTTGTTAGAGTAAAAAAGGAGGAGGATTTTCATTTTTTATAAATTTAGTGGAAAAGTCAATGAGACTAAAATGGAATTAAATTCAATGTTAATAATCTGAGGAATTGCCAAAATAGTCCTGCAGTAGTGCGGTTGCTCACGATAGTGGCGGCAATGTAAATAGTCCTGTAATTACCATGTGGTGACAATTTGGTCCACTAAAGTTCTTGAGCAGTTAATGACCTGATTCATGGCGCCATTTGTAAGACCATGCGTGTTTGCGTTAAATATATTTCTAAAATTGTGAAATTACCCATTAACTTTATTTAATTGCACTAAGATTATTACAAGAGTTACTTAAACCATTTCACACTAAAACATTACAGAGTTAAACTTTTTCTCTCTCAAAATAATCGTAAGAATCCAAGAACTCCAACTATTTCTCAAAAAAATTCAACTGTAGATGGTTGAAATCAAGTTAAAAATTAAGCTTAACATAGAGTGATGGCATTGCGGAGAAATTCTGGAGTCCAAGAAACTCCAACTTATGGTAAGTATGCATGTGCAAAAATAGTATTTTAAACTATCAATTTTGGAGTCCAAGAACTAGGGATTGAAAACACAATTATTTATTTAATAGATGTCCCTGATTTTGATATTGGCTTTTTAACCTTTTGATTTAAATATTATAGTTTTAAAAGTGAAGTCAGGGGTTAATTTCCCAAATTGATTTTGTATTTTCGATTAGGGTTTCGATTTCCTCAATTGATTTAGGGTTTCGATTTCCCCAAAATCGATTTAGGGTTTTCAAGTAGAATTTTGATTTTCCCAAATCGATTTAGGGTTTTAGTGTTTCATATTTCCCTTAATTTGATTTTGAAATTTTGATATTCAGATTTCCCCTACTTCATTTATTTTCATTTCAGATATCGATAATGAACCTGGTACGCTTACAATAAAATTGCATCATGGAGGTGTTTTACTGCATAGCCCCAAAGTGAGATATGTAGGTGGAGGGGTTGACTACTATGATTATGTTAATGGGTATCTCTTAGGCCTGACTGATTTGAAAACTTATGTTAGTGAATGTAGGCCATTGTGTGACAAAGAGAAATGTAAGTTTTATCATAAATTTAGAGATGATATGGATAAGGGTTGTAGGTTGCTAAGTAAGGAGACTGATCTTAAGGCTTTGGTTAGGTTCTGCAGGATAGGAAAAGTGGTTGAAATATTTGTTCAGCATGATGATTTAGAAAATATGTTGAGGGCTGAGGCTGCTAATGGTGAGATTAGGCAAGACAATGTAGGAGATGAAGAGGAGGAGCAAGACAGTGTAGGACTAAGTAGATGCTCTTTAGGCTTTGCATATCTTGAAAGAAGTGATTCTTATAATGGAGATGATTCTGATAGTGTTGATGAATCTGAAGGTCTAGTAAATGATGAGTACAGGATGGATGATAATGTACTGTTTGAGATGAATGTTGATGAGGGTGCCGAGGAGAGTCATTCTTTCAATCATGTTGAGTTCTTTTCAAATAATGTACATGAACAAATGGAGGAGACAGAAAGTAACAATGATTGTGTAGGGTCTGATGATGAAGGCTTTCATAGTGGGAAAGAATCAAGTGAGGAAGATGAAAGTACATTGGATATATATCCAAAGTATAATCCCAAAACTGATGGAATGCATCCAAAGTTCAAGATAGGCATGTTATTTAGTTGTAGGGAAGAACTGAAAAGGGCTATTAATACACAAAGCATTAAAGATACAAGAGATGTGAAATATATTAGGAATGAGAAGACAAGGGTTAGAGTTGTTTGTAAAGACAAAGAGTGTAAGTGGTTTATCTATGCTAAGAAGTTAAGTGGAGAAACTGGTATGCAGATTAGAAAATGACATCTTGATCGCACCTGCATTCTAGTTTATGATAACAAAATTATCACTACATCATGGTTGGCAAAACATTATGTGAATTTTTTTAGGAATTCACCTAACTATAATGCATCAGAGTTTAGAAAAGAAATGATATTGAAGTTAGGCCAACATGTTACTAGATGACAGGCCTGGAGAGCCAGAGTTGCATCTTTGAATGCAATTTATGGAGATGAAGCAAAACAATATGCTAGGATATGGGACTTCTGCATTAAGGTTGTTAATAATAATCCTGGACTAAGTGTTATGTGAAGTGCATTGACAATAAAGATGGTAAGCGAATATTTCAGAGGTGATACATGTGTTTCACAGCTTGTAGAGAGGGATTCAAATCTGGTTGCAGAAAGCTAGTTGGTGTTGATGGTTGCCATCTTTAAGACTAAAAGAGGAGGACAATTGCTTGTTGCATTAGGGATTGATCCAAATAATAACATCTTTCCAATTGCCTATGCATTAGTTGAGATTGAGAACAAGGCTAGTTGGGAGTGGTTTCTACATCACTTGTATGAAGACATCATGGTTATAGGATCAAACAATGATGAGGCAGATAAGGGGGATTGGACTTTTATGTGTGATAAACAAAAGGGATTGATAGAAGCCTTTAAGATAGTGCTCCTAAGGGTTGATCATAGATTTTGTGTCCATGAAAATTTCAAGAGTGCTGGATTCAGGGCTCAAACATTCAAAGATGTTTTGTGGACAACTGCTACTTCAACTACAACACAATGGTTCCAAGAAGCAATGGACAACATGAAGGCCCTTGCTGTGTCAGCCTTTAATTGGTTGGAGGACAAAGATCCTAAGCAATGGAGTAGGACATACTTCACTACATCAATCAAGTGTGATGTGCTACCAAACAATAGGTGTGAAATCTTCAATTCTTTTATATTGGATGCTAGGGATAAACCAATACTCACTTTTGTTTCTATGGTTAAAGATCTCATAATGGTGAGGATGTAGATGAATAGAGACAAAGTTGAACAGTGGGAAGGAAAACTATGTCCTGAGCCAAAAGCAAAATTGTTGAAGTGTATTAAGGAAGCTTCATCTTGCATGCCTATGAAGAGTGATAGGAAGCACTTTCAGGTTTATTCAGGATCTAGTTCTAACCAATGTGCAGTTGATTTGGAGAAAATAGTATGCACTTGTAGGAAATGACAGTTGACAGGCATTCCATACAAATGTGCTTGTGCTTCTATAAGATTAAATGGAGAAGATGTGATAGATTATGTTGATGAATGTTATTATGTGGAGACATATAAGAGGATGTATGCACATGCTATCTTTCCAATGGCTGGACCTGAGTTATGGCCTGTAACAGGTAGAGAGGGGCACTGCCACCACCCTTAGAGCATAGGAAAGTAGGAAAAACAAAAAGGTTGAGGAAGGTCAATGCTATTGAAGCTAATATTGGTGACAAAACACAATATTGTAAAGTCAGAAAATACCTTTGCAAGACCTATAAAGAGCAAGGGCATAACAATAGGGTTTGTAAGGTAATAAATTTCCTGTTTTATTGATGTTTCCATCTTATATTAATCTTCTGTTAATATTTACTTTACTTGTTTATGTAGAAGAAGAACACTCCAGTTGAACAACCTCCTAATGTTAGCCAGGAATCCATTCAAGATCCCTATCCATCAGGATCTCAAACATCAAGGCCTGCAAGATCTCAAACTTCTACCCAATCCTCTGTACCTGCAACTAGAACATCAAGACCTTCAGGTATTCGTTTGAGAAAGATCAATCCTCCTAAGTCACTGTCAATGTCTAAGCCAAGAGGAATCTCAATCAGAGCTCCACCACCAATAATGGGAAATATGATGAATCAAAGAGTATCATTTATACCTCCGACAAGATTTGTGCCAAGGACAGGAGCAATCTTTGTTGATGAAGGTAAAAATTTGTGAAAATGAAAGATCTCAAAAAATAGTAAGTTTTAAAAGTGGAATATGGCCTACAATGACATTGTTGATTTCAAGTTTTCCCTTTTTTTGTCAAATTGAAACCGTCTCCTTGGTAATATTTGAACAATTGTGTGGCCTTTTTTGTGAACTGAAATGTACCAGATTTGACAATTCAATTTGAAAATCAACACATTTTTTAGTAGAATTGCTTTTCTTATGAACTATTTTATTGAAGCATCTTTCATTAATATCCATAACAGACAAGCTTACATAAGAACTAATAGTTCTAAATTGAAATCTAAGATAATAACAATGTGAATGCAAATATGCATCCAACTATAATCACAGTCCAAAGAATCTTCACTTTTCTTTCTAATCTTGAATTCTCATCTTCAATTTTGTTACATTTCTTGAGGAGTCCTAAAATTATTGTCTTCTCCCTCGTCCGAACTTCTGGATCTTTCCATTGCCATATCCCGCACGAGTTAGATCCCTATACATTAGTAAGAAGTTAGTTGATGTCTTAAAAAAATATAACTTATCTTGTTAAACTCACATTTGGGCAATAGATAAATCATCTTCCAGCTTGCTTCCATGATGTTATAGGATAGCAAATTAAACCATAATAACACTTGATATCATCAAAGTCATTGTTCTTCATGTTCCTTGAATTTTCTGAAGAAGATGACATTTTTAAAAAATTGGTGAGTGTCTTGGATGAGATGGGATGGGAATGGGAAAAAGAGATACATTTGGGGCTATAAAAAGAATTAATTTTGGAGGAAAACAAAGTATTTTGCAAATTTGGCGGAATGGGGTGAGCTATTTAAATTATAAATCAACCCACGAATTGTTTCTGTGGCATTTGTCGTTAATCATTAACGGTTCAAATAGTTTAGGGACCAAATTGTCACCCACAAAGTAATTAGAGGGACTATTTTTGTTCACAGCCGCCACTATCGAGGACCAAACTGCACCAGGGTTACACTTACTGTTACTGGGACTATTTTGACAACTCTCTCATAACAATCTTATACAATAATACGAAGTATTTATTTAAGTAGTCAATACAAAAAATTTCTTACGAAATACGATATATATGAAAATTAAAAATGATAACAGATTAGTAACATATGTTTGCCTTAAATACTCGTGGTATTAAAATTTCTATAAACATATAATGCTTTAATTATATGACAGTATGAGACGTAATGAGTAGCTATGATGTAACAATATTAACATGAATTGGCGAACAAAGCTGGATAGATGTGTTGGAATTGAAGACCACATTTTAGCGGGCAAAACAGTAGAGAATTCGGGAGTGGGTCGGGTCTTGCTGGTCGACCAAGTCCCCTCGGGGACAGCACATTTTTGGAAAACAGTAGAGGTCGGGAGATGGGTCGGGAGCAGCCTATGTCCCGACCTGCTCCCGACGCGGGTTCCGGAAGACTCGTTTTTAGGCGGTTTTGACATCTTGAAGCCCAAGAAAAGACCTAGCCTTGGTAGGTTTTGTTACTTATAAATATAGGATGTTTCTATGAGTTTATTTATTGCAAAGTAACATCCCAAACAACTTCTAGAGAGAGAATATTATTGAATCATATCAATAATATTGTGAGACATGATGAGAATACTAAGTTATAAGTATTACTCAATTGAGTGTTCCTAACTTGATAGTAATTGCAAACAATCTTCGGTTTTGGTTTTAGTGGATTCTGCGGGAATATGGAGATACCTTTCACATTAAGGGAACACAATATAAATTTGTGTGTTGTTTATTTCTACTAATTTATACATCGTTCTTATTCACTGCTTGAAATTTCGGAAGGATTTAAGGGTCTTAAATCGACAATTGAGTATCGAGCCGGGTTGTAGCAGTTTGAGAGTTTAAGTCAATGGTTGGAGGCGAAAGAATTTGTATTTATCTTGTAAAATTGATGAGGGTGATTTTCCACATTGGAAGATATTAATATGAAAAGATTATTTATGCGGGCTTGAACAAACCGCTGGGGAGAGGCTGAGAAGATGGATGAGAGGATGATGAATGGATGGAATTGAATGACGGGTCTTGGGTGTGATCAGACATTGTTTGTCAAGAAACGTTGTTGCTAACGTTGCTAAAGGAGACCACCACAAAGGGGCTAATGAATTCATTATCACGATGCAGCTATGAGAAACATACACCAAATAATAATAAGGTACTTCTCATGAAAAAATTGTTTCACCTTAAGATGTTGAAAGTACACCCATAGCGAGACACCTTAATGATTTCGATAGCATTATTAATCAACTGTCGATGGTAGATGTTAATGTTGATGATGAGATGCAAGACACGATTTTATTGAAGCCGTTACGAAGGATTTGGGAGCGATGGGGGGCAACAGTTAGCAATTAGAAGGTACTAATGAGTTGAACTTAAGGTGGTTGTAGGCGTATCTTGTCGAGGAAATGCATAAGTTTCATGTGAGGTAAGGTGGTAAGGGTTGCATTAAGTGTAAGGAGGAGGAAGAGCGGGAGGCAGGAGGTTTTGGAAGCAGTGAGGGAGATCCTGAGTAGAGGTAGATATAATTCGATGCAGTGTCTTTGGAGTTTTGTGTGAGCGGGTCCATGAAGTGGCACCACAAAGCTAACGGTGATGCTCGTATTTGTGTTGGCGATTATTCCTAACGCTTTGGTTTTATACGTGAATGCTTCCGTTGATTCTGGATAGTAGATTTTGGAGCATCTTTTCGTACTCACATGATAGAGATGTAATGGTGAATTATATTTTTGGGAATTATGGGACATTCATCTGCGATGGTGAGCTTGATTGGATATAAAGGTATGGGAGATGTGAGATACGAAGCTGTCGAATGGTTCCTTAAAGAGCTGACAAAAAGTGAGGTGTGTTCGAAATTAGGGAAGAGTTTAATTTAATCGAGTCGGTGGGCGGTGATAGTTGTCGAACTACTTTCGAAGGCAGTGGCTGGAAGGTTGTTCGGGGCTTGATGGTAGTAGCAAAGGGAAGAAGTCAGTGCGTTATAGCAGGCGATAGTTCTCCAAGAATCAGTAGAGGATGGGTATAGAAAGCGGTGAGATTAGAGCATAGGGTTTCTCTGAAGATAGAAAGGATTGTCGTTGTTAGAAATTCCTATTACGGATGTGAAGGTTCTCGGGAGATTTTGGCTGTGCAAATGAAAGAGCTGCATTAAAGGTCAGAAAATTTTGGTTGGCGGAATGTAATACTTCACAGTGATGAGTTCAAGTCTAAAGGCGTAGGGGAAGGATGCGACGGTTGTAATTGCATGAACCATACGTATTTAGGGCGTGTTTAAAGTCACGGTGAAGTATTCCCAACCTCACGATTATTTAACTACTTGTTGAAGATTACGATCAAACCGAGGGTATTAGATTAGATCAAAGGAAGTCGTCGGCATTAAGGAATGAGAAGGTAGAAGAGAAATTCATTTATGACCAATCGAGGCTTTGAGGTTTTCAAGTGCACTGTTGAAGATCATGAAGATCCAAGAGAAGGCCAGCGGAGAGCATGATGATTATGCGAATGAGGAAAAAGTCCAACGGGGTAGAAGTAATGGTTAATCTAGATTCTGCGGTAGTCAAGTTGGTGTCATTCGGGGATGTTAAAGGATTGGAAAGAAGATCTTTGAAGTTAGGATCAGCTTCGGTGGGGAGTTAAGTGGATGATGAACTCGGGAAGAATTCTTCAGGAGATGGTGTGACGGTGATCCGAAATTTGTAGAGATTGTTAGGTAGAAGACCACATTTTTAGCGAGGGCAAAGCGGTGGGAATTAAGGTAAGGTCGGGCCTTCTTGGGTCGACGGAGTCAACCTCGAGGGACCTTTATTTTTTGGAAACGGTGGGGAGTGGGGTAAAGGCATCAGGCCCATGTGGCAGACATAGCCTTGATAGGTTTTGTTACCTATAAATATATGATGTTTCTATAGGTTCTATTTATCACAAAATTAACTTGCTCTCCGAATAAACTACAGAGTATTATTGAATAAATAGAATAATATTGTGAGGCTTTGTTGTGAGAATAATAAGTTATAAGTATTACTCGATTGAATGTTACAGCGATAGATAATTGTAATAATCTTAGGTTTGGTTTTAGTGGATTTTCTTGAGTAGCAAGAGGGCGTACCTTTCATTGAGGAACTGTATAAATTTGTGTGTTGTTTATTTCGCAATTTATACATCGTTCTTATTGATTGCTTGAAATTTGGAGGATTTCAGGGTTTTAAATCCCAACAGATAATTCAAGGTTAAAATATTATCATATCATCTTTTTTCATGGCTGAATTTGTTGACAAGATATTCCATTCATTCATCAAAAGTATTTGAATACTAGACGTACACACATTAGAAGTAAACAATGTACAAATGAAGCTTGCTTGTTGCCATTGTTGTCACCTTTAATCTAAAATGTGACAATTCATGAAGAAGTCTTTAATTTTTCAAATTCAATGGGAAGATTTGACGGGAGAGGCCGCAATTGCCATTATTTTCTTTTGAAGCTCTGCCTTATTGGCACCAACAAGTTTGTCCACCTCTCGTCCATCTTTCAAGAAAAAGAAAGTTGGAGTGGCTTTGATCTCCCATGAAGCACAAAATTCCTGCACAATTTTAACATCATGAGAGGAACTAAACTCATATATACAAATATATATTGTTGCAATGTAGATAATTTAATTTCAATGCTCATCCTCCCTTAATCCCACGAAATTTGTCACTTTTTGATGGTTGACATTTTAAAAATTTTAACCCTATTTTTTACATGTCATATAATGTACATACAATGTAAGAAAATTGTTTTGTTTACAAACTACTTTCAAGCATCCCCAATTTCAGAATCTTCACTCCGGTATTTGGTGTAATGTATTTTAAAAGATAGTAGTTCAAATGTATATATTTTACAACAATTAATATGATAATTGTAATAACGCCACAAAATGGGGTACGTTCTAAAGGAGAAAGCTTGTTACTTACTCTTACCCTTAGCTCTTCGACGTTGATTGTCAAAAATACAATTGAAGGATTTTTGTTAGCAAGTTGACAATATGTTGATGCTATGACTCTAGAATTTTTACACCATGGGGTGCTGAAATTTACCACTACCTGTATATAAGAACTCGGAAAATAAAACATCTCAGAAGAGTAAATTTTTATGAGCTAATAAATAAATTAAAGAAGACATTTCTAAAATATCTTAAGAGTTGATGCGCTAACCATCTTCCCATTTTCAGTGGCTTCTGATGTCTTTTCCTCCCACATTTCGGTTGTGGTTACAAGGTGCACATTCTCATTGCTCAATTCTCCAGTGGGAACACTTTCAGTTTTTCTTAATCTTCTTCTGAACTGCACCAAAAACTTAATTATTTACTTGGTGTATCTTGTAAATATGTATACTTATTAATAACTGTTAATAAGATTTTGATTTATTAGTGATAATGTGCGTGATGGTATTTAATAATTTTTCCAATTTCTTTTAATTGGCATTATCAATTTTTGAGATGAAGTTTTGATTGTGAATAACTTTTTATAGAACGCACGACGTGAATATTTGGAGCAATAAAATAATACTATGACCTTCATTTAAGTTATTAGGGTGAGTTACCTTTGTCCAGCAGCAATTTCCCATGGGCAACAAAGCTCTGAAGAAAGAGCTCGAACACTGCTTACCTGAAATGAATTAAATAATTTTTTCTTAGCCGGAAAAGAACATTTATATGCCTTAGCTTTTACCGTCCTTGAATGTGTATTTATTTGAACAAATAAACTCTGATTAATTAAGCATTCAGGCAAGGATATCGTTCATGTCATAATATTTGCAGTTTGTAACATATACGGAGTATATTTTTTGTATCGACTACGTGATCATTTATCTGATTCATGATATAAAGAATATCTATAATTTTATCATATGTATAAGTGTATAACAACCTGTTGGTCATCCATATTTAAAAAATCAAAAGCAAGAGGCTTCGTCGCACTTGAATGCAAAATTAATATAAATGTATAATATAAAAATTCATTGGCAATTAGATGTTAAGAATTCCTTTTCAAAATGTGATCATTGAAAGACATAACATGAGAATGTTAAAACTTGAAGAAGAAAGATACCTTCGGATCAATTGATATGGAAGTTTGGTTATTCTGCATTTTCCGGTAAAAAACGGGTTGTGCAAATGAGAAAAAAGAAGATGAAAAAAATTGTGGAGGAGAAAAAGAAGAAATAAGTTGGTCCCTAAAATGAGGAGTTTGGTAAAGTATAAAGCTATTCTTTTGTTTTATAGAAGTGTGAAACCTTCACACTAGCAATCCTTGTCATGAAATTTTACGGAGGAGGAGTGGTTTGGGGACGATATTTTCCTTTAAACCATTTCAATACGAGATTTCACCACTTGCGTGACTCGAATCCACACCGTATGAAGAGTCTAGGTGTGGACATTATGCCCCAAGGGCGCTATTCTTGTGTTTTATGAAAATGCCTCGACTTTCAAAGTTGTCCCGAGTATTACCAAATTGAATTTTAAGGGGTAATTTGGATCGTACCCGTTATTCGGTATTCCATGTATTGTTTAAAAGTTACATGGTATCTCTTGTATAATTTAATTAACACATTATATATTTTATTATTTTGAATGTTGCACATCATCTTCAAATACCGAAATCTCCACCAAAGTGATGGTTTAAATCATTTTTAGCATTAATATGTATCCATATTATTTCAATCTTTTTATATCAATTTTATTTTCTATTTCAAGTGATAATCAATAAAATGTTGCTCCAAGAACACCTTCTCATGTGAATGAATTAATCTAATTACCTATACATTTCATTACACTAAATGTGACTTCACCAGAATAGTAACTTTTCTAGTGAAATGACAATTTTGTCCTTACTACACTTGCAAATAGAAGGAAGGGCAAAATAGTCATTTCATATCCAAACCCAACACTGCTCGGATGTGCTCACACTTTTTTGTGAGTGGCTATTGATTATTTAAAATTTGACATTTAAAGTTTAGCAGATGAAAATTCCGTATTAACGAGGCACTTAACAGAAGATCCAATGATATTAATTTGCCATCCCTAAATCTAGGAGTAGAAAATGGACGGCGGCGAGTCGGCGGAGATGAGGCTGCGGGAAGCAGAGGAGAGATTAAGAGAGGCGATATCGGAGCTGCAGAGAAGGCAGGTCCGGTTGCGTGGTGACCACGCGGCGTGTGAGCATGCGGATGAGTCATGCTTCGCTCATGCTATTGGGAATTTGTGTCAAAGCTTCCTTCTCAGTTACGGTGTTCGAGCTGGGATTGGGATTCTCCTTCGCGCTTTCAAGCTTCTTCGTCGTCACTCTTATTCGTCCTTGCTTGATCTTAAGGTTTCCCTTTTAATCTAATTCAAATCCAACAAAATTGCCCAATTCGAATTTTATAGATTTCATTGTTCAACGATTTTCGTTTCAAATTCAGCTCATTTTGTTGATACTAAAAAATTGTCCCGTTTTAGTGTTCATCTCTGCTTGATCGTAAGGTTTGTGTAATGTGTTTGAATTCAATTGATTGAAATGAGTTTAATATTGGATGGCATTGTTGAATTTTTTTAATATAAATTGAGGTAATGTTGTTAATGTACTCCTTTAATGCTTGATTACAAGCTTTGTGATATGTTAAGCCGATTCATTATTTATGATGTTTGGTGATTGGTTGTTTTTGTTCATTATTTATGATGTTTGGAACATTCTTCGTAATGGTGACATTGTTCAATCTGTCTCCAATATCTTGTTAATATCTTTCTTGCTCACAGCAACTTGTCTCAGAGAAAGATCTGATAGTGAGAGAGGAAGCATGCCGAGTTGGTTTACTATTTGGTGGGTTTACTGGTTCCTATCATGCGCTTAGGTGTCTACTGAGAAAGTTGCGAAGGAAAGAGACACCAATGAATGCGTAAGTCTTGCTCCTAGAAACTATCTTTCTTCTATGGAATAGAATGCTTTTTTAATATCCTTTTCCTTTCCGTTAATATATTATTTTGCTCTTCCTGCAATGCCTGCATGTTTATCTTGAACATAAACTCTGCTCTGTGAAGTGTGCAACATCTATCCTGTTACAAATTATGAATTTATGATACTTAAGTTGTAAATTCCTCTGTTTCTTTCCCCTCTTCCTTTTGTCTTTCCTTCCTTTAGTATATGCTTTTTGTCTTCATGCAGTTTTTACAATTGATTGTGCATGTGTTTGTGTGTTTATTTTGCCCGTGTATATATGACAATATTAAAGTTGATGATGGAGCAGAATAGTAGCTGGTTCAATTGCTGGCCTGTCTGTTGTAGCATTAGATGATTCCAGTCGAAGGCGCACACTTGCGTTATATCTTTTTGCTAGGGTGGCTCAGGTGCATGATCTCTCTCCCTCTCTCTCCTATACAATATTGAGCATGTGATTACGTAGTTAGCCGCCATGGCTTAGATTTTTTCCCTGTATGCAGCTGATTTTATTTTATCGGTCTCTTGTTTCAGTGTGCATATAACTCTGCAAAATCCAAAAACAAACTCCCCTTCTTGGAAAAATATGGGAGTCATGGAGATTCAATGCTTTTTGCATTAGCTAGTGCACAGGTACTCTAATATTGAAGTTTTCATGCACACCCACACTTCTCAGATGACTTGTGACCTGGTTTTTTTCACTAGTCATAACTACTTTATTTCATGCTGCTATCTGGTTCACCTTCATGAAAATAGCATCTTTTATAGCCGTATGCGGTTGTGAAATTTTCTCTCCTGATTTTATTACAAGACCTTGTATTGGAGATCTGGTAGGTGGTAGTCGGGAGATTCTCCATTTTTTAGAATTAATAATTATGTGGGTTGCATTCTGTAGAGTATTGCTTCTATGCTGGTAAAGTATTTAACCATTTAACCTCTGTAGGTTATGTATGCATTTGTGATGCGTCCTGAGAGCTTGCCCAAAGGATACCAAGACTTCATACAGAAAACTGGGCCTGTGGCAGCACCTGTTTACAAGGCTGTCCGAGATTGCTGTAGAGGATCTCCAGTTGATGTCGACACGCTCTCCACTTACTTATTTAACAAAGGTTTTTCTGGCTCGTCGAAACTGGAACAGTTTCCGTCGATCATACCGTGCTCCATAATACACCCACACACAAACTCTTGTCTACTTCAAAATGTTAATGCTGCTAAAGCTACTTTCAGAAAAACATTGCCCCTTTACTTTTCCTTGACCTTTGTGCCATTTGTTGTGCTACGCCTCCAAAAGGTAAACTTTTCTCAACTGTTTTTACTGTCACTAGGAATTACAATGCACCTTTACTCTGTTCTTTGACCTGAAAATTTAGAGTTTGTGAGATGTATCTGTAAACATCTTCTATATGGTTTCATCATTTTGAACATTTATATTTCAATGTGCCTAAAATTGTGTTTCCTTTCAGTTCACAGAAGCTCCTGTTAAAACTTGTTGGCATGCTGTTACAGGAGCTGTTCGCTCGACAACATTCTTGTCTGCTTTTGTTGGCTTATTCCAGGTGACTATCTACTTACTACGGCTATATTTTTCCTAACATGATAATAGTAATACCGACGAATCTGTATCCCAACCATGGAAGGGAGTCATATGTTTGCACAGGAAAGTATCATTGAAGGACCACAAGCTTGTATATTGGATTGCCGGGGCAGTATCTGGACTCTCTGTACTGCTGGAGAAAAAAGCTAGACGTGGAGAACTCGCTTTATACGTACTTCCACGTGCTGTAGATTCTTGGTGGTATATCTTGATAAACCGACATTTGCTTCCAAATGTCAAGAACACTGAGGTACCGTCTTTGTTTTCTGTATCAAAGGAACCTTTTTTATCTTTCACCGAGTGAGATTCTCTTAAAAAGTAGTTACACCTTAAATTTATGCCTGCAGAAAAGGAGAACTTGTAGAAAAACAATCTATTCTCTAAGCGTTATACCCGTGTTAGAAGGAGATTATTTTGTGAGTCTGGAAGCAAAGCACATGTAGAGCCTGTGATTGTTTCTTGTCGAAATTTAGATTGTTGCATGTAATATGAAAGCTAATTCTTTCTTATTGTATTTGGAGTTTTTGCTTATTAAGGATCCTTTATAGTTTTATGTTTACCCGATGGAAGAATCCTTATAATTGAATGATTTGTTAGAAGCATTTCACATAACTTTAATATATTTAATCGAGGAAGAATTTCCAAGAATGGCTGTTTGAATGTCCTATTTGCCACAGTAATTCAATAGGGCTTGCTGAGCCGGTTATAATTGTATTTTTGTAGTTTATTTCATATAAAATGCCTATTTTGTGACTTGTTACAGGTGGTTCTATTTTGTGCTTGCATGGGTGCTGTGATGTACTACCTAGAGTATGAACCAGACACAATGGCCCCTCTCCTAAGGGGCCTTATTCGTCGCTTCCTTGCAAGCAGAATTAGTAACCCAAGTCCTCCATCAAATCGAAGTACTTCTTATGCATACCTGCAAACTCTTGATGCTATGAAAAAGACAGAGCAGCACAACAATCATGAAGCAGAAATGCCAGCCACTTCAGCTTCAGAACAATATAATCTTGAATCTATACCGGGGCTTTAGAGCGTCGCTCTAATTGCTTATTTTCTAACCATACATCAATTTCCCTATTCATTCATCTGCTTCCAATTTTGTTCAGGCTAGCAGAGTACTGCTTACAATACATCTGGACTAGTGAAGATGATTGATACTTGTTTTAGCATCTCTTCTGGTTCAGTATTGATTGGCAAGATTGACTTCTTTTGCGCAGTTTCTTGAATTGTCTTCATCTTTGCCATTGTTGTAGTGATGGAACAAGGAAGATGAAATAGAAATAATTGTTCTCATGTAAATAAGTGAAGAATTCCTGATTTTGTTGTAATGTGTGAAGGCGCGGGATCTTTTTGACTAATCCTTGTTGCCTATTTCTGCGGCAAGTAAGTTGTCGTGACAAAGTTGATGCTATTTCTCTATATGTTTGATGATGAATATGTTATGTTCGGCAACAATTGCTGATACAAAAGTAACTTGAATCAGTTGTTTTCCATCTTTTTAAATTTGAAATATTTGTATACTCGGATACAAAGTTCCAAATCCAAATATTTATCTTTTATGTGAAGTCTTATCGTCCAATATTACATATAGAGGGTTAGTCACATCAGTGTACACACATCCAAATATTACATTTGCAGGTTTAATTACAATAGTGTGGAAACTTATAAACAAGACCTACATTCTATAGTACAAATCGAAACTTGATCATATGTAAGTGATGAATCAAAAGGGTCGATTCGAGGGTCGTGCTCACTTGCCATGGCCATTCCGGTACAGAGGCAAGTTGGACACATAACCTGCAAATTTAAATGAATGTATACAAAAAAGCTTGCATTTAATCTCAAGCATATTGCTAAATGGTGTAAGCAAAAGCTTGCATGTGATAGTTTCGGGCAGTGCGGATTGCCAAATCTTTCCCAATTTTACAGTGATGAATCTACTAACTGCACTCGTCATTTCTCTATCGCACTAACCTTTCCGGCTCCAGAACAGGTTGAGCATCTTTCTGTTTGAGGAGCTGATAATTGCTGAAATGGGTTCAATAAGAACAGATCCAGCGCTTGAGCAACGCGCACACGCAAGATATCCTGCGTTAGATCATCAGGTACCATGTAATTTTTTCTTATATATTACAATTGAAGCAGTAGACTTCAAAAACAAGTATCATACAGGAACCTATGCCCATGTAATTATTCCAAGTATTCTGTTAAATAATAGCAATTCTTCTAGAGACAATTCAGTAAGATCAGGACAGCGATTACATAAACTTATTCCATATTGTCCGGAGAATAAGTAACAAGAAATTATTTGATGTTGAAACACTGAAATGAGTTCCAAGACAATATTTGCATCTTTTATGTTCCTGCAGTTTTACATTGTTAATTTCAACTACCATCAAGGCTGAGATTACCCCAACTGCTCCTCCAGAAGGATGCCACAATAGGATCAACCTGGCTATAGTTTCCATCCAAAACAAAGTTATGATATGCTTTAGTAAAAAGAGATAGTAGGTTGGAAATTTGTAAATTATGATATGCTTTAGTATAAGATGTCATAACAACATTAGAACAAGATGAGTTTCCAATTATCTGTTGATCTTGACTTATTTAAAATTGAAAGTTGATCTCTGGGTTTATCTATATGCTACTGTTAATACAATTTCAGAATAATCGGAAAACAACATTTGCAAATGAATTTAGTCACATGAACAAGCTGAAATAGATTGAGAATATATATGAATGGTCTTAAATCTTTTTTTATGGCCAAATGAATTATTCTACCCGTGGTAACAAAGTAGGAAAGAGTGACACATTCGATGGTGAGAAGAAAAAATTATTCTTTATAGATGTCATTCTCTACTACAGTTTCCAATTAATTTGACCCTCCATATCCACAATGTTGCTTTGATGGTTGAAAAGAATGGAACATGATAATATTGAAAATATATTCTAAAAAGTTTATTTTATATACATCTTATAAATAGCAGATCAAAACCAGATAAGTATAGTGTATGTAACTATATAAGTATGTATACATAAGAAGCAGTGAAGTTATGATTGGAAATATTCCGCAGCCATACTATAAGAATTGTTTTTATTATAAGTACATGTTAAATTTGGATAAATGTTGAGTATGTTTTTGGGGTATTTTTGTAGAAATTAAGGTGATGTGCGGCAGCATCTATATGTTGTACAAATAACCAAACCAATGATTTTGAAAAACAAAAGAACATAACATATAAATATTGAGCGGACAAATTATTCCAATGCCAAAGTACTAAATGCTCATAACTCATAATAATAAGCGGAACTTACCAAGAGTATTTTTCTTGTTTACCACCTCTGGGAGTATTTTCCTATAAATAAAGCTTTGTTTGAGTGATTAGATCTGAATCAAGTGTTACATTATATTTGCTGGCGTCAATAATTCTATGGACATGACTTCGATTAAGCTGGTCTTTTTTGTACTTCTCTTCTTCACCACACCATGTACTTACTCTTTCGATCTCTTTTCTTGCATTTCTATTAACATGTTGCTACTCAACCTAAAAGAATAATAGATAATTCTGAAACTCCAAACACTCCGATAATTATTATTTATTTACAATACTAGATCTGTCGATACTAAATGCTAAAAGTATTTAACTTCAATTAATATCGTACTTTGATTCTAAATTAATATTGAAAGTTATGATAATTGGAAATATATGCAATACTCAATTAATGTATAGTTGTTTATGAACATTTGCAGGTTCAATATTCTCAACGAAATTAGCAAGTGGAAGTGGAACAGATGACTTCATATGTCATGCCGTTTGTGTTACCATATTTGACACTTGCCACCAATTTTGTTATTGCTTATCATTCTTAGTATATGTTGGATTCTGCCAAGGGATAGTTTCTTTGCCAAAGGTTACACGTTGTGTTTCTCATGTTGATTGCATCGGAGAAGAAGGTAGTGCTGGCTATTGTGTTCGTATTGCTGGAAATCCACATGGTATTTGCTCCAAATCTAAAAATTAATAATCCCCATTACTGTTAATAATACTGCTCCAACTCCGAGGGCTTGTTCAGACATGTAATTTATTGATTTTTATCTAATACAAAAATTAATAATCCCCCACGAGTCGTAATCAATTTCAAATCCTAATAAATATAATGATTTATGTGATTTGGTTCAAGACCTAATTTCAATCACCAAATTTAAGTAAAGCTTAATAACGATATAAATGTGTGGAAAAGTAAATAAACACGAAATTTTATCTGAGATTCTTCGCCAATCACGAAAGGTATGTCCTATTGTTATTGGAATCTACTAAATCAACCGGAAGATTGTTTTGTTAATATCATCAATTATATTCAGTTGAGTATCTTGTAAGCTTACTGTTCCTACGTTCTGAAGCCTCACAATAATGACCCGATGATGCGGTTCAATAATGTCTCTCTAAGAATTATTTAGGATGATTATTTTGTGATACAAACCTAATAAATAACCTCTATTGTATAGAGGCCGGGTGCTAACCTAACTAGGTTAATATTGGGCCTCAAAAGTCCGAAAACGCGCCAAAAAACTCATGCTACGCCTCGGATCGGCCTCGGTGGCCGACCCTGAGGGGCCGACTCTTCGAAGAGTTTCCATCTGTTGCTCCGATCGGCCTCTGCCACTGACAGGGCGATTTTTGACTGATCCGAAAAAATGGTCTTGTCCCACTTGAAATATTTTCAAGTCACCAACTTTCAACCTCGTTCCACAGCGGCCCTTTGGGTGTCGCTCACGGAAGTTGGCGAAGTTGAACACAGCCGGTTTCTCCTTCTTCGCCACCTTAGTAAACATATACGCGGTTCGTCTCTTTTTGGAATATTCTCAAGCTTTAGAACTCAGTTCTCAATACTCGCGTATAAAATGGTAACTCGGTGATCTAATAGCGGTCTAGCATGAAAACCATGAGGATTTTCGCCAAATAAGTAGCACTTTCGACTATCGCGTGCAACATATTTCTAAATCTCAGATTGACTCGAAAAGTTTGCAACCATATCATCTCCTTCCTGACTTGACCGCGCTTGCTTATACTCAAACATAACTAAATAGCATACTAGGTTGCAACTTAAGATCTCAACTTATTACAGGTAAAACCAAGCGTGAACACATATCCTTTAGTAGATTGTCACTATCAACATCACCACCGTTGTCGTCTACGTATCACATCGACGGCTTCGGATCTCACAGGCATAAATCATTCTCGGTAGTACCATTCGGATATCTTAAGATTTTAACTTCCCCAATGTTCTCTCACAGGTTTGACATGTATCTACTAACAACTCAGCATCATGTGCAATCGCAAGTCTAGTGCGTACCATTGCATGCATAAGACACCTTATCAATATAGACTAATTCATCCTCGGAGTCTCGGGTGATTACATTCTCTGAGATGGTGAAATGAAGCGGTAGCGAGTACCAAGCGGTTTGCATCAACATATTGACAGCGATCGCGCCAGAATTACATTTGCTTCTTGTCGATCTTAAAGGATCCCAATCTCGATTATTCTCGCCTCAGAATTTGCTTAAGCTTGTATTATTTGAGTCTTTCATCACAAATTCGCGATAACTCTTTCAACAACATGTTAATTTTAAATGACTCCCTTTATCAACATATCATCCACATAAAGAGGTAAAATAATATAATCTTTTTGAACCTTCTCGTATATGATGGTGACCCAGGTCTACGCTCACAAATTTCAACCTTTTTATAAAGTTATCAAAGGTAATATTCGGCACCTCGGTGCTTGCTTCAAAAGCCATACAAGCTCTTCCAGTTTAGCCAGATCAAATTTTCTTTTCCTTTAATCCTCAAAGTCATGAGGTTGCTTGAAAATATTTCTTCATCGGATCACCATGTAAAAACAAAGTTTTCATCCGTCTAGCGAAGATCTGTGAATTATCATTTGCTGATACTAGAGCAGTCGTTTAATTCTAATTTGACTACGGTGAGAATATTCGATTAATAGTGATACATCCGTGCAATTGAAATCTGTGACAAGCAAAGCGAGCACTTGTACCGTTTACTACCATCATGTTTTTCTTTGATTCGATGAACCCGTTTCTTACGCAATATTTTCTTATGCAAACACTAAATGGTTTAACCAACTCTGGCGTCATATTAGACCTCAAAAAGTCATCTCCTCATTCATCGCTAACCACTTAAGTGCATTACCACATTATCTTTGCTTCATAATAACTTCACCAGGCTCGCCTTTGTCAGTTAACAATAGCGGAGGAAAAATACCTACGAGTTGGTTTGCTTACTCTTTCAGTTCTTGGAACACGGTGTTTCATCTTGATCCCGACATCAGGCGTTTTCTTCAACCTGATTGTCTCCTCTTTATTAGTACCGGCCTCATCGAGTTGGCATGTCGACCCAAAGGATCTTGAGGTTTACTACGGAGGCGAGACATGATCCTAAGATATACCAATTGGAAGAAACGAGTCCGCACACAGCTCTTGCACATTTGACTTCCTGGTTTTGCGGTGTGACTTAACCTTCCCTTCTTTCTCCTCAGAGCACATACGTTTATCTTTGTATAACCTCTTCATTAAAGACACTTTTGTGGCGATCCTTGATTCTTCAAGGTCATAGAATCGATATCCCATTCTGACATCGCCATAACCAATAAAATAGCAAATGTTAGATTTTGCATCAAGTTTATAGCGTTGCATCTACATGAACATAAGCTAAATAACCAAATACTCTAAGAAGAGATAAGGATTTATCTTTTAGAACTCCACATTTTTCAGGAATTTTGAAATTTAGAGGGTAGAAGGGTTCCTCTTTGCTCAGAAAATTTGTAATATTGATTCATCCCGGCCAAACGTCGGAGTAAATGTCAGGAATGTAACCTCATACTTGAGGGACGTTCGTTTAGTGTTTGTTCATCCTTTAAACTCTTATCTAAGTACTTATTCACTTTATTATTTTTAGTCTAACTTTTATTATTTCTGATATCAAGTACTTTTCATATATCTATCATTTTAAATGCTTCCATAGTATATATTCAAGGATTTATTTTTTATTTGTTTTCTAATAAAATAATCATATATTTTAAATAAATTGAACTATCGATGTCAAAAATAATTCACAAACCATTCCAAATATTACGCTATTATTACAAAGAGAGGGTCACCCAGAAGCAGCCGATTGAGCTTGTTAATGATGAAAAGTTTAATGTTGAATAATCTTGACCATAATTAGTCGATATTTCATTGTTAAAGAGTAAATATGATTTAATGTAAAATGAATCATTGTCGTAGAAAATATGATATTGTGAATATACACATATATATATATATTGAGTATATCTTAATCGTAAGAAATTTCATAAGCCCATGCATTGAAATCGAATATAGTCTAAATTCGTCAATACATTGCATACTAATCTAGAATTTACAACTTCTCTATTTGTATAATGTAACTATGCAAGAAGATAATTTTATTAGATTTAATTATATAACAATAGTAGTGTCTGAATTTTATCATTGGTGTTAGATGATATTAAAAAAATGAAAATAGTTGACAATTGTTATATATTTTATAGAGACAATTCTTTCATTGATAGTTATTAATAAATAATTATAAGCGTCAATATATTTACTACTATCATGTTTTATGAAGAAGATAAAATGTCAATAACAAATAAATAATATTTTTTCATATTATATCTATGTTTACTTCTATCATGTTATATAATAAAAACATAAATATATTAACAAATATATGTATCTGTGAGCATCAAAAGCATCAATCATCTTCTCATTTGATTCGCAGCTATATGATTTCTCTCTCCTGTCTTTGATTTTGGATATGCCCCCTGGCTTTGCATTCTTCCTCAATATCTCTCAATTTGCCCAATCTTAATTATGCAAACTATTTATATAATAATTTGTTATGACTTCAGTTGGAGTCCATTTTTACCTTTTGTTGCTTCCTTCTATTTTTCATTAATATAATTTCTCCCAAGCTTATTTTGAACTCCAGCAGTAACATTCAGAGTCTCCAGTCATACAAGTTTTAATTTATCTTCGTCCACCATAATTCATATTCCTCTTCTTATTTCTGTGGTTGATAGTTATTTTCACTCTTTTTTTTATTGATAATCGGCTCATAATCCAGAAAGAAATAGATGGACAATACATATAATTTTTAGACTTGGTGGTACTATTATATCTTCAACAATGATTCCTCGATCACAATTTGGTCACTGTGAGCGTGTCAAGAAAATAGCGATATGTAAAATACAATCTCATCCTTCTCTTACTATTAGGCTTAGTTTGATGGAGGTATTAAAGATAATTATCATTAGAGATAATTATGACTATAGTATTGATGATAATCTTGATTAATTAGCTGATTATAGCTTTGATTTGATTGATATCACGTTATTTTTATATGATTTATTATAGTTTTATCATTATTACTCATCTATAAATAAAGGTCAGGTCTCTATTAAATGATCAAAACCACTTTTTTTAATTATCACAATTCATATTATTCTATCATTATACTATTTGAAACATATATCAAGCAGGAAATACATGTTTTGCTTGGTAAGAGATGACACTTCTCAGTTCTCATACAACAAATTGAAGGTCCATTTATATCAACAGGAATGGACCCGCATGGCTCCCATATGTGTCGTTCTTTTGAACCGTAATAACACTAGGATGTTCTGTCAGAAATTTCAATCCATTAGAATCATGTAGAAAAAAAACATATTCCACCATATACTCTTCAAATTGAATAACACTGATTGAGGATTCAAGTTAAAAATGCACACATAGTACACCATAGTAGTAGTGCATGCCATTTCTAAAATATACTTAGATTTATGATATGTACTTTACTTTTCAATTCTTTGATATTAAAAAGAATTTGATGCTTTGTTTTTTTATTAATATATTTTTAAATGAAATATTATAAAATCACAACCAAAAAGAATTCCCCAGTCGAAATTTAAAATTTATTAAGAGTTAAAAGTTAAAGTAGACGATATTTTGAAACGAGAGGAAGTATAAAACAATACGAAAGTAACAACATATAAGCAATGGTAACAACTGATGAAAATTAAATTCTGTCAAAATAAAGGAAGATACCAACTTACCAAATTGCGAATCTTTTCAGTTAATCGCAAAGATTGTGAAAGATTTTTGATTTATTGCTTGCTTTATTTAAAATTTAAAATTAGATACATATTTTATAATATTTTGATCAAAAATATTACGGCTTAATTTCTTTTGGCCACTCAAACTGTGCTAAATTTTTTGCACCTCTTATTATCCATCATTTAAATTTTCTCTTCCCGAATCATGTATCGTTTCAATTTCCTCTGAATTGTTTATCATTTGAGTTTTCCCCCTTTAGACAATCTTGATATCAGGCATCGAAATTTATCAATAATAATAATTAAATTGATTAAGGCAATTAATCAAATTAATTAAAAGTCAACCATAACGATACCACGTGGTACAATTAGAAGTGCTCGATTAAACTCTAAATTCAAATCAAACCCTCGATCGAACAGGGGTTCCTGGAAATTAACCCACAGGTAATAGAGTCAAAAAGCGGCCTACTACATGGACTCGAAATAGGGTTCTGATAAAAACAGAGCGCCACCGGCGTTAAATGTCGATTGAAAATTAGGGGCACCGAAAACCCCCAATTTTATTGATTAAAATGGGATTATCTGAACATTCAGGAAGCCACGTGGCTTAAAATGAAAATACAAGCTGAGGTTGAAATGAGAGAAATTTCCAAAGTTTGGGGTTAAAATCAAAAAGCTTCGAAAAGGTCGGACCTAAAAGTAGCGCCTAGTTTGGTTTCTTGGTGAACAAGTTGTCTTTTTGGGTGTGATCAGGATCTTTGCGCCAAAATTAACGGTTGGATGGCGAAATGCGTAAAATAAACCAACTTGATCATAGCCAGCCTTTGAAGCCCATAACTGTCTCAGCCCCCCCACTTGTTTTAGAAATTCCATCCCGTTAACGTCAACACTGAGGAAATCTGTGGAGAAAAACCTTGATTTTTAAAGGTTGGTCTTCATTATTCATTGATTCTTGTAATTGCACATGTATTTTTGTGATTCACAAGAATATTTTGTCAACGTAGTTTATGTAAAAAATTAATAGAATATCATATATTGAAAGTGATGAACAAATTCGCAGACAAAGGAAGCGTCTTGTAGCTTGATAGTTTACATAATGATTTATTTCATAATATATTTAGAAGATATATCTACATAATAATTCTAACTTTGTCAGTTGATTGAGTATCATTAACCAAAACTCCTACTGGGGATTCCTATATATTTTTAGCATTAAAATTGACAAAATCCCACTTAGTAAGTCCAAAAACGAAAATATACATACATTATATTTTTCGACCGGTTTTTGAAAAATAAAAATTTGTACTTGATGTTTGCAATATTCTGCATAACAAAACTCATAACACAAAATACAAGTTTGGTAAAAAGAAAAAGATAGCGAATTCCATGAATTTTTACCAAAAAAATACACAATCAAATTACATAATGGTTTGATAAAAGTTCAATTTTTTTTTGAACAAATCCCCAATAAAACTTGAAGAAATTAATAAATAATTGAAGAACTATGAAAAAATCTAACTTTTTTGAAAACTTTAACAAACCCACGAAATATTTGTTATTTTACACAACCTCAATTAAAAAAAAACCCATAAAGAAATTGTTTGAATTAGTTCTTACTCATATAAAGAACATATGACTAGATTCCGAGAAAATCGGGCGAGAAATGAAGGTTTTAAGTCCCCGTTTTTAAAGTCGAAAATGAAGGAAAAGAGTACAAAAGTCATTCATTTTAGTCCTTTACCCGTTAGATAACATGTTTGATTCCATTTCAAATATTTGATTCAAAATTATTTTCCACTTTTTTAGAATATTATTTCAGAACTTTTAGATAACATGTTGTAGTTTCCATTTCAAATAATTGTTTACATTTTGCTCTACTTTTGGGAATATTATCCGACCCTTTTAATCCATACTCAAAATCCCCAATGAAATCGACATAGTTGTAAGGGTTGAGGAAAGTATTTTACAAGTAGAAAATTCCCCGTGGATAATTCGACTTGGGGGTTAAAGAACATGATTCTTCAACTTAATCATTTTGGGACTTTTAGATAGTTTGTTTTTAATTTTTTTTTCTCAATTTTTTTTATTATGACATGAAAAAAAATATCCATGAATAATTTTTGACATGTGACCAGTTAATATGAAGATTTACCAAAAAAAATAAAGAAAGTACAATCGGGCTATGTTTTTCACATAAATAATCGACAAAGATATTTTACGAAGCATCGTAGTCGATTGATTGTCTGACAAATATAGGTGACGTCATGCATTTTACCTTTTCATTCATAATTTCTTATGGGGGAAAATGCTTAAAATACTTTTGAAAAAATTGACATGTATTGGTCGCGTGACTATTAATGTAGATTTTTCACGGAAAATGCTAAAGGCCCGATGGTTTCACCTCGGGGTTTTATAGTGATTTGTGACATACATTAAAGGATTCTATAGTAAAGGGATTGTCCAAACTTTCTTTGCAACGCTCGTATATTGAAGATATCTCAATGGCGCCATAATTTCTCTCGTTTCAAAAGTTTCTAATCCGGTGAAACGTGAAAGGACTTTTAGGCTAATATCTGTTATCTGATCTCTAAGTGCATTACTAGTATATTAGCTAATAGATTGAAAACACATACCTTACATGATAGTGGTCCTCGCTCGATACAGGTTGTCACCGCCAGCTTGCGCCCAGCTTGGCCGAGGCGAGGCGTTGGTTGGTAACGAGTTGCTTTTAGATGTTAATGACTAGAACCCCATCGGTTGTGGGGCAGTAACCTACTGATAGTTTATTATCCTCGTTTGCTAATGAATCAAGCTGGCGGAAGGTTTGGAGGAAATGAATTAGGCGTTGTCAAATAAAAGGCAATGAGGGGTTGATGTGATTAGTTAGAGGAGCTAGCTATACTCTTTTTAGTGTGAGGCGTATGCGATCTTATCTTCTAATGAAAGATTCATTTGTGGAGTATCTCGTAAAAGCGGGAAGGCCTAGGTGTGCTCTTAAAATTGATATAATGTGAGGCATATGACAACGTGATTTGGAGGTTCTTGTGGTCGATGGTAAGGCTCTCAACTGCTCGTGATTCCGTTGCCTTGATTAGGACTTGTGTAGCAACTGGCGTGTTTTTTTATGCAGCCAGATAGCGATTCAAGCGTTCAAACACGTCATGACATTAGCGTCGTTAACAACTTCGAATAAAAGTACGTAAATAACAAACATTGTTTAAACGAGCAAAAACAGCATACATATAATATATAAACACATTCAACTGCATGTGTTCTTAAAACTAGTTATTTATAAATGGGGGAGGTGGGGCTTGATGGGGAGAGCCACTACGTTGTTGAGGAAAGTGTTGTGCGATCTGATAAAGCGCCCGGACATCCCGGCCATATGGATCCGTGTCCTTAGTCATTTAGATTTACGATCATCTTAAAAGATGGCAGAGCATCTCGGCGCGGCAGGTCAAATGCAAATCCCGACAACCTCTTCAAAGTATCACCTCCGCTCTGTTGGTTGTTTAGGGAATTGGTAGCCACCTCGATTTGAGGATACGGGTAGACTCTCGGCGTACCGCCCATTTCTAGGAAGCCGCCTATCAGACATGCCGGGGCTACGCACCCGTTGTAGTTCCACGCATTTTTGCCTAACCTCACTCGCATAGTTCTCGTAGATCTCCCCAACCACGATCTCGGCGCCATATCCCACAAATAAACCTCAAACTTAGAAGTGAGGCTTTTGGGAAATCATAAAAGCGTTTTGTTAACCTCGCTCAGGCAATCCCAGGGAGCCAGAGGCACACTTTTCCTACTAACAGCAAATGTGACAAGATCATGCCATATTGTGGCGCCTTAGTCTTATGATGGAAAATGTGTTCGAGATAATGTGGGAAATTACTAAACAAAACCATGGTCAGAGTGCCCAAGTTGCGATCATTTGTATCCTTGTTGAGATTCAGTGGCGACTAGTTGTAGGAAACAAAATTCATGGACCACGCCGGATACAAACTTCCCGCCCTCCCAGATTGTACATTTATACACTAACTTAGGGTTATGGGCTCTACGATTATTATTAAGCATATTCGCACAATCCGTTTGGCTAATTGGCGATTCTCGCGCCGCCCCTAATTGGGATAATCCTACATCGTTCATGGTTACATAGATCTTTCATGTCTAGTCATAAAAATTCATTCATAAGATCACCCATCGTAATCATTCCTTGACACTATTAACATTAAAGGTTAAGCCTATCACTTTAGAATTACATACTTATCCAAGTTAGAGCCTTCACGGTCATTTTCATGGAGCTTATAAATTGAACTACAATTTCCGGATACCATTTTACAACTAAATGTACAAATATTTGCTAAGTGAGCATTTTTCAAGGTATTGGAATACTGCAGAGATTTTTTCCGTAAATTGTTTGATGGAGGCCTAAATGCGAGATAGACACGTTATTAGGTACATTTGTTACTCCACTTTCAACCTTGACTTCTCGTGATGATCTCTCGTACCTCAAGTTCCTCTCGTGTGGGGTTCCGCCTCCTCGATTATGACCTTTCTTGCTCTCTTTTTCTCAGCGTGATGATTGTGCCCCTCTTTGTCCCACTTATTTTGTTGTTTTTTGAATTGCCATTTATAAATTAAACAATATATTACCAAATGGAAGTATAAAAAGAAGTTTATGGGTTGGTATGAGGCTTTATCTAAAAATTTGAGAGGAGGTGTGGAGAATTTGTGATAATTTAGTTAATAATGAAATGAAGTTCAAAGTGGCTATTGCGACCACCCCATCGATATAAGCGTGGTACCGTTCCATTTTTAAGCGGTATCACGTTTGCTTTCTGAAGCACAACGATTTTTGAAGTTAGCGTGAATGCCGTTGAATATAAGCGGTGGGCGTTTGACTACGAAGGGTAATCTAGATGAGGGTAATAACCTAAGCGGTACCGTTATCCATTAACGGTACCGGCGTTTAGGGTATAACGATGGTACCCGTTAATTTTCTGCGATGGTATCTTAGTTTGATTCCATTTAATCGTATCAATGTAAAAGAAACAAAAAGATATTGTATTATTGAGCGTTCACGGATTTCGCCCTTTCGATGCGGGCTAGGAGATTGTGTTCATACACTCGATCAAAATTATAAAGAAAACTGCTCTAAATCTAATCATCATACTATTTTATCTTGAAAGTTCTTCTTTATTAGAATTGCTATTTCTATTGTGTTGTTCTCTTCATCGGCTAATTTCTTCCTCAGTATCCTTGGAATCGTCAGACAAATCTTTTTCCTTTCTTCATGAGTGTATCCTTATCTTGCATCTATGCTCCTTGACCGTCAATCCTTAATACAGGCTTTATCACTTGATAGCGAGGCACATGAAGTCTTGGTAGATCTTTGAGTGTATTAGACCGCCCGTGATTAAATCTTGATTCACTAGCTAATAGCAGACTAAAGGTATAGAAAATATTTCTTTGCCATCTTAGACAATACCGAGCTGCTTCCAGCTTCTTACTAGCCCGCCATTTTAATATATCAAAGGATTGACCCATCATTATATTGACTCAATTCAAATTAGTAGTTAAATATTGAGTTAACTTCATTTAGTGTCTTGTGGGCGATTGGATTAGTGTTACTAATGGTATAAAAATATTCCTTAAGGTGATCATGTTGACCGTATCTTAACTCACGGGCACATTAAAACTTACATTCCCACTACTGAAGTCTTGATGCTTTTACCTTGTCCATACCTTGATTGATATTTGCTATACATGTTATACATATCGTTTCAATTCCGTGCTGCATTTTTTGAGCAGTAAAACTCTTTTAGTTCGGGATTAAAGGATACTAATGCTTCATAATAGAGTTTCACATAGAAATTAAAATGACTTAATTTAGCGTTAGGATCCCAAGATTATCGTGCGTATCAGTAAGGATAGGATGAAAATATTTTAAAAACTTGTCTTCCATATTGAGACCATATCTCCTAACCACAGCATGACACTCTACATATTTAGTCATATGAATTGAAAGATTCAACGATACATTCTAAAGCAAAAAGATGAATATTTGGTTCATATTGGTGAAAAACTTTAAAGTATAATCTTTAAATGGCTCGAAATTTAAGTAATTCATAACAAATATTTCCAATTATATGTGAGTGGGGATAATATTCGCGATGGAGGCGTCATCTGCAAAATGTTCTGAAATTTCATCCTTATACATAATACTTGAACTAGTAGATCGTAGGTCGAGTTCAAAATCTAGTATCACAATCAAATTAATTTTTTTAAACTTCTTTCGAGCGCCGGCCGATTTTTATATTCATGTCTTAACCCGCCCATTAACAACAAAATTAATGGCCTTACGAATTAGTAAAATAAACTGCATCCCCCAAACAAGCGTTTATTCCGTCTTTAGCAACTAATTGAAGGACTGACATAAACATCTAACATAGAAAAAGTTCATTAAAATCCGGTTTTTAATAGACATATTTAATCTTTTCGAATTGATATTGTGTTAGCGGATAGCGTTATCAAATGAAATTGATAATCCTATTCAAATTTGTAATCCATTTGGCACATCTGCGAGTATACCTTCGAAATTTGAATATTGTTATGTTTAATGATAGATCTAAAATATATAATTCTCGCTGTATGAGAGCCCAATCATGTTCAATCAATGGCATGTTACACCGTTATATCAAAATCCAAAGACATAATATAAGCTAGTCAAACACATTTTATAAGGCAAATTCATAAAAGTTTTACCTAAGTCTTTTCGCTTTTAAATATTTAAAAGCATAGTTTAAACAAGTAGACCGAGGATACGTATTCTTTCGGATGCGACATTTTGAATCCGTTTAATTGACGCCGTCCGTCTAATGATTAAAAGGCAAAGAACTACCGATTACAAATTTCATAGTTTGATCCTATAAGCGAAATACTTTAAAAAAAAGTTTTTCTTAGGTTTGGGTATCAATAGTTCCTTGTATACTGCCCTCCCAACACTATCTTTTTTAGTGATCTTATGACCAACTTAGAATTAATACATGAATGATAGAGTTCCCTTTACCCCGTTTTCCTTGTTAGGTAATCTTACAATTTAAACGATGCGTTTGTTTTCGGTCTTCATGAAAATATTTCCAAATCCATGAAGTTTTTTCCTCTCGATATTAGTATCCATTAGCGCTAGATTGAGAGAGTTAATAATGGGCTTTAGTTCATCAAGCGATTACATCATCCTCTAAATTAACAAAATCATTAAACATACTAGCTTATCACTTTAATATTTTTTTTCCAAGGTTACGTTTTGATGCATTAATTAAGAAAGAACAAATATCAAAATTTATAAAAATTTGATAGATATCTGGGATCGTAAATGGAGGCAAGTAAAATTGTTGATTTACTTGATTGTAGCAAACAAACCCAAAAACATAAGTAATAATGAATATTGCTTCGAAGTGATCCTTGTTCTTTGATATTGCTTAAGAATGAGAGTTAGTTGTGAAATGAAGGGAGGTGTTGCCTTACTTTTTATAGACCTCTTGTACGAGGTTTTGAGGTTTAATAATATGGTAATCTGGGGGTCGAAGCGAGTGCAGTTTAGATGAAAGCAGGCCCTGCTTTACCGAAGCGTGGTACCGTTTGTGACTATAACGGTACCCGGTCGATCATACATATTCATAAAAAATAGCCGTTGGACTTTTAATGTGGTACCAATTAATGTCCAAGCGATCTGCGTCTTCATATTCCCAACGTGCTTAGATTATATATCAGATTATGCATTACCGGAATTTTACCGTTTACTTTCATGATTATCTGGATTTGTATCAGGAAATGTACAACGTGGTACGTTAATGAGTTCAAGCAGTGCGATGTCGGCCCCGTCTGCTTGGTATCGAGCAGAGCAGGCGCGTGTGCTTAGCAGGACGGTGGCCGGTTCGTTACGGGCTCAGGCCCGTCGAACATGTCTGTGAAGCAGAGCGGTTAAAGTAGGGGCCGGAGCCGGTTCTTTGCCGTCTAGGAGGAGTATATTTTAGTAATGTGAAACCACATACAGTCCTACCGTTTAATTTCATGTGGAGGTTAAAGAAAGTCCTTGATGATAAGCAACTTGAACAATTATGGGGTCAAAGCACAAAGACCATACTGATGAGTGATGACTTCCCTTTCCACACGATTTTGTGTTTATTTTGCCAACTTTATAGATCATAGTCAAACACGCACCGCTTTGCCATGGCTTCTCTTTTATCACACTTATATAAAATAATTTATGTGTAGTCTTAATCCAATTTATTGACCTAACAATATTTCAAATGTGTTTGGCTAGATGAATTAAGTCGTACAAAATGATTTACACTATCCAAATTGATCAAATACATACCAATACCACACTGGATATGGATGTTCTCATGTTCAGGCATCGCAACATCTCCCAAACTTGGAAAATTTATTATTAATTCCATTGCAATACTATTATTACCCTATCTGCGATATCTCTTTTGCATATGATAATTATAGTTCCCCCTATGTCAACACTTGCCTAACTTTCTCTTACATTATTTCATATATGTTTGGGACTTCAAGATTGTAAAGACACTAAACATGAACGAATGCCATATACACCTATAGTAGTTAAAATCGCACTTATTTGCAATGGGAAAACATAAGAATTGGAAAAAAAATTGTTATGACCTTGTTCTTGATCTAATTCCATGTATGATTTGTCATCACATGGTATGTGAAATTAACTACGTTTTTCTAAGAATTGAGGATCTTTTTTTTGATTGATACTTGATAGTTGAGAAATAAGTTGACCCTTTTAATAACATGATCCTTTGCTTATATCAAGGAGAGTTCGTTGACAAAAAATGAATATTCAAATAGGCACATAGCATGCTCTCTATATGAAGCCATCGATAGTTTAATGCCGATACTTTCATAATACATAATATTCTCATATACTTTCCTAAAATTATTTCATCAAGAAGAATGATAATAATAATACTTATAATTTTCTTGACTATGCTAGATAATGAGTCTCTCTTATCAGCTCAAAGCTTAGTAGAGGTTGAAGTAGAAGCTCTGAAAGCATTCAAAAAGGAAATATTAAGTGACCCTTTGGGTGCACTTGTGGATTGGAATGCTGCCAAAACACACTGCAACTGGACTGGAATTACTTGTGATACTTCATCACTTCAGGTTGTTTCTATTTCCCTAGTCGAAACAAAGCTCGAAGGGAAACTCTCCCCTTTTCTTGCCAACCTTTCCTATCTCCAGCTTCTTGATCTCACTCTAAACTCATTCACTGGAAACATTCCATCTCAGCTTAGTTTTTGCACTCAACTTTCGCAACTAGTTCTTTACGCGAATTCTCTTTCTGGTAGGATTCCATCTGAATTAGGAAATCTTGAGAATCTAGAGACTTTGGATCTGGGAAATAATCTCCTTAGTGGAAATATTCCCACAAGTATTTTTAACTGCACTGCCTTGGTAAATCTTGGCTTTGACACCAACAATCTCAATGGTACTATACCATCTGATATTGGTGACTTGGTTAATCTTCAAAACTTTGCAGCTAACCATAATAACTTGGTGGGATCCATACCTGGTTCAATTGGTAGGCTACAGTTCTTGACAAGTCTAGATTTGAGTGAAAATCAATTGTCTGGAATAATAACTCCAGAAATTGGAAACCTGTCCAATTTAGAACTTCTCAATTTGCATGTAAACTCATTTTCTGGAAATATTCCATCTGAATTAGGCCTCTGTATAAAGCTTGTAGCTATAAACATGTATCTAAGTAAATTCTCTGGGAGCATTCCTCCTGAACTAGGAAACCTTGTGAACTTGCAATTCTTGCGCTTGTATGGGAATCAATTGAACTCTCCGATTCCTCTATCATTATTCAATCTAAAATCATTGACCAATTTGGGTTTGTCCCAAAATAAATTGACTGGTTCAATTCCTCCAAGCATTGGATCATTGAGATCAATGAAAGTACTCACTCTCCATGCAAATAACTTCACTGGGGAGATCCCTTCTGCTATAACCAATCTGAAAAACTTGACATACTTGTCTCTGTCACAAAATTTATTGACAGGGCCAATTCCATCAGATATCGGGTCGCTATACAATTTGAGAAACTTGAGCCTAAGTGCTAATTATCTCCAGGGATCTATACCATCTACTCTAAGCAACTGTACAAGTCTTCTTGCCATTGATTTGGCACTGAATATGCTGACAGGGGGAATACCTCAAGGGCTAGGACAAATTTCGAATCTCACGGTTCTCCTGGTTGGAGATAATCAATTGACAGGAGAACTTCCAGAAGACCTTTTCAATTGCTCAATGCTTGAGATGCTTGATTTGACTCAAAACAATTTCACTGGAAGGCTTAAACCAGGAATTGGGAGACTATATAGTCTCCGAATTTTTCGTGCCCGTGACAACTCCTTTGAAGGGCCAATTCCAAGAGAGATTGGAAACTTAAGTCAGTTGTTGGACTTGGGACTTCACAGTAATAATTTCTCAGGTCAAGTACCTCCTGAAATCACAAACCTTACCCAACTCCAAGGTCTGTACTTGTTTGAAAACAATTTAGAAGGAACAATTCCAATTGAGCTATCTCGGCTGACAAAACTAACTGATCTTCGTTTACACAGCAATAAGTTTGTTGGTCCTATACCGGATGAGATCTCAAAACTCAGTTCACTTACTTTCTTGGACCTAAGCGGAAACATGCTCAATGGCTCAATCTCAAATCGAATGGCGCAACTTGGCCAATTGATGGGTCTAGATCTTTCACACAATCGTCTCACTGGCTCAATTCCAAAGGGAATGATTGCAAGCATGAAAAATATGCAGCTCTATCTGAATATCTCACACAATTTTCTGGAGGGAACGGTACCTGATGAGTTCAGTGCATTAGAAATGGTTCAAGAGATAGACTTATCTAACAACAATTTTTCAGGGGGTATCCCTGGATCACTCAAAAGCTGCAGAAATTTGTTTTCTTTAGATTTGTCTAACAATGAACTTTCAGGCCAGATTCCAGGAAAACTTTTCATTCCACTTGGAGAACTGCTGAGATTGAATCTGTCAAGAAACCGGATAGATGGTGAAATCCCCGAAAGTTTGTCCAGTCTTAAGAATCTTAGGTCCCTTGACCTTTCTCACAATCAAATCAAGGGTGAAATTCCTGAGAGTATGGCTGATATATTTGCACTACAACATCTCAACCTTTCTTTCAATCAACTCGAAGGAAGAATTCCGAAGAATGGTATATTCAGTAACATGAGTATATCCAGTTTTGTTGGAAACACAGGCCTCTGTGGACCAAAGCTCGAAATCCAGTGCAGTGAGGATCGCACAACAAGTACCAACCACTCCAGGAATATACTGATTGCTGCAGCTGTAGGATCTGTATCTTTACTCCTTGTTTTTATATTTTCCATCTTCTTTATACATAAACAATTTAAGAAGCGGAAAGTAAAAGAAGTAGTAGTAGGACCTGAATATTCACCAACTTTGTCACTTAAAAGGTTTAGTTATGGAGACATACACAATGCTACTGATTCTTTCAGCCAAGATAGGGTGATTGGTGACAGCAGTTTAAGTACAGTGTACAAGGGTACATTGCTAGATGGACAAACTGTAGCTATTAAGAGGCTAAACCTTGACAGGTTTTCTGGTGAGCCTGACAAGATCTTTGACAGAGAAGTGAATACATTGAGCAGACTGAGACATAGAAATTTGGTTAAAGTGATTGGTTATGCTTGGAAGAGCACAAAGCTGAAAGCACTGGTTCTGGAATACATGGAGAATGGAAACTTGGAAAAAGTAATTCATGGACTTGAAGGCAATGATTCACAATGGGACTTAGCAAAGAGAATTGATGTATTGATTTCAGTTGCAAGTGGAGTTGTTTACTTGCATACAGGATATGATTTTCCCATAGTGCACTGTGATCTAAAACCATCCAACATTCTTTTGGATGAACATTTTGAAGGTCATGTGAGTGATTTCGGAACTGCAAGGATGTTGGGAATTTGTTCAGACAACAGAAGTAGCTTGATCTCATCAACTTTTGAAGGAACAATTGGCTATCTAGCACCAGGTAACCCAAACAATTACCACTATATTCTTAAACTATATAAATGATTCTGTTCTTTTATTTTATCATTTGAGACAATATATCTCAACAATGTTTGCCTTCTATCAATCAGAATTTGCATATATGAGGAGCATAAGTACAAAGGTGGATGTGTTCAGCTTTGGCATACTTATGATGGAGTTTATAACTAAAAAGAGACCAACCGAACTGCTTGAAGAAGGTGATATGCCAATAACCTTACCTCAATATGTTGAAAAAGAACTTGCAGGTGGCGTCGATAGGCTACATAAACTTACTGATCCTAGGTTAGCTTCACAAGTCTCAAACAAACAAGAATTGCTTGAAGGGCTTCTGAATTTAGCAGTATCATGTACCTTCCCTAACCCTGAAGACAGACCTGACATGGATGAAGTGTTATCTACCCTTGAAAAATTCAGAAAAATGTAATGATTTGTCTAAGTAGAGTTTCACAATTCACATCTTATAGGAACTTGTATCCTAAAAACATTCAATTCTAAATCCATACATTTGAGTACCATTCTTGATATTTATTTTAGGTTTTCAGCAGGTATTTCATCCACATAACTACCACTAGAAATGAATTAGACAACTTAAGTCGAAAAAAGGATTACTAAACACACATTAAAAGGAGAATACAAGTTTTTTTTGCATTAGCAATTCAACATATTTACATCAACAATGATTACATATTCACATTGGACAACAGTGTAACGAAAGCAGCACTTCGTGGCTGCTCAAATTAGAAAGACATCTCAGAAGCAAAAAGTTCAATCCTTTACTTTCCGACTACAAAGTTTGTGGCTAATGCCCAGGCACTGTAGTTAACCGGGTCTGCAGTGTGGTCAGCAAGGTTCTCCATTAGACCCTTTCCAGTAACAATGGCTTGAAATTTTATATATTAAAATATGTGTATTGTCAAATTAAACTTAGAATTTGGGGAGGAGGGACTAGTTTATCATAATTTCAAGATAATTTAATATAGTAAACCTCAATTAGTTTGAATAATTATTTCTTCTTCCCAAGCATATTCTCAAATAATGTATGTCTAGTTCTTTGAATCATACACTCAAATAAACATCAGTTTAGCAAACATTGTTTTGTAGAGGAATGTTAAATCCATTTCTAATCACTAATAAGTCTCAAATATAATATTATGCTAAACTGATATAGATTTTGCCAATCTAGCCATCACTGTGGAATATCTCAGGCCATGGTAGGAAAATCTACTTTGATGGTGGAGGAAAAATCTTGAAAATGAGAGGATAGAATTCTATCCTAAATGCAACATATGGGACAGCTACATTGGTCGAGCCCAAGAAGAAAATCTGTTAACAGCTGATGGACTACAATGTGCCATGTGTAAAATATTCACAATCTTGTTAGCCAATGAAAATCAGGATATAGATATTACAAGATAACAAGTGTAGTAGTACACCATACTATATATGAAGTACCTCTCTTCCTAGTTTCATCATCAACAACACCTTCAAACATATCCAGCATCAAACATTTGCCGAACTATTACAATCTTCTGTTAGTTATTATGGCTGCTTCCACAATGGCTCTTTCCTCCCCTTCTTTTTCCGGAAAGGCGGTGAAACTCTCCCCATCTGCCCCTGAACTTATGGGCAACGGAAGAGTTTCGATGAGGAAAACCGCAGTGAAGAAAAGTGTACCAGACAGCCCATGGTACGGGCCTGACCGTGTGAAGTACTTGGGACCATTCTCTGGTGAGGCCCCGAGCTACCTGACCGGTGAATTCCCCGGTGACTACGGTTGGGACACTGCTGGATTGTCAGCTGACCCAGAAACCTTTGCAAGGAACCGTGAACTAGAGGTGATCCACTGCAGATGGGCAATGCTTGGTGCTCTAGGATGCGTTTTCCCTGAACTATTGGCACGTAACGGTGTTAAATTCGGAGAGGCTGTTTGGTTCAAAGCCGGATCACAAATCTTCAGTGAGGGTGGACTTGACTACTTAGGTAACCCAAGCTTGGTCCATGCTCAAAGCATCTTGGCCATCTGGGCATGCCAAGTGATCTTGATGGGCGCCGTTGAAGGCTACCGTGTTGCCGGGGGACCTCTAGGGGAAGTGGTGGACCCACTGTACCCAGGTGGCAGCTTCGACCCATTGGGACTAGCTGATGATCCAGAGGCATTTGCAGAGCTCAAGGTGAAGGAAATCAAGAATGGTAGATTGGCTATGTTCTCAATGTTTGGATTCTTTGTTCAAGCCATTGTTACTGGAAAGGGACCATTGGAGAACCTCGCTGACCACATTGCAGACCCTGTTAACAACAATGCTTGGGCTTTTGCAACAAACTTTGTCCCCGGAAAGTAAATGTAATGATTATCATGTAAAATCCTTGAACAAATGAAGTATAAAGATTGTGTGCTTTTGAATCATATCTTTTTATGTTCTGTATAATGTTTGACAAATGCACTTGTTCCATGCTCGTTAATGATCCAAAAGCAGAGAACACTTGTACTTAATGCAGTAAATAAAACTAGTATCTCTTCAGTTAAAAAAAATGAATTTTAAATGTGAAGAAATTGAATGAGGGTCAATCGAGATGAAAGACAGCAGGCCCGAAAAGATATGAAAAGACAGCATATATTCCGATAAAGATCACAAAATTTCGTATAAACTGAACGCAAACGATACCAGAAATTAAACGCTAATTACCCATAAAGTAGCCTTACTACAATCATGTGTAAGATATGGTCAGTGGTTAGTTATGTTAAATGACTGAAATTATGTATTGTGTGTAGAGATGTTAGCTGTCCTGCTTAAATCTGAAACCACCTAAGTTAAACTCCGATTCAGTAATTTAACATCTCGGTTCGGCCCTAATTTTTATTCGATATTCGACTTGTTTTCTATCTCAGGCCGATCCAAAACGATATTAACAATTGTAATTGTATGAATCCCAAAAAACGTGATTAAATGAAAAAATGAGGCAGGGTTATTCGATAAATAGATGGTACAAGTGGTCCAATATAGAACCCTAAAAGGGATAAATGAAGAAAGAATTAAGTAAGTGGATGAAAGATAGCCTCTTCTCCAATTAGGTCCTGTTCTCTGCATCGTCCGATCTAATTCCTAAATTCAGAACCAATCAGCTGTTTTGCCGCCAAACATAAACCCCCCCTCCCTCCTTTTATTCGGTAATATTATTTCTTTATACTCTCTCCTAATTGTCTCTATAACATTCTCTACTTTTCATTTTTCTCTATATGGACTCTCAACATGCATAAAAAGATTCTATTTTTACTCTACTTTACAATTTAAACAAAATTTTAATTCATGTCAAATTCACTCATGTCAATTAACACTGCAATTTTTTTTAATTTATTGTCTATTGAAAGTTAAACTAGACAATATTTTTTATGCATAAATATCTGTATATAATTGTTGAATTGGAAACGATAATTTGATTTAAATACAAGTAATGGTTAATTACTGTGTCTAAAAAAGATTGTCTTGTTTTGAGTTTTCAGTATATTTAGTGAAAATATATAAAGATTGTATCTTTACTAGTTTAAAATTAAAGTGATAAGTTTGGTTGAAATCAAAGTATTGGTGTAAATTAAATTTGGAATTTTGCAGGAGAATGTCAAGTCCAGGGAGTCCGCATTCAAATGACAACAACGTCCGCGAGCAGGATCGCTATTTGCCCATTGCCAATATTAGTCGAATAATGAAGAAATCTCTGCCTGCTAATGGGAAGATAGCAAAGGATGCCAAAGATACTGTTCAGGAATGTGTGTCTGAGTTCATCTCCTTTATCACCAGCGAGTAAGGCCTTTCCATTTCTTTTCTATAATAATTGCGAAACAATTTCAAGTTTGGATAGGTCAGCACTTGGCATGCTTGTGAATAGTGAATCAAGGAGTATGTCATGGATGTGGCTGCTTAGTAATAATTTGTTGGTCAAGGATTAAAGTATTTTATATGTACACAACATGAGCAGCCTTAATGGTGCAGTTGACTGAATTCTTTTTTGTGTTTATAGAGCAAGTGATAAGTGTCAGAAAGAAAAGAGGAAGACGATCAATGGGGACGATTTACTTTGGGCAATGGCAACTTTAGGTTTTGAAGAGTACATAGAACCACTAAAAGCCTATCTGGCTCGATACAGAGAGTTAATTTTTTACAGTTTCATAGTTACCGATAATTTCCCTTTTCGGATTTAGAGAAATGATTTTAGGAATTTAGTTATTCATTGTCCATGAAAAAATATTTAGTGTTTTTTCTGCAGATTAAGCAGGCATAGATTGGCTGAAAATATAAGATTTAAACCTGAAAATTTTGAATTTGATTATTCTTCTGAACATTGATAATTTTATATGTTCCTCACTACAAGTTAGGCTAAGCCTACTGAAAAAACAAAGACGATATCTCATAAGTATACTTGCCTGAAAAAGTAAATTTTCATCTTCGATCCTTCTTTATTACGGAGTATTTTATTTTCTAGACTCTTTTAAGGTATCTAAAAAGGCATGTCCAGACATCCTCTTAGACTATTTCTTGATTTGACTCCTGTCTATGCTGGAGTGAAGTGGAATTTTGATGCCCAGTACCCTTGTCACTGATGTTTACTTGGTCTATCTCTCAAAATGCTACAAATAAAATATATTCTTCTCCTTAGCTCAATGATTAATTCTGTCTGACTTGGCTCCTTTTTACTTGTCGCATGTGACTCGGCTGCTTTAACGGCACAAATTTGCAGTTAGAGGTATGTAAATGATCTGCATGTTCGATTGCCATGACCAATCTTTTAGGAGTATTTTTCTCTTGTGAATACTGAATACAATTCTAATAATTGTGGCAGGGTGATGCCAAGGGTTCTGCTAGGTCTGGAGAAGGAGCTTCTAAGAATGATACAGTTGGACATCAGATAGATCCCACTGCACAGGTGGGAGCGAGATGCCTGAATTAGTCTCCTTAGTGGATTAGTACATGCTAGTCATTTAAATGTCTTAATTCTTATTCTTTGAGGATGTTGTATGTGTAACTATTTTGTTGTCCTTGCAGTTTGCCCATCAAGATGCTTATAACCAAGGCTTGAACTATTCAAACTATTAGGTCAGAATTTAAGGCAAGCATCTTTTGTTCTTATCTGTGAATCTTTCAAGTTTCCTCATATTTGCCCCCTTTTGCTGCTTCTGTCATATTTTAACAAGCATTTATATATCAGATACTTAGTTTAGGCAATTACGGGGTTTCTTTTAACAAGCATGTATTTGGGAGATGTTTTCTCTATGCAATAATCTTATGCCACCTAGGGAGTAAGGAACTCGAGTGAGATACTGAATGTATTTTGTTCATGCAACATTTGTGATTAAACGTCATCATATGATGCCTCTTATCAATATTGTGTTGGTATGTGTAATGTGAGGCATCATACTGCACGGTGTTATCATATGATTCATGCTTAATTCTGAAATTGTGTTCCATTTGCTATTTTGCAGTCTCTCCAGTCGCAGCCAAAGACGTCCTAGAACCGTTTGTTGCTACACAGTGGAATAGCCTGCTGCCTGATACATAGAATTCATCAACTTGTCTTTCATCTTAGGTGGTGGTGACTTTTGGTGTTATGTGCTATTTAATTTTAGTCGAGTGTATGGGATTGAGTAAAATGTTCATCAACTGAAACTATTGTTCCCCCAAGTAAATGTCCTGAAGTGACGAGTGGTTCTTTATTGCAGTAATTTATTAATTGGATGAGAGTATGATCATGTACTTCCCATAATTGATACATTTTTAACGAAATCCTAGTAACCATGTATGCATCGTCTAGTGTGTACGCTTTTCACATAATATTTGCATGTGCGACATGCAAAGTATAAATCGATTTAATTCAAACTAAAAAGTATTGAAAGCATATCGAGTTTTGACCATCAGTTACATACAAATAGAAAATGGCAACAAATAACGAAAAATCTACTGGCTTACTCAATCCTGGTTGTTGAAATATGTAGCATTCAAGTCTACAAGTTTACAACTGAAAAACGACATCTACTTTCCTTTTTCCACAGCTAATGAGGATACTTTGTTGGTTTCACGTGATCATTTCAAGGAGATCGAAGATTGATTTGCCTACAAATAAAATCGGGTAGATTCCAATTGGTAGTATAAAATAATGAATCGCATGAAATGGAAAATGCAGAATAATCATTTCTAGCCAGCTCCATCACTCAAACTGGTCAAATTTATATAGTCAGCAGCGAATGCACATGCTACTTTATGTATCATGTATTCATGTTTAATCACCTAGCGTATAAGTATCAAAATTAACCGACTTTTGAGATTTTAGTTGTAATTTTAATGACAATTATATATATGATACTAAACATATTAGCAATAGTACTTGTTAATGTTTTTTCAATCAAATATTATTATCAATTATGAATTCAAAGTCTAAATTATAATATAATACTTAACCATTATGATTACTAACTTAATAATTATGTGATATTATTCGTAATGATTAAATTCTAATCGAAGTTTTCGCTAACACAAAAGACGGATTTTTGAAAATAAAAGTGAATTGTAGGTATATTCCAATTCAAGAGTTAGGCCTTATATATGATATATTAAATTTTTTTTTTTAGTATTTGATATTAAATCAATCACAACCATTAAATTTCTTTTTAATAATTTTAAATTTAATAATTAATTTTAAATGAGTGAAGTAACTTATTTAACCTTTAGTATCCTCGTACTAAAATTTAGTTTAGTATAACAAATAGGACTCCCAATTCCATGTTATGTTACGAGCAATATTATCACATAGTGAGTTCTATTTTAAGATTGCTGATGTCCACCATTGCCAACTCAGAACCAGCTTGTCCGACCATGGCAGTACCCTTTTACACCCCTCACATTACATCAATTCAACATCATATCATATTATATACTCTGTCTAATTTAGGATTTTCAGAAAATTTATGCGTCATACATTATTAAGGTGATTCTACCATACATTTTTCTTGAAGCAAAGGAACACTTAATTTCTTGTGGCCATATAAGTTGATGATAATATAATGATTATTTCGTCATTCTTAGTTGGTTCAGTTTGATAAAGACTAAGCTTACGTTTTAGATGCTGTATCGTAACGATACAGAATGGAATGCGAATTGAACGGAATCGACAAAGTCGAACGACAAGAATTTTTCCAAAGTATCTTTTATTTGGTATGTCCGTAGTAATGTAATTGGATGCCCATCAACAATTACATTCCTTAGGTGGTATATTCGTAGTTAAAAAGGAAAATTTTGCAAATAAGAAAGATAAAAAATACGGAATAATTAACATATTCTCTATCAGAATAGTGACTTGAAGAAAGAGGTCGGGAGGAGTCCCTGACATGCATAGTCCCACCAACCTTAACATCGCTACATTTCGAGTCCAGTGGAGTTCGGGAGGCAGGTCGTGACATGCATGGTCCCGACCGTCCCGATGCTACGGCCGGCGCGCTTTTGTGATTCTTTCTTTTGAAATACCTCTTTACTGAGCTTCAGCCCAACTTAAAATTCGATTTCGCGTAGCTATTTGAACATGTGAGTTGTGGTTCCCCGAACAGTTTAGGTCTTGTTATTCTATTCTTTCTTAATAAAGGTGCCATGTGCTCGCATTCGCCCTGTCAGTTCTCTATTCTTCCGAAGCCCGCAACTCCATACCACACAAGTCCAGAATCGCTTCTTCTCATTATAGTGAAATTCTGTTGGGCGTGGCTCGCCCAATGGATTACCCCTAATATATCGTTATGATACCACGTTAAATCTTTTGTCTATTTATTTTAAGTACTTTACATAATTCCTCGTCTTAGATTTGCAACTGCTCATATAAAGAAACACTCTTCCGTCAGCCATAACAAACTGCATCGAGTCAGCCTGCATTTGGCAAGAAGCATTTAGCCGTGAAAGTATTAAAATTGAGAACTTCATCGGGGAGAAACAATTTCAGCCTCCCCAGTGCGGCTAAGCATCGAAACGAGAGGGGCTTGGGTTCCTTCCGATGAAAAAATCCACCAAAGACCCCACTGCTAACATGGTCGCCTGTAGTGGTGGCACTCGGCGTGCTGATTCTGATTGTATTTAATGAGGTTATCACGGAGGAGGATAATAAATGCTTTGGGGCTGGGCAAGGTTCAAGCCGAGAGTCTCAGAGGCGACTAAAAGCTTGACTAATAAGTCAAGGTCAAAACAACATCGCCTTGGACTAAGCACGCCAGAAGGTACATCTCTTAAGAACTACCTAGATCATCTTAATAGGATATTACTCTTGATTTGGCGTAATAAGGGAGCATAAGACCTAAAGCAGGATGCCGCCTTGATATTGTTAGCCTCTTTACCTATGTCATATGAGAACTTTAGAGAGTCTATGACAAATGGTAAAGATTCGTTATCTCTGGAAGAAGTTAGGTCCGCCTCCATAACAGGGAATCAAGCAGACAGTTGCAGCTGATTTAAGTTCGAAGCTGTCCGGTCCTCATGGCGCACTAGCTTGTTAACACTAATGTCCGTGATATCTCGTGAAGTTTCCTAAGGCCGAAGCGGGTCCGGTGGAACTCGAAAAGCGTGCAATTATCGTAGTGAGCCGACATTGAGACACGTCTCTACATATGGTGAGATGCAACAGAAAATGTCTCGAGCTGGGATGCCATCGCTAATGCCACGTGTATGCATTTCAAGAGGACATGGCCTTATTAACCGGCGCGCTGGTTTCCGGATTCCGGAGCATCATATCATATTGTCCTATGTATAGTGGTTCTCAATGTATGCTGTGTGGAGTGTAGCATTGTTACAACGGTCACCGGGTCTGGGTTCGCATTTCATGGGGCCGATCAAATGGGCTCGCTTAGTATTAGGGATGCATGCCGTAGATTCTCGCATTGAACAAGATTAGACACGTGCCTCATGACTACGGATTTGTTAATATTATCTCCGAGTCGGTTGTATGTTGCGGGCTTAGTTTCTGTAAGCGGCGGTCGATTGTCTATGCGGTTCGAACGTGATTCAAGGGTGTAAAACGTGGAATTTTATATGTTTTGTAAGGTAGGACGCTCGGTCGATTGTTGGTATCGGGAAAATAGGTGGAGCGCCTCAAATCAGGAGTCAAGAAATAGTCGTGGCACTTTCGACATTTCTAGCAAAATATCAAATGTTTCAAGGGGTTTTGGCTTGAACATCATGTAAGTGAGGCATACTTTGCTATACACTAGTTCTATTTCTAATTTTGTTCTTCATATTGTGGTTGATGTCGCTAGGCAAAAGAATACTCAACAAGCAATGAAGAATCTTCTACACTGGGGCGGTCCAATCCGTGTTTGGAGACCAACCGACTGTTTCTACACTTGCTCCTAATGGGTGTGGACAAATTCGAGACGAGATTCTCGCTGGGTATCGTCTATCTCTTCCGGGTGTCGGTTGCATTACCATCCGTCACAGTACATTGACATATTCTGCACGACACACAAAGCGATGTGGCACATTTGGTACACTTGCCCGGCGATAGGCAATACGTGAGTGGTGTATCTTAGCATTGTTTATTTCTTTCTTAGTGTCTGCTGGACACATTCGATATCTTTTTGGCGCATTCCAGACATTCCTGCATTAATCGAAGACATCTTATGCATCCGGGCGATTGGGTACATCTGTTTCACTATCTCTGCCAGCATCGCCCGTACTTCGTACATGAAGTACTTCGTAAGGTTCTATTTTTTATGATATCTCAAAGATTCAAGTCAAGCATTTGTCGAATAGTGACTTGAAGAAAGAGGGTCGCGACATGCCCCATCCCTACTAAGTCCCGACCGCCGGCCACATTTCGAGTCCAAAGCTGAGTTCGGGAGGCGATCGACATGTCCGTCCCGACGCTACGGTTTTCAAGCATGGTTCATGGTTCTTTTGAGCCTATAAATACCCCCTTCAATGGCTTTGAGTCTCCAACTCGATTGCGTAGTCTTACTCTAATGGTAGCCAGTGTCAATGTTTTACGCTCTCATATTCTATTCTTCTGCAATAATGAAGCAAGCCGTATTCGCCTATTGTCTTTTTCTTTCCGAAGCCATGACTGCTACTACACACAAAGCTGTAATTGTTTCTTCCATTATGTTGAAATATGTCATGCCATCGCCTCGTAGACAATTCCCTAACATATCAAGGAGATACCATCGTTAAATCTATGTCTCTTTATTTTAAGTACTTTACATAACATCACCTTAAATTAAGTAAAAGATTCTGTTATAACAAATACATTTTCGCCGTTATAACACTTTCTACGATATTCCCGATGGAGAGTGTGTGGGTCTAATTGAGGTGATGGCTGCCATGCATGATGATCTTTTAGGTCCATTTGAAGAGGGATTGATCGCTTTTCTTGCGTACCATTATTTTATTTTATTTTTCTAATCGCAACCATGGAAAAACTATTTTTATTAGATAGCAAAAACCACTAAAAAATATAAAAGGGAAATTTGTATTTTATAAGAAAGGAAATAAACCCCAATTTATTCAAATTTTTATATAAGTTACCATTAATGGTTTATACTCTAAACCGCGTAAAAAACGATATAGTAAGAAATTAAATAATGCATCCCATTATAGGAAAACATTAATTTTATAGAGCATAATTGCAAAATGGAAACAAAGTAATTGAAAGGCAGGTGGTAATAAATAGTAGAAGAAGATGAAAAGGAAAACCGACGTTTATGGCCTCATTCAACCCTTCTTTAACCCATCTGTCTCTGCCTTTCTGTCTCTCCATAATTTTCACCACTAGAAGTATATAATATTCTTCAACCATAGCACCAAACATAAACTTATGTAGAGAGAGAGTGAGAGAGAGCTACATTTATTACCCTCTTCTCATCATAATTTGTTTATATTCATCCTTTTCTCTACCTCAGCCCCTATTTATTTGAGTATTATTTGACCCTTACACTACCACCCATTCTCTAGTTTCAGACAACATAAATTGGTGAAAAAAACATTCTTGAAATGGCAATAAGTAACAATGGCTCCAACTCAAATGGACAAAATTTGAACATGGGGGACACAACTCTTACTAAAGTGTTTGTGGGAGGCTTAGCATGGGAGACTCAAAGAGAAGCCATGAGAGCATATTTTGAAAAGTTTGGTGAAATTCTTGAAGCAGTCATAATTTTGGACAAGGCATCTGGCAGATCCAAAGGCTATGGTTTTGTAAGTAATTTTATTAGACAATAGAAACGTTATGTATATTAATTGTAATTGCATCTTTGCATGATGTCTCAATTCTTGATTTTTTAATCATAGGTGACGTTTAAAGAAGCAGAGGCAGCAAAGAAGGCTTGTGAAGATGCTTCACCGATGATCAATGGCCGAAGAGCTAATTGCAATCTGGCTTCCCTTGGCGCCAAACGCCCTAGAGCTACAACTCAGGGTCCTCGTCCAACTTCTCCTCAACAAGGTATATTATAATAATATCCTCATTATTATTACTATTATTATTAATATCTAAAATTGCATTGATCTCAGATTAATTCTTCGGCCTGTTAACCAGAGGGAATATCATACCAAAAATATAAAAATTAATCTATTACCAAGGCATTGGTGGGATTGTTGTGTTGTAGAACAATTCAATATATATTTATATAGAATTTTTTACGAGGCATGAAAAATATTGTTTATAGCCTTTTCTATTTCAGTAATATATACAATTAAATTTTATATTAAAGATATTATTAGGAATTCATTTCTTATATACTACCATTGTCCAAAATCCGATCGATACCTAATTGTATAATTACCATCATTATTACAACTATCAATTCTCGTGTGATTAAAAATATATATTAGAATTAGAGTTAATGGGCGAATGGTTCATATATTTATAGTTGCTAATCGGCCTCAAAGTTAAAATCGCGTGATTTCCCAAGATTTTTGATAGTGGTGTGCTGGCTAAGTGCTTGGTCCATATTACGATCAGACAAGTAAAATTAACACCAAATGAAAGAATGTCAAATTTTATGATATTTCAATCACACATTTCGACTCCCGCCAATTCTTTCAGATGAGCTACTATTCTACTAAGTTTCCATCCAAAACAATCTCCTATTGGCCGGACTTACTCCCTACAAAATTGTGTGAGATTATTTTGGATGCAAAAATAAAGTAGACGATAGCATTGGGAAAGATTCGCGAAAATCAAATAAAAAGCACAGAGCTGAATATTTATAATTTTGGTCAAATGAGTTACACCGGCCATTTTGGTTGCTAGTTTTAACATTAAGGCCATAACAGTGACCAAAAACACAATCTTAAAGTTTCACTATCTAAGCATTAAATCCCAACTTTTAAATTTTTCTCGAAACTAATTCATAACTTCTCATTCCACTATCTAAGCATCAGCTTCACCAATTAACTCAAAGTATTATAACCTAGACTTAGAAGACCCAAATGTGATTATCATATATTTAATACCTCTATACGGAGTAGGATGTAAATTATATATGACTTTCATTTTTTAAATTGTATTTTTAACCATTACTAACATGATTTATATACTAACTTTATTTCATTTTAATCGAGATGTTCGAATTTTTATAAGAAATACTCAATTTTGAACATAAATAAATAATCTTAATTAAATATTCTTGTTATAATTTGTAGTATTTAATTTTATATATCGTTTAATATAAACTTTAAGTTAATTGATTGAATTTTGGTTAAAAACTAATTAATTATTTTATTAGTAAAAAACTTAACAGTTAAATTGAAAATGGATGAAATACAATAGAAGATTTATGATGTGAATTATCTCATTGTATACTTGGGTGTGTATGTATTCTTCAAATACGTTAAGCTGATTAATTTTGTTGACGAACATTTTCGTTGATGTCAAATTTATTGAAGGACCCAATGTTGCTCGACAAAGGGCAAACGCATCCCCAGCACCTGCCAATCACGTGCAGTGGTACTATCCACCTCCTCCATCTCAATTTCATCACCATCATCAACCTCTTCCTTTTTATGGGTATGTACATGTAAACTATATAGACTATTTACAAATAAACTTCGTTTGATCTAATCTACCAATTAATCATCTTTTGTTTAGGTATCCTCCTGCCTACATAACCCCAGATATGACTTACAATCATGTGAGTACTTAGCTTTGTTCAAATGTCACATTATTTTAATACAATTAAAAGTATGCATCAAGTATGATGACTTATAATGAAATTCGAGGTTATAGCACTACTATAAAAATCGACTTAAGTAGCGTTTAAAAATAGACTTAAATGACACTTGTATGTGCTACATAATGGGGGCATTACCCAAGTGAACGTTTATTTTAGTGTTATTTTAAGATAATGTTCTTCTGAATGCAACCTTAATTGTTGATAAAATGTTACTCAAGACTGTTATTATATGGTAGCACGCTTTATAAGTGTTACCTTATATCAATAAAGTACTATCTTAATAAGATCGAAAGTGATACCTAAATAATTCTATGGTAGCACACATATTTTTATTTACAAATAAAATATACATAAATTTTAGATTAAAAAAACTAATATTAACAAATGAATCAATACAAATGATTCTTCGGTTCATTATAGATAAATAAATATCTTTTAAAATAAAATATTTTATTGTCATACATTCAAGAATTACTTTATTTTCATTACAAATATATAAAATTACAACATCAAGAATGAAATAAATATAAAAAAGCTACATCATATCACTAAAAAATTACATCACTAAATCTTCATCTTCGTTCATAAATTTCTTGATCTTCATTCCATAGTGTAATTTAACATAAATGTTCACCACTATCACTGAAAAATATTTTTTTTTTAAAACATTATACAAAATGTAACGGAATATATATTAAATATTGAAAAATTCAGAAAATCACATTTTTGAAGTATTAGATGAATCATCACTATTTTTGTTGCCTGCGAAAAGAAAAATAATAAGCACATTTGCTCCAATATAATTTGAGAACAAATATATTACGTACTATCTATTCATTGCAGTAATAGATGCATCTAACATATAAAGTAAGGCATAGATATTAGATGAATTTAGCAAAATTATAGCGACGTCCTATCGATCTTTGTATTGGAAATACTTAATATCACATTAAATGATTAAGACATTTCGAATGAATACCTTCCCTCAATTAATGTTATTTTGTACAATAAAGTAGTAATTAGCATAACTTATATATGAAATTCATTAAACAAATTACCTCAATTGTTGAATATTCGGCGCTGGACATCATGATTCTTGATTGGCTTTTTCTCCCAGATGGAAGACGCATACACAGCACTATAAAGTGACTAAAGAGGACTCAAGCTCTGAAACCAGATTAGTTGGCGAAATCAATTGGTTTTCCTCACTGAAAAGCTACAATCACTGATAGATAGTATTCAGTATCCTAAATAAGAAAAAAATATGAGGACTTATAAAAGAATATCAAGCATCTTGAAAACAATAGTTATGGCTTTGAAGGGAAATTTAGGATCAAAGGGGAACAAAAATCAGATTCAAACCTTATTAGTCATAGTGGCTGAGAACAAATATGTTCTTCGCTCATCGGGGAATTTCTCAAAATCTTCATTCAGCAACCTATCCGCTTCATGTCAATCAAAAAACAGTTGAACCCCAATACTTCCCTGGAATGTGAATGAAGAAACCATATCAGTGTGTAGGCATGTGCAAGAGCTCTATGCCAAAGAAACAATAATGAGAATAGTAATCCATACAGAAGACCCATAAAAACGAAAGAAATTGAGACCCTTCTACTGTATGTTAAATATCCTTAGTTAGTTCAGTATTGCTCTAATCATAGTGGCCTTATAATCTCAGAAATCATCATATTATGCATTCACCAACAATATGAGCTGAGTAACAAAAAAATATATATGGGAATAAGCTGTAGCGGGAAGAACCAGAAAACAATGAAAAGTTATTTAGAGAGGCAAGAAGTTTTAGAGTCATTAGCCCAACAATGAAAAGTGAAAACAAACATTATGAACTAAATAATTTTAAATTTATTAAAAAAGGGTATACACACATTTTTAATATATACTAGTAAAATGTACGTATGTTTCAAACATTTAAACCGAGATAATAAATTAATTAATTAACTATTTACATAAATTTATAAATTATACTTTTGATTTATATTATAATTCATTTTATTCATAGTTATATGATCCCTTATAATTTTTTAACAATATAATTTTAATAATAGATTTAAAAATTTTGTTACCATACTACTCTTCATTTTCAAAGGTTTAATAAAAGAATGCATATTATGTAATTTTATTTATAGTTAGATTACATCACTTTTCTCTTTTAATTAAAAAAAATGCACCTTTATATTATTTTATTTATCGTTAAAACATCACTTCAATTAATAAAGAAGATAAATTATTCATGCGCTCTACTATTCAATTTTTATTTTATGTACTCCCTTTAACATATTTTAATTAATGACACCTGGTCATTTCAGACAAATCGAATAATATCAAGACCTTTACGAATTCTTCACTTTAAATTTCACTCAAACAACCAAAGAGGCCACACATTGGGACGCCCTTTGCTCAACGCGAAATATTCCGTATTTAATTATATCAAAATCCAAATTTAATAAAGCATTTGATACCTCTTTTAAAAACTATATTCAAGTAATGTTTCTTTTTAATAAAAAGCTTAAACTTCAATAAGATATACGTTGACAAGATCATTTTAGTAGTGTCATTTTGTAGTAGTGTAGTCTAATATCACAAATAGTCGAAGAATTTCTCTAGTACAAGTTTTAGTGAATGCATCAATCGTTGATCTTCAATGATTAATTTGAACAAACTAAAACTTTCGAATTAAATCTTGAGTTTTGACAAGCATGTACTAGCTAAGCATGTACTAGTATGTTCAATAATCTCTATGAGATTCCATTAACTTTATGAACTTTGGATCCCTATATTCTGTATATTTTCTTGTTTAAAGTAGAAAAAGATGTTTATTTAATTCCAGATAAGTATTTTTATGTTTTAAATGGATATGTGCAACTAGAAATAGGTTAATGTGCAAGACTAATATTACTCCTATTTTGTATTTTATGATGGGGAAGCATAAAGGTGGGTCCTACTTGATGCCCATGTATCCTTTTTACCACTATAATCAACCTCATACGATGGGCCTTCCAGCTCACATGTTCTCCGACACCACTGCCCCAATAACTCCATTCCAACACAGGTAAATATTTAATTAACGTTTTCAGTTTACGAGTTAAAACCATTTCTATAAATTACTTTTTACTACTGTAACTAAATATAAGCTGCATGTGCATGGAAGTAACATGCAAAGTGGACATAGATTATTGATTATTCAATCACATGCATGTCAAGTGCTTCAATTATTGTTACATGTTTACATTTTCATAAGTTGCATGCATTTATGTCTGATTGAAAACTAATCTTAGAGATACAGTTTGTTTGGCTGTGGAATAGGTACAGTTGGCAATGCTGGAAAGTCTTAAAGAAGCAAATACAATAACAAAGGAGGGTTAAGATCTATTTTTTTCATATTTGTAGGAATCGATCTAATGATACTTTTCACCTATATCTCCAATCTCTTCTCTAACCCTGCATCTCAACTAGAGAAGCAAACATGTACTCTTTGATGACTCGGGAATAATGTTAGGACATCGTTGGTTACTGAATCTGTCTTTCTATTTCAAGAAATTTGATTTAATTCCTCAATACTAAGATTGTACAAAGTCAATTGCCAGTAATCTCAAATCATGTTGTAATGAATGTCATGAAATATGCAAGGCCTTGTTTTTGTCATATGTTTCTACCTTTTAATGATTTTCAGATTATTTGTTGATATTATGAAGCAGTAAAAATCATTTGAAGGCATTCGAAGAGAATAATTGATTGTTAATTGTTCCACCAGTAACCCTCAGATTTATTTGAGGCTATTGGGATGTAACAATATAAATTGGAATTGTAACCAAGAATGTCTTAGATTGGTGCTACTGTCTCTTGCAGTAGTAAATAACTTGCATGATGGTATTCATAGAACTTTGTAACAATCATCTGAGGTTTAGCACTCAGAACACTTTAAGAAGAATTAATACTGCCACAACAATTAATTAATCATCTGTACTTATTCATAGTATGGAAGTTCATATGTTTCTCAATAGAATTCTGCATGGATTCAGCAGAGGTTTAGAAAGTTTCTTTGAGAATGTCCTTGGGAAGAAATCCAAAAGTATCAGTTCTATAGCAGATGAATGTTTTTCTTTCCCAGTGGACTTCTATTGCGTAGCATTGACTCAGCAGAATTGAGTGGACTAGCAACATAGTGTGTTTGTGGTATGTTTTCTGTGGCGAGTGCCGAGGACGTGTAATGACTCTGTTCAGGCTCTATCATCTTTCCTTCATTTAAATTGATAACCCCCAGAAGTTTGCTCAACTCATGTACTTGGTCACCAATGTGAGGCGAGCTTCTCTTCTTATTATCTTGAGATTCATTCCCGTTCTTCTGAGGAAATTGTATTCTGGCACCGTTTATCCTTGTTTTGCTCTTGTGCCTCTTGTTCTGTTTGTCCAGCATGCTAAGTGATATTTCCCTAATTTTTTTCTCCTCTCCCTTCAAAGTGGTGCTGTGGTCAATCTTGTTCCGGCTGTGTTTTCCTGTACAAAAGTTCCCGGACTTGAATACTTTTTCTTCCATACCTGACACAGAAATGGTCAGAATATTTGTAGTATTACGTCCCACGTTTGAACCTGTTTTATGCTTTCCGTATGAAGGGGGAGCTTGTATATCCACAAAGCCATCCTTTCTATTTTGAGTTTTTGCATCAAGGGCTGATATTGGAACTTTTTTACTGGGTAATTTGTCACACATTTGCAACTGAAATGGCGAGGTTCCAATTTCAGTCATGGCAGATGGTTTCTCCTGGCACTAAAGGAAAAATGGTTTAGCAAAATCATCGTTGATACGAAAGGAGACCAATAAGTTATCTTAAGGGGGTCTCACATGTCACATGTGTATTAAGCAGCAATGAAAGACATTAAACATGAAGCTAACCTCATTGAAATAGCCAATTGTGGGTGAAGGCATGCGCAGACCTGACAGTTTGCCTCTTGTACTGAATGGAGTGGGAGTGCTAATTTCGCCTTCCAGAAAAGAAGAGAACTTACTATCAGGGTTCTCTTTATTGTTTTCTATCAGAGATCTAGCAACAATAGAACCTGAAGGGGACTTCCTGGAGGAATGGTCAGAAATGGCTGATAATGATTGAGTTGAGTGGTGAAGATCTGTTGCACGTCGTTTACTTTTCTCTTTGTATCTTGAAGGAGTAATGTCGCTAACAGAGGCAGACAGTTTGCCTCTTGTTGATTCTGTCTTTCTCTTCATATGATTCTTCGAAATGTCAGGGGAAGTAGCAAATACCCTTTGTTGTTGGCTGTTCGAGGGAGTAAAATTTCTACTGGCAAAGGATGGGACTGTAAAACAGAATTAGCAACTTCGAAGAAGTTATTTGACAGAACAAAGATATATATTCTTACCAGCTCTTGTCTGTACAGACTTCTCTTCTTTTGACATAATACCATTTTTCTTCCCCAGCAAACGCCTTTCACTTCGTCCTGTCGAGAGATCTTTCAATGGACCTGATGCTTTGGGTGGCTTCGAAGACATTCTTTTAAATTCTTCACTTCTGGCAGTCTGCAGCATTACTCATAACTCAATTTTAGAGATTTTAAGAAACCAATTAAAGGAGTTGGTCATTGTCTTCACTCAATAACCTTTCCCTTTACAAGTTGCAGGAAAAAGACTGCACCAACCTGATTCTTCGATTTCTTAAGTGATTGCCGACTACTTGCACTTTCCTCTTTGAAAACATGCTCATAAGTCTTCTTCTGAAATTGTGCAAGAAATTTAGCCTGAATAAGTGAAGAATTAAATCAAAATGGCTCACTACAGTACCTACGCTTCTTATCTATTGTGAAGTAGTAGATAGTGTTTGCAATTGATTCTTGGATCAATTCAGAAACAATCTCGCTTTTACCATAGGTGTAATGTTGTTTAATATCTGACCGTACTTACCCTGTTTAGGCTGGGAGCTTCTTCAGAGACATTGAAGCATGTTGATATTGATACATGAGGAACTCAATGGCTAATTGTTCTAGGGAAACAATGAGAGCATCATGAAAGTCTTCCATACCTGTGTGGAAGCATCAACCTTCTTCCTCAATGCTGGTTCTGATCTTCGTAAGTGAGTATCTTCTTGAATGCTGTGGAGTGAACGCGGTTTCAGTCCTTTGTTCAACAGAAATAGCTCATCAGCATCCAAGACACCTAAAAACACAAGAAACAAAAAGTTCAGAAGTTCAGTTGTGCCTTGAGCGACTACTAAAAGTTGAAGATCCTTTCTAGGAGAAAATGAATGCTGACCATCATTAGTGAAGAATGCTGTGTCCCAAGCTAGACTTTTGCGCATATAACTTGGTCGTCCTGGCGTCATGGAAGAATTAGAAGAGAGATGCAGCTGAGGTTCACTTTGCTGCAATGTTTCTGCAGAAGGCCTAATGCCTTTACACTTGTAGTCCTCATCTACACTATTGTTGTCTAGGGTAACTGCAACTAGGGTTCAACACAATGATATTAAGAGTGGAACTTCTATAATGAAGATTCATTCAAACCATCATAAAGCTCAAAGCTTCAACAATATCAAAAAACAAGTTCAAAATCAGTATTCTGCACACACAAATACACACATATAATCTGATAAGAAATTTGGCATCTTATGATCAGAAGATAATAGCATCTGCATGTTATGAATAGAAAGATTCATTTAAACCATGTTGATAAAACTAAATTCTTGAACAGTATCCAGAAACAAGTTCAAGATCAGTTTTCTGCGCCTATAGATAATCTGCCAAGAAACTTGGCATGTTATGATCAGATTATTATATTTTTTTTCTGCATGTTATGATCAGAAATATTCATTCAAACCATGTTCACAATATCAAAGCTTTAACAATATCAAGAAACAAGTTCAAAATCAGTCTTCTACATGTATATAAAACCAGACAACAAACTTGACTTGTTATGATCAGAAATATTCATTGAAACCATGCTCATAAATATCTAAACTTCAATAATATCAAGAAACAAGTTCAAGATAAGTTTTCCGCATATATATAATCTGATAACAAAATTTGACAAGCTACGATCATAAGAAAATAATGAGAAAAGAAACATGAAGCAAGAACCTGAAAGGCGAAGGTCTTCAAGAGAATCGAAGAGTGGAGAAGCAATGAGATAATCATCCTCATTCGCCATATCAATCAATCTAAGCTTCTTACCACCTCCAACATCAAAGCTAAAACTTATCTTATTTTTTTCACCTTCACTTTCCATCTCAGAGGGTGGAGAATCAGAAAATTCAAAGTGAAGAGAAATATAAAAATTGAAAGAGAGTAAAAGTAAGAGTTGAGTATTGTTTTTCAAGCCTAATATGCAAAACGGAAAATGAGTAGTAATTACAGCCAAATTTGAATTCTTGATTAATTGGGGAGCATAAATGTCAATTGAATTTTCATTATATAATATGATGCATGCAACATGTCAGTTTAAGTTTGAATAGATTTCGTTTAATTTTTTGATTAGTTTAAGATACAGCATACCTAAATTTAAAAGGACCCCTCACATAAGGACCCCTCACATTAGAAACCACAATATAAACATAGAGGAAATAACATGTGTCGTTCAAAATTTAAAATACACCCAACACATTTGCCATAAATTAATTAAGGATTCATTATCAGGACGGATCTATATCATATGTAATGGTGGTTCAAAATATATATTAATTTTTTTTAATAATTTAGTAGTATATTTTATATACTTATGTCAATAATTTTACTTTATTCATTTAGAAATACCTTATTGATAGGACAACTTAATCAATTTTTTGGGACATGGGGAAAATAAAAAATAAGAGGCATCTCAACCCAATAAATTATACTTGGTAAAAAATAAGGACATCTACCTAATATGTGTATTGAATAAAATTATAATTTTTAGTTGAATTGTCATTTAAAAGTAACAAAATATATTTCTAGCATAGCGTTAAAATCCCAATGTTATATTAATGAGATATTTCTTTAAAAGTCAATTGAATCTTGGTTCAAGTAGATTTGTGGATTAGTTGGAACTTTGTTGTTTAGTTTATCGCTGAGGCTTAACTAACAATATTTCACTTAAAGGGACTAATGCGTATTAAAAGTTGCTAAAGATAATTTATAAATAAAATTGATGTGAATGTACTGTGTTTTGCTTTAGACCTCGAAACTGTGAACAAATATGGATCGACAATGGATTATTTTGGGCGCCAGCCAGTACTAGCCAAGGTGGGGGATTTATCACTGCTTCGATAACATTATTTACGTCAATAAGTGTATGGTAAATTGACACGCTGACATGACGTTGTTATGAACTTATCTCTCGCTAGTGTAGTTGTGAATTCTCAGGGAATGAAGTTGTTTGATGGTCGTGTTGGGATACATTGTGGTAGTATGCTCTATACGGAATCGCCGACTCTCGCATATTACGCGGCCGCTATAATGAGAATGCTATGGATTGTTGCCTCGTTGTTCTATCCGCCGTCGCAGTTGCTGCGCGCTATCGAAGTCGCGGTGTGGTTGTGTTTGTCATGGTTGGCATTGCCAGCGCCACGTTGCTATCGGGTCGTGTTTGGTTTCATATAGAGCGGTCACACCATGTTAGGAATGTAAGATTGCTGGGAGCTTGTAGGTCGCTATGTGACGGGACGTGGTTTTGTGATATTATACGGGTGATCGGGCGGTGAGCCTCGCCGAAAAGCGATATGATACCACGTTTGCCGGGCGAAATAAGCGCTTGTTCTCGCCGAAAAGTGATGTGATATTATGTTACGCTAATGGGCGCGGGCCCGCCGAAGTGGTCAACGACATTATATAAATGTCTGATAAGTTATCAGCGCATGGTCTTGCATTGTGCTTATATCAGCGGATGTCACCGCTGTCCTAAACGCCGATACCGTCATGGTCTTGCTTTTGAGTTCTGTGATATCGTTATTGCGTTATAACTTCCGCATTGTAACTTGCGCGCTTTTGTTTGCTCGAGCGCATGACATGCTATCTCGGATATATCACCTGAATAACGAAGCGAAGTCCTTTGAAATGTGCTGCCAGGATGACGGTTAAGTACTATCGCGGACACTAGGAATACTTAGTTTATTTCTTTACCTTATATATAATGTGATACTCTATCGTCATGTGTTTATCTCACAGATCTCGTTCTTGACGCGGCAGCTTACCACCCGAGCGATACATTTCCACTAAACTGCCGAAATTTTACCCCCTTCCAACCCCGTATCAATGTGCAACGCGAGAGCCGCTGAAGTTCGTGAGTGATCGTTGTTTTACTTAGTTGGTAGACGGTGGCTGTGATCCCACAATCATCTTTTCTACTCAATTATTTTTGGTGTACTTAGACTTCATATTCGCTTTTTGGTGTTGAAAAACTTGGCAACCTGCTTTTGGCTGGAGTATTTCTTTTGACTCTCTAGAATGCTACGAATTTTGCATTTCTGATTCAATTAAAGCGATGCCTCACGGTTAAACTCGTATAAACATTTTAACTTTCGAACTATTTCTACCCTTTATCAAACTATTGCGCTTTATTGATTTACAAACAAGTATGGCCAACCATCTTAATTTATATACAAAGTTGATAATCAATTAACCCCTGCATGCATTTAATTCTAGACGGTTGTTACAAATATAACTTTCAAACTACATATAATTTTTTTCTCTCATTATTTTCTTATCTCTAATTAATTATGCATTTTCATAATTATTGGGTGTTTTGTATCATTTATTTAAATGATTCTTAACTATAATTTTTTTTAACTTTTTTATTTTTCAGCCATCACTAATGGTTTAACTCCTCATTAGTTATTATTTTTCATAATTAATAATAGCTTCATGGAAAAATAACTCTCATAATTGATATATGCTTTGTAATTAGTTTCATGTGAGAGGGGCAATTTAGTCTTAATAAAAAATGGAAAAAAACACCTAACCACATTCACACATTTAAAATGATATGGGATAATGACAGATAAATACTTCGGGATAGATAGATAGATATAAATATGACATGATAGATGGGGACGTAGATCGATTGTTTCTTAGTTCAATTTGGAAATAAATCTATGTTATTATTTTGTACCATCCAATCCATTTATCCAATTTAAGCAGAAGATTCTTAAGAGTCGTGGAAATACATTATTGTTGTAATTGCAATATGATTGGAACTTATAAAATAATTCAGCGAAGAATGATGGATAAATCGATGAGAAAGTTTTAAAACTGAGTTTAAAGTATCCAAAAAGTTTAGTATCATTCTCCTATTATGTGAGAGCTCAATACATATGGAAGTTGTCTTTCATGTATTCATACATCAAATATGAGATTAAAAAAATGGCATGAAGAGATCAAGTTAATCTCTCTGCTTTCCTGTCTTTATACAACACATATTACATCCAACATATTGAAACATCCACTTATATTTGTATGCAGTATACACAACTACTCAATATGAAAACTAATGGTCAATATGAAAAACAAAGAAAATAAGACATTGTCTGAGAACAAGATCATTTCAACAAATTACAAGAATCATGAATGCAACCCGAACAAGACATAAGTACCCTCCTTCCATTTATTATTATATCTTCTTCATATGCACATGAGCCATGTCAATATCTCGAGAAGAAGATAATTCTACAACCTCTTTCTCATTGCAGGCTACATATTACAACATGAGAATACTACTAAACATATTTGATTAATGTCCCTCTGGAGTCTTTGAGGGCTCAGAATGTCTCCTTTCGGCAGAAGGAGACTCTGATAATGACACCAACTTCTTTGCCGAGCCTAACCAGACCTTCTCAGGAGTTCCGTTCTTCTCCATACTCAAGCGCGACTTAGCTTTTGCTGATATTGTTGGAGACATGAAGCTAGGAGCCGTTGCCAAACTCTCCTGGCTCGCAATATCTCTAGCTGATGGACATGTCCCACTGTGCCTCCTGTGAGGTTCTGACCTCGCACTCTGCATGCTTCTAACATCATCATCGTCCACATTGTGGACACTTCTCCCAGAGGATTTTGGCACCCTCACTCTACCCGCTGATGCAGATTTTGGAGTCGTTGTTCGAGGACTAGAAACAGATAGCCGGCCAGGCGTGCGGGTTTGCTGTTTGGGTGATGAAGAAGACTTGACCTGATCAAGTTTCAAATCACGGCGAACTTTTTGAGCAAGGGTTGTTACACTCTTTGCAGATGGAGGTTCACTGTTCAATTCCTCTATAGATTTATTTTCCCATGGCCGTGTAGCCATCCATTTTTCTAACCAATTCCAGCCCCATTGGGGATTGTATGGATCCAGGGAAGTCTGTCTTGCCTGTTTTGGGGAGTTCTTCCCGGTTTGCTGTTGAAAAAATTTTGGAATCCAAATTACACTCAACAACATGTAAATATGAATATATGAAGCTAATTTTCTCTAGAAATGAATTTTCCCTGAATTAAAATGGACATCAAATTGAAAATGCAAAAAAAGAACTACTAGATACCTGTTGAGAGTATGCATAGGCCAGTTCCCTTTCTCTTCTAATAACTGCTAGCTGCTGTTTTCGTCGCTGCTCTTCGACTTGCTCCTTGGATTGAGGACTGTCATCCCAATCCTCTCCCTTCTGTTGTTAAGTTAAACAGAAGAAAAAACAAAATCTTAAAACTCAATAAATGAAATTCCTACACTAGTTTCAAAACCTTCAAACCATATTGAAGAGTTAATACTTCAAATCATGTAGAACATCATCATAATCATAAAACTTTCTATAAACTAAAAACCATATAGAATGAAGGGCACACTTACTCTTGCTATGAGCTTATCGAGATAATGCTTTTCTTTTAGTTGTCTCTGAAGTGCTTGGTTCTCCTCAGACATTCTGATTCGTCTGGCACCAACTTGGTTTTGCACGCGAGCCATAGTCTGCATACAATGTAAAGTGGTAGTTGCTTGACATTTTACAGGCTGCCTTCGAACCAGTGTTTTCAATCTCATCAATCCTTTCACAGCCCGAAATGATCTCCTTGCCTGAATACACCATATAATTCATGCTACAATAAAAATGTAGCAATGCAACATCTAGAAGAATGTGGAGTAATGCACAATTTCAAGAATTCTAAGCAAACAAAGTATTTAGTATACATTCTTAAATGCAATGCAGGATATAATCTCACCACGTATCCTCGGAAAAGTGATTGAATCTTGAACGCTGCAATCTCCTCCTTGGATTTAACAGGGGGATGGGCTGCAGTAGCGAGCTGAACATCCTCAGCAGCTGCCTCGACAGCTCCTACTTCCGCTTCTCCAGCAACAGAGGCTGAAGTTATAGAACAAGCATGCATGGCCTGATCATCCTGTGGAACATTCTCTTCAGAATGGGCTTTCCTTGCATCCTCATTCTCTACCTCCACCATAGAGTATCCATCCACATCCTCTATATCTTTATCAGCGGAATGGGCACTCATTGCATCCTCATTCTCTGCCTTCACCACAGAGTATCTATACACATCGTCTGTATCCTTATCAGTGGAATGGACATTTGTTGCATCCTCATTCTCTGCATCTACCACAGAGTATTCGTCCCCATTATTTGTATCATTCGCATCGACATGGGCACTACCTGCATCCTCGTTCTCATCTTGCACCACAGAGTTTCCATCCCCATCCTCCGTATCATTTCCAACAGAATTCACATACCTTACATCCTCATTCTCATCCTCCACCACGGAGTTTTCATCCCCATCCTCTGTATCATTCGCAGCAAAATGGGCACTCCATGCATCCTCATTCTCATCCTCCACCATAGAGTTTCCATCCCCATCTTCTATATCATTTCCAGCAGAATTCACATTCGTTACATCCTCGTTCTCTTCCTCCACCACAGAATATCCATCCCCGTCTTCCGTGTCATTCACATGAAAATGGAAACTCCATGCATCCTCGATCTGTTCCTTGACCACAGAATTCCCATCCTCATCTTCTATATCATTTGAATCGGAATAATCATTCCTTGCATCCTCATTCTCTACCTCTACCACAGAGTGTCCATCCCCATCATCTGTATCATTTCCAACAGAATGGACCTTTGTAGCATCCTCATCCTCTGCCTCCAACATAGAGTATCCATCTCCATCCTCTATATCATTCACACTGGAATGGGCATCCATTGCATCTTCATTCTCCCCCTCAATCAGAGATTGACCATCCCTGACATCTTCAATCACCGGACTTATCAGTTCCTCGGCCTCCTTTGGATTTGGAGAATGCAGGGTAGGATTCACCGCTTCTATTTCTGATTCATCTGAGGAATCTAATTCCTGGTTCCTCGGTTTACAAAACGATCCTTTCGATTTTCGAGTTTTCTGGAGGTATAAAGAAATGCATATATTTAGAATCTTTCTTCAACATCTAAGAAATGGGAAACAATTAAGTGGTAATAACCTTTCTATGTTTCTTCTCATTGGATTTAGGTCGTACACAACCCAATGCATATAACCAGCTCCCTTTCTTCCCCATTTCTCAATCGATTCTTCTTATAAGTAATTATATCTTTTAATATTTTTTCGATATGTTATCCTGCAAACTCACCCTTTCAAGCTGAGTACAACAAAAATGGAAAATTAAGATAAAATAAAATTGTTCCGTTGTCCATAATGATATATAATTCAAATTGAATAATGCATGAAACAACATAATCTATTAAACTACAACTATGATCATAAATACTTTTTCTGAAGAAAGGTTATATAATCAAAAGAAACAAAATCCTCTTAAACATAGGCTTCATTCATATTTCTTCAGTTGCAATTCAATTCTTTACCTCTATCTGTGTCTGGTGTCACATGCAATGCCCATTCTTTATCCTTACATGACATATATCATGCATGAGGTAGATAAACCACAAAACATGATACACGATTGATTAAAACACATGATATAATAATGGCCACAAAAAGAATAGATGATCCTCTTCAATTATATTTTTAAACCAGTGGAGATAGATAAACCAAACATGAAATAGACAAGCAACCCACATTTGAATACAAAAACAAATTAAAAGGATAGAAAATGTGAGATCATCATATACATAATTAGAAAAACTTGGTAAAATATCATTAAAGTTGTTACATGTTCATATAGAAGAGAACGTACCTGAAGATAGAGAGGGAAAGATGGGGAGGGAGTAAGACAGATTTTGTTGTATATGGAAATAATGTTATCTGTCTGTCCCTAAGAATTGGAACTTTGTTTGTGCTCTATTACAAATACAAATATCAATGCACTAAGTTGAGAGCACGCACAAGCTTTGACAATTAATTAGGAAATGGATAGATTATGAGAGGATGTAGCGCTCTATCACATTAATATGACTCCCGCTTCTTTAATTAATTGTAAATTATAGAGTATATTTTCGTTGACATAACTAGCACAAGTGACGCGTCAGACGCTGGGTAGCTTGTTATTAATATTTATTTTATTGTTATAATTATAAAAAGCGAATATAAAATCGCTATAAGCCGCTATACTTTTTATTTCATCATATAATTATAAAAGCGTGAAGATAAAATCAGTAGTAAAAAATAAAATTATCGAATAAATATACTTTTATATATTTTAAAAAATATTAATTTCCTCATAAAAGATCGTCTAAATTAAGAACTATTATACATAATTAAAAGTAAATAATATGAAATCGTATATTATTATTCTATTTCATTGAAAATTAATTATGAACTCGCTCCAAGATAAATATAGAGTTTGGGTTATCATAATACGCGAGTACCATTGCACCTCGCTAACTATTACGCTAGAGTATTGTATATGCCTCTGGACGCGACGTTACTGCGCTGTGTCTACGCTACAACACTCTTGATAGTTTTGATTCGTAGTTATCCCTTATTATTTCAATTTCATTTTCTCTTATTATATATCTCTCGTAATATTCAATATATGAAGCAAAACGTTAATCAACGTGAAATTAATGTGATATCTAATAAAAATTCAATAATGTAAAACTTATAATACATATTTACCTTTGTATATATAACTAACTGAGTATCCACGCTATTTCAAAATTGAAAACAAAATAGTTTGGTTAAATTGTACATAATTAGTATAATATAATATGAACATTTTATGTGTAGTAACTGATATAATTTGTATTATTTAATTTTAATAACAATGAACAAACCTAGTTTGTGGTTGGGACCTATTAATATTTTATGCGCATACAAGATGAAAATATGTATAAAATATAATTAAAGTATTATAGTAAAATAAATTTAATAATAATAATTTAAAAATATTGTGAAGTTTTGAAAAATAAAATAAAATCAGTATACATGAAGTTAAGTTACTATTTGTAATTATTATTTCATATATATTAGTAAAAAAATATACCCTAATAAGCAAATTTATACGCTATCGCATAAAAATTAAAAGATCATTATCTCTACAATAAAAAGTCAACTTTAAGTATGTTTCACCGCAACGGCAATTCCACACCCGTACCCATTCTTTTCAAGAGGTGTAAACACATCCTTTCGCTTAAAACGAATCACATGGTTTGAAAATAATGATAATAATAAGCCAATAAGATTATGAGAAGATTATATGGGTATGTTTACCTTATATTTTTTAAGAATTATAGTTTCAGTTAGTATTGTAACTTTAATATGTTGGCCAACCTCCATCAATTAAAGATTGTCAAGTTTTGAATTTATAGTAGTTGACCTTTATAAATTTGGACTCCAATATTTTTTGATGTACAATTGTTTATTGTTATAATTTTTAAAATTATTTGTGTTAAGATACACGCACGCAATCATTTATACGATTGGGCTTTTTTATATACACAAATTTTTCTTATTTCAGATAGGAATATTAAGACAATTATGATATTTTAATATATTTGAATATGTTTGAGAAATCAAACTAAATAACCAATATAATTTTTCAACCACTTAAATATAAAAATTATAAATTACATACTAAATTATTCCTTAAAAATTATAGGCTTTTCTTATTAAATAATTAAATTATTTAAAATCTCAACCAACAAAATTTTAAAATTATGAATATTATATATTATCTCCATCTCTAAAAGGTTATTCGATTTTATTTTTCAATAATGTAATTATTAAGAACTTAACTACTAAATTATGAATACTACATACTAAATCCATCTCTAATAGATCGTTAAATTTTTTTTTCAATAGTCAAAATTTTTTGAAGCTCAACCAACAAAACTTAAAAATTATGAAAACATCATACTACCTTCATCTCTAAAAGGTTAATTGATTTTATTTTTGAATAGTTAAAATTATTTAAAAGTCAACCACCAAAATTTAAAATTTATAAATACTAAATTTCACATCCATCTCTAAAAGATCGTTCAATTTTCTTGTTCAATAGTCAAAATTATTTAAAACTCAACCGACAAAACTAAAAAATTATGAAAAAGCATACTACCTCCATCTCTAAAATGTTCATGGATTTTCTTTTTCAATAGTAAAAATTATTTAAAAACCTTTCAATTCTTTAAAATTCAAAATTTATAAATATTAAATATGACGTCGTTCTCTAAAAGATCGTTCAATTATCTTTTCAATAGTCACAATTATTTAAAACTCCACCAACCAAATTGATAACTTATGATTAGTACATACTTATTAACTTCATGGCTAAGAGATTTTTCAATAGTTAAAATTAACAAATTTTATGATCTTAATAATTGATATACAACTTGTGCTCAATCATTAACGAAGTTGAAAAATAGTATATAAGTCGATATACATATTTCTCACATAATAATATAACTAAAATTTATAAAGTATTTGAATTCAAAATTAAAATGTCAATCTCATGCCATAATTATTACTATTCATAATGTAATTTGAATATTTTTATCCATTGTAGAAAGATGGTCTAGATTAATTTTAATGAAAGAAATTAACAAACTTCATTATTCTAATTTATATACGTAATATTTCCATTTCAATAAATTATAAATATTTTTTAGTAAATTACGTTAAATATAGTAATACTTTAAATATTTTTCCTTGTATATTATATAATGCTCAATATTAACATAAAACAATGTAGAGGTTTTTCCCCGCTTCTTCATATTAAACCTTGACAATGTGAGGGTTTTCTTACTTTTTCATATTAAATCTCTATGTTGACTTTTAACTTATACTCTCGCTCTTTCCAATATTATTTTTTAATTATTATATGTAAATTATTTAGCTCCAAATTTCAATAATATCAAATTCTACATATTTCAAACAAAAAATTTGAAATTCTTCAACTTTGATGATTTAATTTTAATTATAAACTCAATTATTTTGATACAAGTATAACTTTTAAAGAAAAATATGCAAATTCTACAAATTTCAACAAGATCAAATCCTACATGTTTCAAATAAATTTCAAGTAAAATTGTACACATTTGAAGAAAAATATGCAAATAGCTTTAAACCTACAATTATTCTTAATATAATACTTTTGATTATTCAAGTAAAAATAATGTGTTAATTTTATATCAAACTTAATAATTTAATGATAAGAAGAAAAAAAACTTCCTCTATTCCTAAATGTTAGATGTTTAGTTTTTTTTGTAAAATTTAAATTCCTTTCACATTTCAAAATTTTCCTCCAATTTTGTTTGAAATTAGAACTAATTTAATGATTTCCTAAAAAGGAAAAAATCTCTAACATTAAGGAGATGTTGAAAAGTACATTTTAAAGACGGTTCATCGATGAAACTTTAAATATATCATCTCGGACGTATTTATCAATAAACAAACATGTATGATTGAGTCAACTTTTGCCCTTAATTTAATAACGTTTTTTGATAGGCGACATTAGAAAACATGACTTTAATTGGTTTTTATCTAAACATCTATGACCTTTAATTGGTTTTTATCTATTGGTTTTGAAGGCATAGTAGTTTATTGGATCTTGATGAGAATCTTCGACACCATCAATACAACAACGAAGATTGTTTTTGGAAGGATGGAAAGAATATGCATATAGTACAAGCACGCACGACCACAAAAGGAGATTAATATGTTAATCACAACATTCCATTCAACTTCATAAAGAGGACATGGAATTAGGCAACCACCTGATATAGTACTATAAGTATTGAGATGGATCCAATACATTCTAGAAAATATTATTAAATTAATTATTATTATTACCATATTAGTTTCAAGAATAATTTGAGACGTTTAAGATATTACTAGCAAGATTTATATCAGAATTCATAAATATTTTGTGCTAGTTTACCATATATCGAATTTAGCTTTATTCAATATAATTTACATTACTCTATCATTCTTAAAGACAGACAAAGTCGTAAGCCATACAGAATGAAAAGATGAACTGGGCCGATATAAATTAACGCTAATCTCTGCTGCTGTCACGTCATTTAAGAGGACATGGCGAAAAGTTAAGCACGCTTCACATTGTCCCACATCGAAGTCGGTGTCTCCATTAATATATGCTTCCTGCTACTCCTTCTGTATCGCCAATTGATTTTGAGCTTTTAACCTCACATACGCTATCACGCTTATCGATACTAAGTTATTACCGAAATTAATATGATAATAATAATAATTAATTTAATAATATCTTCTTAATCTATCTGATCCATCTCAATAATAAGACATAAGTTAATAATACTTATTTTATGACTTTAAGTACACTCATGTTTCAAATTCAAGACTTTATACTGATAAATATTATATTATTTCCATTTCAAACAATTGACTTTTCACTTTTCGATATATAACTTTAGTCATCAATTGCTTTATGTACATTATAAAATTAAAAAATAATATTATGAAAATATTTTTAAAAATAAATTCAATGATATCAATTTTATATTTTCGATTAGTGAATAAAAAAGTAATTTTAAGTATCAAAGTTCTCGACACACAATTCCAAACGATAATTAATTAAAATCTTAAGTGAGTAAGTTTTAGTAATAAACTTGTTTTCTGCACATCAACATTAAGAAAGTCAATTATATCAAATACAAATAAATATAAGAATTAATCTAGAGGAGAGTTTATCTATAATTCTTAACTTTCAAGCGTGAATGGTTAGTAAAATATATTTTAAACATAACATTCTACTACCATTACTCTAGCTTTAGAAGGGCAATGATCAAAATGTAAAGTTGTAAACTAGTCGGTAGTCGAGCCTAATTTAAAGAATTTTTGCTCGATTGATCACTAAATGGCCTTTACGCCGGCTCGGGCGCGCTTTCATCAAGCCGAGCTACCTTGCTTATTTCAATACCCAAATTCAATCGGATTAAAAAATTAGTTTATATAATTAATTAATTAACAAGTGAGCAAAACCATTAATTTGTAATCCGTGTTAATGGTAATTAAAGAGATATTGATAACAAAATGAGTAATAAAAATAAATTGAAATCGTAAAAATTTAGACCAAGTCGATTTTAAGCCTCCACTCATGCACATACAACTCTATTTGAGGGTGATGAAAGAAGATGAATATATTCTTCTAGATGAAACAATTTTTAAAACTCACCTCAATTAATTCCAAAAGAAACGAACCATAAATATCATGCACAATTTGAAATTTGTTGGAATGGGCTGAAATTGAGATAGGTGCAAAAATCTATGAAACGAAAAAAGAATGGGTCCTAACAGGGAATTTGAAACTCGACGAATCGAACAACCTTCGGAACTGGAGTAACACGGCGTCTACCATTGCGCAACGAATCCGGTTGCTTATACATTGCACGCTTCATTAACCACCTTCATGGGATAAAAAATTCATGCATTCTATTGGTCAGCACAGTTGAAAAATGAGTTTTGAACTTCTATATATATGTAATTAATGTAAAACAATTTATTTTTTTCTAAATTTATATATATTCAAGCAGTCAAACAGACACTTCATCTTTAGTTTGATCGAATTTCAAAAATAATTCATCTAATTGTATCTAGAATCTAGATTTTAGGCTCTTTTATTGGGCTATACTTTTTTTTTGTATGGCTATATGCCTATGAAAGGTAAATTGACCTGCTACAGCTAAATTATTACTGCCATCGTCAGACCATATGATTCATAGATGGTGGCATGATAAATATAGGTTAATTATCTTTTTATTCCTATATTATCGGATAATTTTCTAGTTAGTCCCTAATTAGCCTTTTAAATATAATTAGTTTACCTACTTACTTGTTCTTATTGTGCTGACAAGACCCTCGAAGGAAAAAAAATGTTGTGTAACTATTGGGAGATAATTAATTATGTTTAAAAGTACCAAGTGATAGAAGTATTTTTTTAGAAAAAGATTTAATATTCTCAATTATGATAATATAATTGTCTTTTGTGTAGTATCTAATACTTTTTAGTATATATTAAAACTCAAATTATACGGATGGATATATAATTGTTTTAAAGGTGAGTCAAGATTTGGTGTGAAAAACAGAATCATCTATTTTGAACTACAAGTTTTAACAATTGTTAATAATACTACGATTAATTCGACCTCAAGAAATAAATAAAGACAAGACAAAGTAAACAATACAACAATTCCCAGAATTCAGCCAGGCCAACGTGAAGACGGCTGAGGCTACACTCCCGCCCAGCTGGGCGATTCCACTACGATATTTAAAATTATAACAAGTGACTTATATAAACTGGCTCATTCTTCTTCGCCCTATTCTACTCATATCCCAACGTATGCCTCGCATTCCCCCCGCGATTTCAATACACCTCTCCTTCACTACACACTACTATCGCTAAGATGCGGAAAACTACACGATACCAATAAATCGTGAGGAATGTAACAGGTGTTAACAACAACAGAAAATTAACGGAGTTTTATAGACAATCCCCGGCATATCTCACCCTACAATAAAATATATAAACTCTTTAAGCTCTTTTGCTTCACAAAATTCAATGTAGAATACTTTGTTTTCGGGTGTATTCTAGGTCTCGACGAGAGACCTTATAACAGAAATTAATAAACAAATTCTATTTAAAAAACTTCAATAAACAAAACTTCCATATTGTAAAATCATTAATATATTTGATCCTTTTTTTTTGTCCAAGACGCGCTGAATCTTCTTTCATTTAATTCTGCTAACTTCCTTTTCTATTATGTAAACAATCACATTTATTAAAAAGCTTCTTCATAAAAGAAAATAAAATCTCTTCAAAATATCCTCATCATTCTCGAGTCGTTAAAACGCTAAACAATTGGCCAATTTTCACGTACTAATATGATCCGATTAAGAAAACTAAGTTAAATTTTTTGGAACGTGGGTAGTACATATTTAAGTATGTAGACTATTATTTTCTTTAGTAATTGTCCTTGTCAGATTGCTGTCTAGCTAGCTTCTTGATGATCTTTGCCATTGCAAGTTATCTTTTTTTATTACGTCAGGTTTAATTTGTTAGTAATAATGTATAGATTAATCGATTTGTTTATAGGTTTAACTCCCTAATGATTCGCTTTCGTGCTAACATGTCTATCATTTTAAAAGTGCAATGAACTACTTGAACATTTGAGAGGCCATGTTTTATGTAGATTCCTTGATTAAATTTAATATTGCATCAGACGGGATAGATACCTTCTTAGTTTTTCTAGCAAATACAAGGTATCATATATACCGTAATCGAATTGAACTATATCAAATTTTATTAGACTTTTAGTATATGTTCGAATACGCTTGAAAGTGTCAATCTGCACTTAACGCTTCGAAAGATACGCTTGAACACCTCAATCGAAATAACTTTGCGACCGAATCGAACAGCTTGAGTAAACGTTAAACACCTTTACGAAATAATCGAATCGAATTCGGAGGAGAGGGATGAGATAGAAATAAACGTATAAACGACGATAAATTGTATTTTTACGAGGTTTTCAACATATGTTTATAATTACATCGTCGATACCTGATCAAATGTAGCTGCATCGAACTATTTTCAGACTGCTTCCTGCCTGGCCCACTGAACCTTGAATTTAAGGTTCGATTATGTTTGCGCGATCGAATCGACACGAAATTTAACTATTTCGAAATTTAATAACGGTAAAATCAAACTTTTAGATTCACTCACATGCCTAATTGAGCATTCAATCTTTCAACTAAATGTTAACTAATACTCCTCCATAATTGTTTTTCTTTCAAAAAATGTAAATAAAATCAAACTAATCACTAAGGAGAGCATAGTTAACATAAAATATTACTAGCAACGAAGATAACAAATTCAAGTCCGTACTTACAAGATAAGGGAGTTATTAATTGTATAGCACCAGTTGTATTTTTTATTTTATTATTAACACATTTGACTTAAAAGTGGTACAAATGTTTCAATATAATCCTTAAAATGATCAATACTGTCGTTGTATTAGCCCCTCTGCTTTAAACGCCCAAAATATGAGTATGTTGATATTACCATATAATATCTCAATAATATTTGTCACTTATTGAGACTTAATTAAGTATATTCGTGTGTACACTTTTAGGAGTCAAATGTATTACATTGTCACATAGTGGAATAAAGTATAAATTGACCATATATAATTCACAATTAACTCCAAATAAGGATCATATTTTTTGAAAAAAGAAATGAAATCAAAATAAAAGGAAAGAAAAAGAGTGTACATTATGTTCGCTCGTGTGATTTGGAAACCAAAAATACCAGCAAAAATTGAAACAAAATAACAGTAATACCCTATTTAAACATCTAATTCATAAGCACACCTACCGCTCCAAAAGTATGCATCATACCGTAGTCAAATGTTCATTTAATTTGGAATGGAGGGAGCGTAATAATGCAACTTAATTAAATTATTGTCCAACACATTTGTTTAAGATTTGATATAGTGATGTCACTTACTTAATAATTCTTCCACTTGATTCTGTATCACATCATCTAGACATATAAATCAACGATGAGGAAAGAGATGATAAAATTATAAGTCCCACCTATAGATTTGTTAATTAGTTTTTTGGTGACACCGTCTCTAAATTATTTATCTATCCTAATCGCCACCGCAGGAGGCGGTAAGCGGCAGAATAGATAGATTCTGTAAGAGGGATTCAATTTCATGTAAAATAATATTATAATCATTTTTAGATCATGATACTCCACTTTTTTATAATTTTCTATTCATTTTTATATTAAAAATAGAGTGTCATTATCATTCATTAGAGTGTAAAAATATTGCACTTGATTTATTAAAAATGTCATCAATAATGTATAATTAACTATACTGCAATTTAAACGAAATTGATTAAACAACAAGATATAGTTTAGTGAATACATTATGGTAAATGAGATATTCAGGAAAACACTATCAATATTCTAAGAAATGTTTCAAAAATGTATGAGATAGCATGTAGAGTAGCATTTTTAAGAAATTCTTTCGAAGTTCTTTTATAAGTGTTGTCTAAGTTAAGCATTATGTGTCAATCCTTTTATAATATTTTTAAAATGTGAACGAGGTTGATTTAAAAAAACGATAGTTAATTATGAAAAAAACTCGACCTGATATATACAAAAATTAATCAAATTTTGTTGAATTTAAAAACTAAAAAGATAATGTCAGTAAGTTAACAGACTTTCATTTCCACCAAAAAATTAAACAAGCTCGTGTTAGAAATAGATGGTTAGTTACAATTTTTAGAGATACAAATTTTAATAAAAAATAAAATATGAATGATGATTTTAACTGGAAGACATAAAATCGGACTCCTTTAGAGGTCCTGAATTTGATTTTTATTGTAAATGAGTAGTGGATGGAATTTTTTTAAGAATAATAAAAAAAAAAATATGGGACTCCTCCCGTGGGCTTATAAAACTAATTGAACAGATGCTCTCTCACTGCCACAAGCTCTCAGTCTCTTCTCTTCCTCAGACAAACACAAACTTAAACTTCATTTTTCATATATTGCTCCTTTTTTCCATTGGTCTCCAAATCATGGACCAAACTGCAACTTGCAATGCCTCCGATCTAAACAATCTAACCTCCCTTCTAGTCAGCGTCGGAGCCAACGCCACCAGGGTCGCAGCTTTCATCTGCGACCGATTCGAGAAGGTGGAGGGCAAGTTTTCCGCCACCACGTATGCAGTAGACAACACATATTTATTGTTTTCCGCATATTTAGTTTTCGCCATGCAGCTTGGTTTTGCCATGCTGTGTGCAGGGTCTGTGCGTGCTAAGAACACCATGAACATCATGCTCACTAATGTTCTTGATGCCGCTGCTGGTGGCTTGTCTTATTACCTCTTCGGCTTCGCCTTCGCCTTTGGCTCTCCCTCGAATGGCTTCATAGGTCGCCAGTTTTTTGGACTCAAGGATTACCCGATTCAGGGTCAAGACTATAGCTATTTTCTCTACCAGTGGGCTTTTGCTATTGCCGCTGCAGGTAATCATTTTTTGGTTACTATATTCACTTTTGTTACTCTGACGCATGTAATTTTTGTTATCATCAGTTTGTGTACAAAATAGATAGTATACGGAAAAATGTTATGTGGATCATCTATATCTTTTCAATTCTCACATTCCACATTATCTTCGCTTCTTCCACATAATAATTTAACATCCATTCAAATTTTACACTCTACAATGGTTTTATTTAATAAAATTCAACACCCTTCAAATACATACCCTTCATTTTTTTTTAACATTCCCATAAGAGAATTGGGAGCCACAATTTGCCCTCACCCCAATCTACTAACTAAAGTTAATTCAACATGCTTAAAATATTCTACTCAATTTAATCCACTTTGACAAATACTGGACTAACAACTATCAGAATAAATCGATTTATTCAACATCTCCATAAGTGATGGTCTTATGTAAAGATGTGGCAAAAGTTAATATATGAATCAAGAAAATGATTTTAGAGTGGTCTTCAGCTTTGGATTTAAGAATAAGCTAGTCTATTCCGTGTTTGTCTATATCAAATTAGTGATTAATTGCAACATTTGTTTCTTCCAGGGATCACTAGTGGGTCAATTGCCGAGCGGACACAATTCGTAGCATATTTGATATACTCTTCTTTCTTGACCGGTTTTGTGTACCCCATAGTTTCACATTGGATCTGGTCTGGAGACGGTTGGGCTAGCGCCACAAGAAGAAACGGAGACTTACTCTTCGGCTCAGGGGTGATTGATTTTGCCGGTTCAGGAGTTGTTCATATGGTTGGTGGCATAGCTGGTTTATGGGGAGCCTTCATTGAAGGTCCAAGAATTGGGCGGTTCGATCGTTCAGGGCGTTCAGTGGCTTTGAGAGGTCACAGTGCTTCTCTTGTAGTTTTGGGTACTTTTTTGCTATGGTTTGGGTGGTATGGTTTCAATCCTGGTTCATTTTTGCAAATTGCCAAATCCTATAATGAACACAGGGGAAGTTTCTATGGCCAATGGAGTGCTATCGGGCGGACAGCTGTCACAACTACATTGGCTGGAAGCACAGCTGCTCTCACAACATTGTTTAGCAAAAGATTGTTGGTTGGTCATTGGAATGTAATTGATGTGTGCAATGGTTTACTAGGTGGTTTTGCTGCAATCACTTCAGGTCAATATCAAATTTCAGTCTTTCTCCTTTCAACTTAGCAATCATTTGTATATATTCTAAATCCTGATTCTGCCACTGTTACAGGTTGTTCAGTGGTTGAACCATGGGCAGCAATCGTTTGCGGCTTTGTGGCGTCTTGGGTTTTGATAGGCCTAAACAAGGTTGCCGAGAAGGTCAAATACGATGACCCCCTGGAGGCAGCACAACTTCATGGTGGCTGCGGTGCATGGGGGATATTGTTTACCGGTCTATTTGCTAAGCAAGTTTATGTCCAAGAAGTGTATGGTGGGAATAAAGATAGACCATATGGATTATTAATGGGTGGTGGAGGGAAGCTCTTGGGAGCTCAAATAATACAAATTTTGGTGATTTTTGGTTGGGTTTCAGCAACAATGGGACCACTATTTTATGGGTTGCACAAATTGAAGTTGTTGAGAATCTCAAGTGAGGATGAAATGGCAGGAATGGATCAAACGGTACATGGCGGATTGGCTTATATTTACCATGATGAAGTTGATCATTCTTCTCATATGCAAGGAATCAATATGAGAAGAATTGAACCCACAAATAATTCAACCCCAGATCTCAATCGTAACCCGTCAGTATCTGTTGAAATATAGAATCAAGAATTATACTAATTGCAATAATTCAAATTAAACATACAAAACAAGTGGAAGAGGTAGTTGTTTGGTTGGGACCCTTAAATAAAATGAATTGCCTGGTTTATTTATAGAAAGTTATTTGGCTAATTTGAGTGTTCCATGTATACATATGAATTGAATAGAGTTTATGTCTTTGTTGTAATTTCAAAATTATATAATCCATATATATATACCGTTTATCAAATGTTTAATTTAGAAAATTTTAATATAGACTTGGGATCTAAGTTCACAATAAACAATCCCTTCTTCTCTCTTTGGTGCATTATACGGAGTTGAAACCTATAAATCATTACACCAGTCTAAAACTCATTGAATGTCGTTGAAACCTATAAATCATTACATATACACGCTAATACCACTTGAAATGAATTGAACTCATCATGACACAAAATTAAAGTATGCAAACAGATTTTAATGTATCATGGATGGATTTGTTGACATTTTTTTTAGAGGATACATTTAAATGCTTATTATATGCTTACTTCAATTATAGTCATTAAATCATATTTTTTGATCAATGGTTGATATTGAAGATGGGTATTTGTAGAATTAATTTTTTTGCATTTTAAAAAAAATATTCCCACAATTATAACATGCACAATTTATTTCCGGATTTGTTGCCTATTTTTTCTCCAATTCAGTTTTTTTTTTTACTTTTTTGATTTCATGCTTTTATTTTTCTCCCTTTTAGATTATAGTTTAAGCATTGCTCATAATTCAATTTTTAAAACATTCAATATTATTTTTACTTAATTATTCATCATCACATCCGTAAAACTCAATTCAAATAGTGGGAATATGATTTTTACTTTTTATTATACCACTATCTTTTAGTAATATCATTATTTTTTACTCTACTCATTATTCATCATCATGAATTTAATTTTTATTTAGTAATACCACTATTTTTTTATTTTTATTACATGATATAGAATATACGATTTTTATGCTGTCACGCTACGCCTGTCTCAGAAACTACTCGATACCTACTGTGATTGATCATACGCTAAATAATACCCATCGCTTCATACTGCGACTCGATTTTTCACGTAACGCCATTAAACGCTTCTATTTATAAGAAGATCCATAAGTTCTTTATTTTATCGGGTATGCTATCAGATCCTCTCTATTAAGTGATCACATGACATCGATATTCCTCTATTTTGGTATAAGTATCAGATTCCGCAATACAACATGTTTCACACAACACGCTCTGCTAAAACAATAACACTTGCATTTTAAACGCAATACCATCCCATACCTGAGGCATGTATTTCAGATCTCAAATGGATACTAAACATGCGAAGAAGGTAATATTGTAAATATGAATATTATGCCAGATTTCTCGATTAAAAACGAATACCATAACATGAATATTATGTGTATTTCTTATAAACAAAATGGATACCACTAAACTAAATAGCTCAGGTATTACGTAAACACAAAATACTACTAAATAAAATACACACGAATTATAAAGAATCTGTATTTATATTTCACCTCCATCCCACAAAGATTGGCCCACTCACTCTCATTTAATTCTCGAATCCTTTGACCATGATATTTTGTCAGATTGTATACTACTACGAGAACTATATCAATTTGAAAAATATATTTCCAAACCTTCTATTTCTGATATATTTTATCAAATATTATACAACACAAATAAATATATTTGGCCAAAAGCTGAAAGTTTATAACTATAAAATAACTGGACAATCTTGGACAAGTGAAAGATATTTAGATGAATTTGAGTTTTTACCTTATTCGTCATATTATTCAACACATTATTCATCGACGTGATAAAAAAACTCCAATCTTTTCAATGTTTATCAAATAAGTTGGATTCAAAACTAAATTATTATTAATCTACAAATTGGGTTCAAAGCTTTATTTTTTGAAATAATGTCTTACTATATCAAACCAATTTCTAAACTCATGTTTAAGCAATTCAAACATCAACCAACATGAAATAATTAATTCTAAGAACACAATACTTTAATTGTAAGAAATTCATTCAACATAGTATTATCAAACACATTCAACATTGTATTATCAAACAAACAACACAATAATTTAATGGTTCAAAAAATACCTGCACTTTAGTGTTCTTCTCCATTTTTTGTAATTTTGATTTGATAATTGCTCCTTAAATTCAATTTTTATCAATAGAATAATATTCTTACAACTGATCAGTGTGGTTGTTTTTTATTTTGGAAAGATTTAATTTGATTATATAATTCAATTCACACTCAGCTCAAAGCAAGAAACTAATTATTTGGCCTTCGCCATGCACAAATCAAGAATGGAAGAAATCGATAACGGGAATGGGGGATTTTGATTTTTACATTTAGCAAAAAATATGTTTCTACTATTATATCCTCACAGAACACGATTTTATAACATCATCAGAAGATTCAAATATTACTGTGATTTGCTCTCGCGTTTCATACAATTTGATTACTTTAACAATAAGAAAAATATATATACCGTGGCCTTTTGAAATAACACAGTGGTAGATTACACCTCAGCACATAAGTGAGAACAATTATTCATTTTAACCATATCCATCCAATGGTGCAAATTGCAAAACTATTATCAAGTGGTCAGTGTAGTGTGGCCACAAGTCCACACCCTCAAAAAATTAAGTCAATCTAACGGAAAGAATTAACGGAGTGATCATATTTAATACGGAGTATGTTTTAACTACAAAAGTGATCGAATAGGGTCTAAAATGAATTAAGATTACCAAACAAGAATTTTTAAGAAACATTAGAAATGTTTGATGTCATTCAACATATATATAATGACTAGCTTGACGTGCCAAAATTTTATTCATTTAAATACTGACTAATCGTTATCACATCATCGTTAGTCATCAATTGACCAATATTAGCTTTATAAGAGTTCTTATATATTTAACTTCAAAGATTTAAGATTTCATTTAGACATGTAAGCTCGGTAAAATAATAACCATTGCGAATTAAGAATCACATAACTTCACTTACCTACATAAAAAGCTGTCTGAATTAATTTGAGTTTAAATTAGTTTTAATTATAAAATGTATTATCTTATAATTTTAGAGAATTATTAATTTAGCACTTCATCCCTAGCCTTTTAATTCCACTTATTATCTGTGGTGTTTTATTAACAATCGAAAGTATTAATCGATCAAATTTCATTGAACGTATTCGATAATCGCAAAAAAAGTTTAAAAAAGCATTTAATTATTAATTTCAAGACTCCTATCCCCAATGTGACCGACCAAAATATTATATTGTAGTAGCCATAAATAACGATTATTAGCTATCTAATTTCTAATAGATTTATAATTGTAAAAAACCAAGACTCCTATCCCCGAAGTCAGACTCAAAAATTTTATCTGTAGTTTTTATTAAAAGACCCAGTATTAATTTTTCGAGTTTTTACAAAGTAGCTGATAATCGGAAGAAAAAGAAAACACGACGCATCTCTATCTCCTAGTTTTAATCGTTTAAAATATTATCTCGTAGCTTTATTAAATAATCGAAGATAATTTATCGAAGCCAAAAACGAGCCAAAAAAGCGGAAAAACAAAACAAATCGCAAAAAAAAAACCTCAGATATGACCCGCAACGAAAGATTAATTTATCAGCTTCTACTATAGCTTGATAATTGAATAATAATAAAAAAAAAAATGAATGAAAAACATGAATGATTAATTTAGTACCATATCCTAATCTAACCTAAGAAAAATATTATCTAGAAGTATTAAATAATCGATATTAATTTAGCCTAGTTTCAAAAAAAGAAAAAACAAAGAAAAAAATTATCCAATTGTATTAATTTCGATTTGTTTCTTCTAATGTAAGATAATCAGAAAAAAAGTCTCAAAAAATATTATCTTAAAGAGTTTATGCAAAATCAAGATAATTTATCGAGCCTTCTACAATATGAAATGAAAAAGGAACCAAACAAAGAATGAATTATTAATTTAAGCACTTATCCCAGCGCTCCACCAACAAAAAATATTATCTTTAAAAGTGCTTTATTAAATAATCGAGATAATTTATCTAGCTTTCAAAAAAAAGGAAAGTAACTCCAAAAAAAAAAGTAGCCACGCATATTAATTTATCGTAGCCTTTCTACTATAAGATAATCAGAAAAAAAAAAAAAGACTAGGGCAACAAATATTATCTAAAGCAGTTTTTATTGTAGACCGAAGATTAATTTATCGAAGCCACAAGTAGCTGATATAATTATAAATAAAAAATAAAAACGAACAGTAAAAGACTAATTATTGGGCTTAAGACTCTATCCCCAAATCGGCATCTATTAAAAATATTATTTTATTAATTTTATTAAATAATTGACTATTAATTATCAAATTTCAAAAAAGAACATCAACAAATTAAACAAAAAAGAAGCCACAAGATACAAACGTGTGACCATGCGTGGTGCACAGTGCACACCACTGACCACACAAGGCTCTCTATATATAGACAGACGAAGCCAACCCATCATCAAATAATGACATAAGTCCATAAGGTTCTTTGTTGTCTGGCGTGAGACTGAGTTATTGAGCAATTTGAAGTGGAGGAGATTGGATTCACAAAGTCCAGATGAAAGAATCCATCGATATTCTTGTTTCTACTTACCATTGACCTTTGGTCAACAATGACTCCCCAATAATATTTCTGTGTCACTGGGACACTTCGGGACATTGGCACATTGCTAACCACTTATCAAGTTTTTCAATTGCAAGAATTTCTACATATGAGCCATATATATCATTTTCAAGACAGTGAAATGCATATATATCATTTAAAAGTCAAATAAAATTATTACAATCCTTAAATCTTATGCTCAAACTTAGATGTATTTTCCATACTAAAAAATCAAACTGAATATATCAATGCAATGCAATGCAAATATGACTTGAGAGCTAAAGCTATATCTCGATTGATATAGATCACTAAAAAGTGACAACAAATACTATAGAGTTTAAGTCGTTCTCCATTGATACCAACTTCCAATTAAAGGGATGTTCCATTTGTACTTAGTATGTTTGGATTAATTCATTTAAACAATTGATTATTTAAATGAATCTAGAATCAATTACGCTAGGCACAATAAATTGATTCGGACTAATTTTTATAAATAATTAATTATGTCTAATAAATTAAGACAAGACCACGTCTATACAGTAATTATTTTGGTGAAAGAAACAAAACAAGTTAAGCCTTAGCCATGAAACTTTATGTCAATCATCACAATTCACAATTTGAACATGCCATTGATGGAAATCATTGTTTAACATTCAATGAATATATTAAATTAAACTTTAATTCAACTATTCAAATGCTTAAAGTTGGACATCCACTTTCAAACTTATCATTTGAGGAAAAACAAGGTAAGATGAAGCCCAACTATAAGCTAACATTGTGATGCCCAAGGCCCAACTAGACAATACTTCCTACTTCCTATATATATATATATATATATTTAAAAAGTGAACAAAAAAAAGACAGATACATGGTAGTTTATTAATTTGGAAGACTTATTCTAGAAATGGACGTACCAAAAATATTATCTTGGTAGCTTATTAAATAACCGAAAGATTAATTTATCAAGCTTTCTACTGTACTGATAATCAAAACTACCCGGCGGCATCTATTTCTATTCAATAATGGCCGAACTAACTTGTAAAATATAATGGCATGCAATTTGAACTCAATGTCCCGAGTACACTTAACGAAGCTTAACAGCTGGTAAAAGTTCACAGATACGATCACAAGATGTAAAACAATAAAAAAGCGAATGAAAAAGCACGACGATTAATTAGCAACCTATCCTCTGCTCTGACTCCACTAAAAAAAATATCGCTTGTGGTAGCTTTATTAACAATCCAGACACTTATCGAAGCTTTCATCGTAGCTGATAATCGAAAAAACCTAAGCATTTAAGGGCTCTATTCATTGGGCTGGTCAACTAACTTTGTGAAAATATAACGACACGTAATTTTAACTAAATATCCCGAGTATTAATTTATCAGCTTCACTGCAATTGAGAAAAGCACACAGATATGACCGCTGGTAAAATGAATTTAAAAAAGATGACTATTAATTTAAGACTATATTCCTACTGACTACAAAAATATTATACTAAAGAGCTTTATTAAATAATCAACGTTAATTTATCGACTTGGCTGTGAAGCACAATAAAAAACGAGTAATTAAAAAATTCAAAAAAAAGTAAAAAAAAGAAAAAAATACGCCATCAAATCCCACTACCATTTTGTTCACTCATATATAATAATACCCAAAAACAAGAAATAAGTTTAGAAAGAAACGACTATTTTGCTCCCCCTGGGCTTGTAAGTGTGCTGTAGCTACGTAAATTATGCTCAAATGATAAAATTGAGCCATTTCAAATAGCTAAAAAACTACTATTTTAATTGTGTGTATATTGATCCCCACCATTTGCGTGGGCAGGACGTGTAGTCACTTTTATAACTATTATATTGTACATAATAAAACAATCAGCGCAACTACTTTACCAATGCTCAGTAAAAAAAACTTTGTACCTACTCATCCAAAAGTTAAAATCTAATCAAGCATAACTAATTTCTCTGCCAAAGAAGTTACTGAATTCTGAATACATAATCTGCAATACTGCAAAGCAATCACCCCCCATCTTCATCATTTAAGTTCTGCTGCTAAAAGAAGCTAGAGAGAATTGTACCTTGGAAGGGAAAAGAAACGATTCTTCAATTCACTTACCAGAGAATGAACAACCACGTATAGCCCGCCGGCTAAACATAGTTATTGCATTTACTTATTATTTCGCGTTTTTCAAATCTGCCCTCCATATAAGGTCGGAATCAGAATTTGTATATAGTAGAGACGAAGGAATTGATAAGACATATAGAAGGAAAAATATAAATATGGTTGATAAAATATATTATTCGAAAAATGAATAGTAACATTTTATAATTAAGAGTGCGACGTCCTCCTTCAGCCCCCTTAGTTCCACCGCTAGTTAATGCATTCACTTCTTTTTCCCTTTTTATCTGCCACTTAACATCTTCCGGAATTCACCTCTTCCTGGAGTATCCATTTTCTGCTATGAAAATCTACAGTATACTGTATTAGACATAATACACTGTTCACCTTAAATGTTGTCCCACCACAGCAGTTTGCAATCGTTCATTGTTTTCATCAAATTAAATGCCAGTATTTATATTCCAACCATCCCATTTTAAATGTCAGTTTTACCCAATGTGAATTGCAACTTCATTCAAGTACGGCTTGAGTCCATTCAAGTACGGCTTCAGTCCTTGCCGGACAATGGTTAAAGTGGTCAATTAAAATACTTCATGAAAAACATAGTTTGAAATTCAAAATACATATATTTTGGTTTGCAAGGTACTAATAACTAGTTGCAGCCACCCTGTAATCGTCCCATGAGTTCAACGTTGACACGCTCTTAAATTTGATGAACTGAGATCACAAATCGTTTCAGTTCTTTCCAACACATTTTGTACTCACACTTGAGTTTGGAGTTTATCCTGATTAGATTCTTGAAAAGAAGATGATGAGGTTTATCAGATGCAGTAATGTGGGATAAATCATTCAACTAGATTTTCAAAAAATCCCCTCACTGTCTTTATGTTAGTGAAGATGTCACAGAGGGGGGGAACCCTTAACATTTATTTTGCAGGAAAGGATGAAACTATGACAGTAGTATTAACTAAGTTGGACCGTTTAGTTGATAAGGCTTTTAAATCTTGATTTATTGATGATGGATATTGCGACAGACTTTGAATCTAATATTGCAGATTTGCAGGAAGGGCCATCATGTTCTATCAACTTGTAAGCTCATTGAGCGAATCATGATGGATTATTGTCTTATTGATAATGGTGTGTTTTATATATGAGGTAAGTTTAGGTGATGATTGACCTTTAAAATTGATCGAGATGAAACAAAATAAATATGTTAATAAAATGTTGTTTGAGTACGAGTGAACTATCGAGATGTGGATGGATTATTATTGAAGGTTAAGTTAATGGCATGATTTAGGATGAATATATTAAATTTGATTAATCTATGAAATCACTTATTAATGAGTCCACGAGGCATTAACTTGCTGACGGCCATCCTCAAGGCTCACAAGACGGTACAAGCTGATCCCCAGCAAAGAAAGAATTGCTGCCGAATCTGCGGCCGCGCCGGTTGCTACTCCGCTTACGCGCTACGCAAGCATGACTGCTCGGTGACACATCTCGATAACCTCCCCACATCGATGATTAATCGCATTTTGCATCCTAATGCTGAACATATCAACCTATAAATGGAGTGAATGATTAGTTAACCATGATGCAACTCAATTAACCAAAACAAACTGTATGTAGTGGGTGGATAGATGGGGTGAAACTTTATACTCATCTCATTTGGTGACTTAAACAATGAAAGTCCGAATGGTGGTTAATTATTTACAAACATTAACCCACCAGTGGAAATTACTTCTAAACAAATCACATGCCCATTAAACCACGCGAAGCGATGCGATTAATTAATCGTACAAGAGTGATCATTTCACATAACAAAATGACACTAATCGAAATAATAAATTTAATATGTGGGACTGGGATCAAATTTTGATGAGGACTATTTTTTACACCCAAAAGTGGGGTCTCTAATAAGCACAATAAAGAAAAAAAATCAGACAACAACTTGCTGCCACTGGCTGGGTGGAGCTGATTGGTCTCTTTTTTTTTCACTTCAATTTTAAATTGCTTCCACAATACTGAAGAAAAAAATATACCACTATTTTTTATTTTCGAAATTTATAACACCCAGCCATTAGACACAAAAAATTAATTTTTTACCTGACAAGCCATTATTATGCATGTATTCAAATTGAAACATTTAATAATATCGTTGTGATTATTTTAAAAATTGTAATATTATTTATCAGATTAAAATATTATGGGTTTTTTGAAATTCAAAAAAAATATTTCACAAATTTAATTAATTTTCATGCCAATTGCTGTAGTAATTATAAATTTAATAATTATATATGTGAAATAAATAAAAGAGAAAACGAAAAAATACATGTAAGATATATAAGTGAATGTGGAAGGAGATAAATTAATTGACACCTCAATAACATACCACAAATGTTTAAAAATCGCTATTTGAAAAGCGTTAGTTCGGACAGACAGTGAGATAACGCCAAATCATGCCTAGTAGGTAGGTCTCCCTCTCATAAGTAAATGTTTGATTTACCCTCACCCGCTGAACCATCACTAAGAAGTTAGATAAGTAGGATGCGACCTGACCTGCTTACCTGCTGTAAAGGAAGAAAACCCGAAACCGGTTTCCGGTTTTTTTTAGTTGGGAAAAATCTTTTAACCGTAAAACCGTACGGACCGAGCTGCTTTCGACTTGCCTCGGCTCGCACGATTTTGGGGGATTGCCGGGCCATTAACAGATTTACACTGCTTTGCGCTTAAATTTGACTATATTTCTGTGATTCTATTTAATTCTGACTAATAAAAAATTACTACATCATACGAAACCAATAATAATATCCAAACGCAATCCATTTAATTCAAAACAACAAAAAGCGAACAAAACAATCAAAACTCAAGTAGGACAAACCAAAAAAATAAGAAAAATAACCAAACTAAAATAATAACAATAATAGAGTTCAAAACCCCAAATGTCAAAAACAAGAATAAGAATAAAGCTCAAACGTCCAAAAACAAAGTTAATAATAATAAATCAAATGTCCAAAATACAAAAAACGTATTTAAATAAATCAATATATCCAAGACAACTCAACAAGCCTTCCAACGTATAATTCAATTCTCACAAAAATAAAATATATTATCGTTAAATATAAACATGTAAAAATAGATATATTAGTTAATTTTTTTTTAAAATATAAATGTTAACGTGATTTACCTAAGTTATAATCCTGCTGACGGAATAAATAACCGGATCCCGTCCGAATTTTAAACGGTGGGTCTAAAACCGGGTCGTCCGACCGGGTTTTTATCCCAAAACCGCTTCGACCGGACCGGTTCGGGTAATTTAATCCAAAAACCAACCGAACCCATAAGATTCTCATCAGATGAGCTGCGTTTTTTTTTTTTTTTTTTTAAATATAGCTCAAATACACACAACCAAGTGCTTCTAATTTAATTCATCACCTGCCTCCATACGGTGCCTTTGGCTGATTCACGTGAAGTGATCTTATAAAAACATTCTCCTCCGAAAAGAAAAAAAACCGAACTCCATAGTAGATAGGTACGTAGTGAGTTGATGATAATTTTATATTTCTATTTTGGAGTATAGCTGTATAGTTCAAAATCATGCCAAATTTAGACACCCATTGATAATTGCCTAAAATAAAGGATGTTGCTATTTTTTGAAACATATAAGCTCCTATGTAGCTTTCAAACAACGAGTTTGAATGAAGCATTACACTGTTGGAATCAAATATCACTACATCATATATCGATTGAGTGGACGAGCATGCATGAAGAGTATACGTAGATGTCCATTAATTCCTTCATCAATGATTCTATTTTGGATGCCTCATTAAATAACTCCAACAACCTATAGATTTATTATATTCTTGAATCGAAGAAACAAGAGTAATTGATACCATCAACAATTTTATGTAAGCAGAATGATGAGTCATACTGTCATTTTGTAGAATTAAGTTACCTCAGTGTACAAAATTTCTACTTTTCTTGTTTATTAACTGGAACTCGCTTTGTTTACTGCACTTCTGTGTTCTTCAAAATGTTCAACAACCTGCTTTTCTTTCTCAGGTTGCGCCCTATTGATGATAGAGCTTAAGAGGAATAATAAATGGGGCGATGACGAACATAATAATGAAAAATCTTCAATTAAAATTGATTAAATGTTTTTGGTCCCTTCTCAATATTGATTCAAAACCTTCCATTGAGCACTATATCGTCCTATGTTTGGTGAAATTATCACAAGAGCCTAACCATCTTCAGCGATTGGAATCTGGATTTGAACCAAAGCAATCTGATACCTTACCATGCATGGAATGATTTGGGGGAGGATGAACTCATCAATCAATTGAGATCGATTGAATTGATCAGAATGAATCCTAAAGATGATCTAACTAACATTTAAATTTGAATGCATAATATACAAGTCTATCTACTTGATTGATACAATGAGCCAACCACATCTTAAGCATACAAAACGATTAAGTTACTTGATAATAACATGGCGTTAGCTGTGGCGCGGCATTGCTTTTGCACTTACACTGCAATGGGAGTGCATTATTGTGCATAAGTGAAATGAGAAGGAACCTTGAACGAATCGCTTTTAGACATGGCAAGTGTAGGCGCTAGCGGTAATACACTTCACTTGTTAGCGAATGGTTAAGGGTTCGAGTCATTGACATAGTACGTGGAGAACCACTACTTTAAAAAGGTAAACGAAGGAGTTGGGTTGCAGCTTATCTATTGTCAGGATGTGTTTCTACCCCCCACAATCACTAATGAAGAAACACTGCTCACAATAGTACTGCATGATTCGATTAGTATTTTGATCATTACTACTTCCCACCAACAATCAATCGAAAAGGTGGTCGTGAGAATTCTTCAATGCTATTACGGAATGCTTATCCAAGCATTGATTTCACCACCAAAATATGTTATATGAGGTCCCAGACGTTATAGTACTTGACCTGCTAGTCTGCAATCACTAGATTGCAGATGGGCTCATATGATGAAATTATCTACTAGTGTTTCAATGAGTTGTCCTCATGGCTTGTCGCCAAATAATTAGCAAAACTGTTATAGTTCTTTCAAGGAAGCCTTCACTTAATAAATCAAAAAACAACTACATTTGTCAGGAGTCAGGACTGAGAATCCATGAGGTAATTATACCTCTCTAATATTACATAAACATTGTTCCTAAGAGTAGATTAAAGGTACTAATACATTAATGCAAAATGAGGTCTTTGTTTACTTCTATGTATGTCTACGGCAAAGTCAATACCCGAACCCGTAATCCTTGCAGGATGGTGAAATGGTTTCTTGATTTGATTCAAAAATCACCAATTAACATGGCTCATGGAGGTTCGTTCTTGACTTCTTACATATTCATACTAGAGCAAACATTTCCTCTTTGCGTTTCGGCTTCCTTCAAGTCCCTGCAATGATGAATCGGACCATCTTACATTTAGAGGGAAGAATTAGTGATATGTGTATAGATCCAGTGTTTCTCAGGAATGGAATTCTGGTAAGAGTGAACTAAAGAGTTAATCGAAGATTCACCTTAAAAACGCTAAGTTAATGCATGGTCACAACCTAGAGCATTCCTGATCCGTTCTACTGTGCACTTAATCAGACCATTCACAGTTGCCACTGATCCAAGAGAGAGTTTGGCTGTGGGAACAGAATCCACAAGTATCTGGAAGGCAACAGTGAGTAAGGAACCTCCACTAGTGCCGATCATCTCAGGGATCGAACATCCATCTCCATGACTATTAGGTCCATCAGCAAGAATAGCAAAACCAGACGGAAGAAGGGCAACATATTCTGGATCGCCACCATTTAACACCAAATTCATGGCACCGATATCGACGGGAGCATAAATGACATAAGAGCCAGTTGAGTCAGTGCAGCTCTCTTGAAGTATGAGCATATTGCTCTGGCTTGAATTAGCACTCTGGAACAACGGAAAAGGAAGGTCATTACATGAAATGATTTATATTCAAAGCATGTAAATACTTCAGAACTGAAACACTACAAATAAGCAATAACTTACATTCACTCGCAAAAGCGAGACACAGTTGCCTGGATCCCTACCATTGGCAATGTGCGTCATCTCTTGAACAAGCCCCCCATTTGACAGAATATCCCACTGTTATGTAATATGCATTGATGAATTAGTATGGCCTGGCTTCATATTCCCAGATTGATCTAATCTAGAGTTGCTGTTCAGCGCCTTGTCTAAAAGCTAGACCTGAGTTAAACCAGCGCGACCTATAGATGTTGTTAACAGCTCTGTCATCCACCTCGACATGTTCAATCCAAGTAACCTAGGGTGAAAAATTAGAGAAAACTAGTGATATTAAATTACTAAATTGCATTGAAATTGTTTATATATATATATATGACTGCATGAACTGGTGTTTATTAGCTTTACATTTGAGTAACCATTAGGCAATTCATGAATTAAGCAACCCGATGGCCTTCTCCTACACCTTGATGATATTGTATTTGGGCGCAAATTGTCCAAAGAAACGTCGACCACTACCCAGCTCCCATCAGTATGCTGTTTACAGTACCGCACAAAGTACAACTCCCGAGTAGGAACAATCGGTGAAGGCAGTTGCAACTCAGCAGTCATCTGTACCAACCACAATAGACTTATTCTAGATGTATATCTTATTATACAATAATAAATAGATTTTCTAGTTGAGAGAAGAACCAACCACTTGTATTGCACCATTGTAATTGCCAGCAACCCCCGTTGAGAAAACATCCACTGTCATTGCTCTTGAAACAATCCCAGCAAATATGTTTGACCATTGGTTCTAGTTTCACAATAACAATAAATAACGTTGAACTTGCAGTATATTGCACAGCTAGACAAATACACTAAATAAGAGCAATAGAAGGAGTGTAAGACAACCAAATCAAACTGACCACATCCATGAACATTTCAACCAAGTTGAGATGATTCATAATCACAACTGCAGAGTCTCTGGAGGCTTCAGATTTGAAATTAAAAGGTTTAGTACCAAGTCCTCTAGGGAAGGTCTTCATGTACTCATCCTCATTTAAGGTCACGGAGTTGTCACCATTAGGGATCCACATAGGTTCACCAGCATGTGAAAGTCTGATAAGTTCCTCCATTGCAGCCACAGCCAGCTCAATGATGACAGGCTTATCAGCTTCAGTAGGGATTGAAACGGACCTAAGGAGATCTGCTCCAGCAGCTCCATACATCTCTCCAACTAGGCCGCGACTACCTGATTGTGAAGTAAAATTGCTAACTGATCCAAGGCCATGTGATCGAGATGATGATCCAGGAGAAAGATGATGAGGATATGATAGCATTGGCTTTCCAACGTACTTTGCTGCTATTCCAGATATCCTATCAATCTGATGACAATATTTATTATTTATAACAATAAAGATTTATACTTATTTAACATAAAGAAACATATTATAGAACGAATCATAAATTAATTTCATATGACAGATAATCATGATTCATCTTAAATGATTGATTTTGTAAATAGTTAACTCCAAATGCTTAAAAAAGGAAAAGATCTAGTCCTCTTTTATACCTCTTCTTTAAGACGAGCATTTTCTATGATGAGATGCTGCTCGTCAAATGACATTTCGCCTATGGCAGCTGGGCCACCACAGTTAGGACAGGTAGCATTGCTCAGAGCCTCTTTGTATTGCATATTCTCAGACCGTAGTTTCTCATTCTCAGCCCTCAGTTGTGAATTTTCAGAGCGCTCATGTTTAGCCTGCACTTAAAAAAGTAACCAAGTTAAGCTAAACTTCCCCCTTTAGATACATTCAAAGGCTAGAATAAAATTGAGATTCTAGTACCTTCATTTGAGTGCGCTTGTTCTGAAACCAAAACTTGATCTGCAAGGGCTCTAGTCCTAATCTTCGACCGAGTTCTTTTCTTTGTTTGTCATCAGGATGGGGGCAGTCTTTGAAAAAACTGTTAGAGCAAAATCATATAAGTTACTGAATTTCAAGTTTTCTGACAATACAAGTAGACTTAACTAAGGTAAAATTATTAGTTGTCAAAACCATATAAGTCGTATTTTATATAGCTCAAATGAAACTTGTATTATAAAAAAATCAAAACAATATAAGTAGTACTTTTTCACTAATGTGACAAAATGAGTATAAGTTAAACACAACAGATTAACATCTTACGCTTCCATTTCTTCGATTTGAAGCTGAGTATGGCGATGGTATCGCTTCTTTTTGGGGCGTTGATTAGGATCTTCTTCGTCTCCTGAGGCTCCTTCCACAGCATTATTATCCGTGGCAGATCTTGTCTCAAATTCATCGTTCCTAAGCATGTCCAACTCATTTTCCCCAGGTGACCTATGATTCATCATGTCCAGGATATGCTGATGGCTTTCAAACATGTTTGGCTGAAACATTTTTACAACAACTCCTAGCTAATACAAGGTTAATTGGAGAGCTACAAAGATTTGATATATATCTGCAAGCAACATATACAAACATCTTAATTAAATGAGAACAATACAAATTCAATTTCATAAACAAACAACTCAAGAATCAAGCAAGAATTAATTTATATAATAACATAATTTAATATTAAAATCTCAATATGATGCCATACGTATACACATGAAATGACCACCCTCGTTTATTTTAACTAATTAATTAATAAATCATCATACACTTTAAGTGAGTACAAATTTAGTATGAAAATATAAAATATTAATGCATCTACACCTGGTAAAAAATATTGAACAAAAATTAAAATAAAGAACACATTAATATATATAAATTATTGTACATTCTATATATAGAAAAAACATATATAGGGAAAAAATATATGGAGTTGGCTGCAACAAGCAAATTTTTCAATGCCTTACTTCAATTCAGCTTCAAAAGAACATGATTAGTTCTTGAAGTGAAAGAGTCAATCTTTTTGGGACAAGTTTTATATAGTAGTGCGTTGAATTTCAATAAACACTTTGGCAGTGTCTGAGGAATATTAATAGGGTTGTTATATAGGTAATTAATAAAAGGGCAAAAGACAACATTTTGACTTATTAATTCTTTTTCCATAATATGGTTTTAATTTCCCCCTTTTCTATAAAAAGAAATCCTAACCTTTTTGACAAACAAAAACCTTTGTATGACCTTTTAATCTCAGCCCCAACTTCACTCCCTTCCCTGTCTTAATCTGCAACAAAAATGTAATTGAAGCAAGAAAACATAAACAAAAGTATATTACTAATGAAGGAATCATGCATCAAGTTACACTTGTTATATCTTAGTATCCAATAATTATGGAGTATATAATAATTACAATAATGGGAATTTGTTAGTAATAAATGCATAATAAGGGAAGAATAATATATGTTACGGAGTAGTGAGTAGTGAAAATAATAGTAGAACTAATTATTTGACTTACTTGGAATTAGAGAGTTAGCTAGTGAGAGAACATAGGGTTTGGAGGGTTTGTTTTAGGGTTGGTGAAGAAGGAAGGAAAGAAGTGAGAAAGCAAGTTGGCAAAGATTGAGAGAAAATGATAGGACGACTGATGCATGAAGATCCATATTTATGGAGGATGCATTATTTTCTCGTGAAAAGAATTTAAGGAGAATTATTCAGTAGATACATCGTGAAGAGCGTGAGCATTGAGATACAAATAAAAGGATACATGTGGTTATTATTCAATTATTAAAATTGATAAATTTTTCACATTAATTGATACAACTAATAACTTATATTTGAATCATAATAATCATATTAATATTAAGTATATCGAAAATACTATTATTTACTTTCATATAAAATATTATAATACATAAAGAAATATGTGAGTTTGAAAATTTAAAAGTCAATTATTAAAATTTAAAAATGTACAATATTTTAGGATTGATGGAGTATGGTAAAAAGAAGACATGTATGGTATATTGAAGAGCATTGAAGGAGTGAAGAGAGGAGAGAATAGATACAAAAAAGGTGGGGAAATCTTCAAGAGATCTACGTTATCGTAATGCTTGAGTTCTGCGTAGCGAATTAAATTCTTGGGATGTCTTATTTGGATTTGAACTTCGGCTAAGCAGAAAAACTTGTCTGAGAACTTTCGTTTTAAGCAGTTTTAATCACGAGATTACAGCAGGGCTGGCTGGCCAATAAGGGTAGGGTATTGATCTTGCTTGGCTGGCTTCTTTCTGGGTTGAGAGCATCTTTTAGAGAGCAAGGAGAATGGAAATGCGAGAAAAGGTGGATGGAGAAGTGAGCAGTGAGGAGTAAATGCAGTGCGTAAATAGGGAAGATGCAATTGCATTTATTATGAGGATGATGAAGTTGGGGAGAAGCAGAACCAGCAGAACAATAGTTATTGCTTCCTCACTGTATACTACTCCACTAATACTGTATAGTCTATATATCAATATACATCAAATGGAAATCTTAATTTTTTTTTTCTTCATGTTTCACTTTGGTGTTATCTTTCTTTAAACTGATTTAAATAATTGGCCGTTTGTTTTTTGAAATTAAAAACTTTTTGGCCAATCAATTAATAATTATTTTAAAAATATAAATTTATATAATTAGTTAGATACATTAAAATATTTTAAATAGTAATTTTTATTTTTTAATAATATAATTAAAAATGGAAAATTAAATATTTATACCGATATATGATATTTATTTTGAATTGGAGGGAGTATCTTCGTTTTAAAGCGTAAACTTGAAATCATCACCCTAATGGTAATATGATTTTCAATTACACTGCAATATATCTGAAATCGTGAGAGGAGCCCAAAGACTTTGAAATTTGTGGTTATCGTCGGCGCAAATATGAGAGGTATTGGATTTGATAATATATCAGTGCTTGCAAACGTTACCACTACAAAAGAGAATTCTCGTTTAATCCAATTAAGTGTGACAATCACATCATGAAAATTTATTACAAATGTCGTTTATACACGAACAAGGTTTTTGGACCGTTTATTCATTATACGTAGTATAACATTGGAGTTTTGTTTTTGTTTTGTTTTTCGACTGGAAATGAAATCATACTTCCAAAATAATTTTCGACAAGATTATGTTTCACACATCCAAAACGATTCTGTACACGAATTTCATTATTCACCCAAAATAATTATAGACAACAAGAATAAATTTTACATATTTTTGTAATAAGTATAAGTTATAGATTTTTTTGTAAGTAAAACATAATTTATAGCAATATGACAATATATAATACTTATTTTATTATCAATTTTAAGGATACGAGAATAAGTTGTAAATATTATAATATTATTTATATCTTGACTATATATATGTTATTTATTAAAAAAAAATATTTATGTTTTCTATACTAGTTTATTGTATTTGTTTAGATATCTCGCCGAATAAACTTTGTCACAGAATCGTTTAATTTTTGCTTATGAAATTTAAGAAAAATTCAAATACATCTCCCAAATGTTGAAACTATTTATATATTAAAAACGTATGTGCAACAAAATCAGGTAGCTTCTTTAGCTCAGTGGTAACCATTCACAAATCCCTCAAGAAGGTCATGTGTTCGAGGCTCTGTTTGGCAACGTTTGTCAAAGTTTTGGAGTTTGATCAAATGACTAAAGAAGACTTACAGACCCAACTCCTGGCCTCTTTTTTCAACACCACTCAATAACTAAATTTAATATTTATTCCTTTCCAATATTTTTCTTTTTGAGTATAAAATTATCTATTTTCACTTTTTAATAGATAAGACAATTTCTACAAATCATAATTTTAATAACTAACGTATAATACATTATATTTTTTTCAATTTACCTGCTTTACTTTTGTTGTTTTGGTGTGACATCTCTATTTTCATTTGGTTTTTCAATATTTGTACAAAATATTCTAAATTTTTCTATTACTTTATAAGTTATATAACTTTTTTTGTTTTGGTATCCATCTCTATTTCTTTATAAAGAGATTTTTAAATTTTTTTAAATTTGAATCTAATTATATATTGTATTCATATAAAAAATCATTGTTAAACTTTATGTTGTTGGGTTTAAAAATTTCATGTGTTATACTCCCTCCGTTTTTAGTTTTCCTTCTAGCGCTTTGCGCATAAATTAAGAAAAACAAACTGATATTGAAAATGTAGAATATGATCGATTGAAAACGATATCGTTGGTTGATTGTTTATTCCGAAAGAAAAATATAAAAAACTATATTAAAAATGTAAAATCTTTATTTATTATCTTTAAAGCGATAGCTATATTTTTGAAATTTAAAATAATGATTAAAAAAAGTGAAGAAGGGAGTATTAAGATTCGAAATGAATTTTTATAAAGGCCCTATATTTTAATTTTGGGCCCTCAAAATCAGGACCCACCTGATAACATATAGTTAAAATAACAAAGAAAATAAAAGAAAATCAGGGTTAGTGGGAAATATTCTAAATGGCTTTATAACTATACTTCACTAAGTATATTTAATTTCATGATATGATTGGAAAATATTTTGGGAAAGAAAATGGAGGAGGCAAGCGGCTCAGAACAAACCAAACCAAACAATTTTAGGGATCCAAAAGCCCAAATCAGTCCCAAAAACACTAGCAGTCTAGTAATTTGGTCTATGTAATTTTGTTTATTTCTTGGAGTACACTGTTAAGCAGAGAATACTTAAACAACGATAAAATGGCCAAGAGTCCAGGACTAGGACAAGGCTACAGTTGGCCATTCAGCTCACGTAACATTATGGTCATTCGGTCGACAATTGTATGGTCATTCGGTCGATAATTGTGCAACTCGAAAGACGAATTTGCATAAATTAAAATTTCAGTGTCAACTTTTGATAAATTTTGTGGATAGGAAATTGTCATTTTTCAAAGTGATTGGATCACTTGCTGCAACCACATGAATCTCTATGTTTCAATACCTCTTTTACCCTATTCTTTTATCAAATACATGTACATTTTTTAGGGAATTGTCGATGTAATCCGAGTAAATATAATTTAATGATACTTTTTGTACCAAAATAACAATTTAGTCTATATCTCACATTGTACAATCTTCCACTTTCCAATATTACAACATTTTTTTTTATCCAACATGCTTCTACTAATGTATACACACCTGACACCTTCACATATCACCAATAGAGAAAGAACAGCATTTGAATTTGAATAAAAAAGAAACCCGTTTTTTCTATGGAGACATCCTTTTATGAAGTAATAATTGATTATCATTATGACACTTTTATATTTGGATTTACATTTCCTTCTATTAATTTAGACCTCCTTGTTGATGATCTTGTTTTAACACCGTCGTCATGCCTTGTAGAGGATGTTGTCTCGGACTTTTTTTTCTTCCGTCGTAGCTTCTTAGGTCTTGGAGGAATGACCTCTGTAGATGATGCTTCTTTACCAACTACCTCCGATGTTTTGGATTGTTGTCCCTTGGATTCCAAATCTAATAAAAAATCATGAAAGTATACAATAATTGTCAAATAAAGTATGATAAGAAATTATATTCACCTTATTGTTATATATGGATTTGGAGTTAATTTAACATACATCAACCTACTAAACCTAATTGAATAAAAATTGAAGATTTCAGAAGGATAAACAAAAAATTGCACTCCGATCTATTTTTTCTGTTTAATTCCAATCCAAATAGAGCACAATAATAGCTAAGGCAATTAACTAGAAAGTGAAAAGATACTCATTTTGAACAAACCTTTAGAGGACAATGGTTGAAGACTAGAGCCAGAAGCACCAATTGACGATAATGCGAAATTAGGCCCCGTTTCGAATTTTCCCATCTATATATTCAATGCATATATAACATAAAGTAATAAGTCAAAATTATTGTTGATCGATGACGTATATATCTATTCATATAAATATTTCTCAAAATGTTTGTCCAAACTATTTATATTCTTTAGCAATTTATTAATAAATTAATCCAAATAAAAACAATTTCTCTACATAAAAATAGATCTTATTATTACTTCATATCAAACATATTTTTTTTTAAAACTTGGATATGGCCTTTTACATACCCAACTAGGGGAAGTACCGGGAGCAGCATCAAAACCAATATGTGCCACATGCTTTACGTCTGTTGGACAACCAATTTGTATCTCATTCTCCTTCACAACTACAAGAAACAACAAAAGCATACATAATTATTAAAAGCAGGTGACGAGTGAAATAAATCCATAGAATGAAGTTTAGAAATGAACAAAATTAAAGATGCGTGTGTGATGTGATAAAATAATTGTTTCACCAGGATTAAAATTGTAAAAAAAGAAATAATATTAATGGTAATATATAAAACGATGATGTCATAATATAATAATAATAATTACCAAATATTTGAGTAATGAACTTATTGAATCCCTTACGAAGCCCCATCTTTGTTCCAATGGGAAAAACAACTACAAGCCAAATTTGAGTCCCTTCCCGAAAGAGAGCGTGGTTTCCTCTCCTGTCCAAAATCCCCCAAAATAAAGAAATAAAGAAATAAAGAAAATGATCTATAAGGAGTTGATGTCAATGAATGCATTTTAAGTATCTTTTTCTCTTAGCTTATTGCTTCATAACAACAACAAATGTAAGATTTTCTATATCTTAAGTTGTTTTCATTATATTAATAAGTTAATAAACAATGTAAACCAAAATAGAAATAAAATTAAGAAAGCACATATATTCACCTTGATAATGCAAGAAAAAAAATCTATAAGATCCCAGGGAAAAGAAGAACGAAAAGAGAGACTATTCCTTCACTTATTTCCGAATTCTCCATTTTCATTGAGGGAATGCTGATATATATACATGAACATATGCACAAAACAATAAAAACAAAGGCAATCAGGGCGGAAGATCATCAGAGCTACCTTATTAGCTTATTGTTTTTTTAATCACAAATCAAAAGTATATCAATCTAAGGAATTCTATTTATTTTGCGATTTTAAATCGTCTTATATGAGATGTTGTCAGATGTAATGATGAAGAGGTTTGTCAAAAGAGGGGTCCAACAACATGAAAAAGATGACATTGTTGGAAGAAACATAATGGGATAGAAAGAAATGGACAACCATGAAACCTCCTAAAATAAAGGGGGTTATTTTGAACAGATTGCCTAGGATGGATAAAAGAATTTTTTTAATTATGATAACAAGTTGGTGATATATGCATCCTTTTCTTATAATTTTGCAATTATTTCTCAATTTAATAGGTACATTATTATAGGTATATGTTTTATTATAGAAAGCAATGAGTAATTAGCTAACACCGTAATACATATTTTAGGTTAGGTAACGTTGTTTAGATAACGCTTTTTTCATTCGCTATCTAAATGGGTACCTTACATAGCGTATACCAATCCAAAAATTGAAAAAAAAAAAGAACAAAAGAAAAAAAAAAGGTTAGATAGCGCAAAAAAAAGCTATCTAATGAAGGCTTTAAATAAGCGACACATTAGGCGCTATTGCAAGGTAATAAAATCGTTGTAAAATAATTAATTGTAGATGGTGGCATTTAAAGAGCTCTCTTCGCAAAAAGTGTTACATAAAATAAACACATTATAAATAATTAATTATTAGATAACGCTTATTAAAAAGTGTTACGTAATAAAATCATTGTAAATAATGAATTATTAGATAGCGCTTTCAAGAGCGCTATTGCAAAAAGTGTTATGTAAGAAAATAATTGTAAATAATTAATTATTAGATACCGCTTTCACGAGCGCTATTGCCAAAAGTGTTACGAAGAAAATTATTGTAAATAATTAATTTATTAGATAATAGAGGTTAAAAAATGCTAAATAAGGTAACTTTCAAATAGCGTTTATTCACTATAAGCGCTATTGAAGTAGTATTTGGTAAGACTTGTACCTAAAAAAATTTGAATGTGTTTTGGTTAGATACCTTTATCTTTCCAATTGGGAGTTGCAGTGTAAATTCGGTTAAATTAAAATTTCCATTAGTTTTTCACTTAAATATTATATTCATAAATAATACTTATTGCTTGAACTTCTAATATTGCATTGTTTGTTTTTGTTATCTATATACTCAATTAAATAATGATTATTTATATTTCTTGTGAACTAATATTTGATTTTAAAATGTATTTAATTTTTAAGTTAAGTCAGCGATGAGTGAGTGGAAAAAGAAGATTATGGGTGACATAGAATGGAAGAAGAAGAAGAGTAGTCTTTTGTACGGAGGATTTCATTATATTATTGTTAGCTATGACATTATACTATGAATTTTATGATATTTTCGATAATGTTACTTTTAAATTTATTATGTTAGTTCTTTGGATTTGTTATTTGAAATTTGCATGTATTACTGTTTGAGTTAATTGATGAATAAAGTTGCTTGGTTATTATTAAACTATGTTGCATTCATTAAGTTAGAGATGTGGCATTATTGTTAAAATCGTTTTTATTAAGCAGAAAATAAAAATATTCATGGATTATTATGGGTATAGGAAATATATAAAACTCAATAAAAAAATATAATTAAATGTTAGAAAGCGCTATATAAGCTATTGATGTTAAATAATTGCTTTATATGCTATTTATCACCAATGTTCTGTCAGCATGCGTTATTATATCTTGTCTGATATCAGCTTATGAAACTACAATTATATAAGCTTGGCGTATGCTTAAGTATCGAAACCTGATGCTTTCAAAATGCTTTATATAACTTTAGCGTATCTGATATCAGCTTCTGGCTTAGAAAACTATATAACTTAAAAGCTATTTATGCAGTATGTCGAAACTACAATGACTTTATAAGTTATATAATATAATCGCTATATTAGTGGCACACTTATATAGCGCTTTTTAAAAAGCATATCTAAACTACATGCTTGATGAATTATGTAGCGCTTAAAATAAACTCCCCAAGCCATGTTCAACTTTCACCAACTAAAAATTATTTTTGCAAAACTCCATTTTAAAAATATTAAGGTCGAACTTGTAAAATGTCCTTCTCCCGGTCATTAGGGCGTTGGCAGGTCACTTTAAGTAAGGCGGTGATCTGCCTCTCATTCAATCTCTTAGAATACCTCTGGCCTTCCACAACTTTGCAAACCTCCAAATATTATACAGGGCATAAGATCAGGGAACATAAATGTGAACTTTTGCGACACAAGAGATAAATAACAACCTCCAGGTAAATAATTTGGCCTTTGTTGATTGCCAACTTGTAGGCACGACAATTGATGTTGTACGTGTGAAAGCTGCTTAGCGTGAAAGTCCAGAGCGTTACGTTAAGAAAATACTTTGGAGAAACGAAATGAAGGGATTACAGAGTGCTTGGCAGAGAGTAATTAATTCATTTTAGGCGGGTAGTGATATGATGACTTTCTTGGAGAAAAAGTAATTCATTAGAGTTTATTTGTGATATATATAAATCTGCTTTTTTGTGTAGTATTTTTGTGTGTGTGGTAAAATCCTTGTGTTATTTAATTTCAGGTATTATTTTCTTTCGTTTTGTCGTATCTGAATTAGTGGTATATAATCTGTGGTTTGTTGTTGATACATCTTGAATGGGATACGAGTTATTGTCAGGTGGGATTATTGATAATGGTGTGGGATTACTGCTGATTGATATTAGAGCTTGGTTGTAAGCAGTGGATGATGGATACCTAGTAATTGGTATCGAAGCGGGTTTAATTCGGAGAGGGCGTATGGTAGGTTGAAAGATGAGGTGTTGATCTGATGTATGTGCTGTGGTAGGGCCCAGTGGTGGAAGATGAGATTGACTTCTTGGGTGTGTTTAGAAACATCACGGGGTTATCATTTGGAAATTTCTTGGAGAAATTTCGTCTTGAATGAAGGTCCATGGAAATTTGTGATATGGGTGATGTGAAGGCGGCATCCCTTGAGGTTATCACTCGAAGATCTTATCGGGAAAAGTCATCTGGAAGATGGAGGATCTGGAGGAAAATTGTGACATGGGTGATCGTGTTTTGATGATGATAGCTTAGACTTGAAGCGAGATCGGTGTACAATCGATAGGTGAAAATCGACAAAAGGGTTTCTTGGTTATTAAAATAGTTGTCGTGGGTGACGTGAAGTTTCTTGGATGTTAGAAAGGGATATTCTTGGTAAATTCGTGTTGTGATGCTTAGAAGATACTACGGAAGTTTTGGAAAGCCACGAAAAGGAAGCGGGTTTGTATTGGAGGTCGGGGCAAGTGCCAGCTGAGTAGAATCTGTGAAGCTTCGTTTGGTGATAGGTTCACCGAATGAGGCTTGAGGAGGTTGTTGCTCGAGGTCGGTTATGAACTTTGTCTGAGTTCTGACACAGTTTGTGTTGCATGAATCATCAAAGTTAGCGTGATGGTTAAAAATCGTTGTGAGGGGTGTTTCACCTCAGAGATTTCTTGAGTGAAGAAAGGAGATGTTACGATCAAATGTCGAAGGTCGATGGTGGATCGAGTGGGAGTTGTCGACACGGAAAGGAAAGAAGAAGAGAATTCGTTGATACGTCGAAACTGGAGGTTGTTCGAGGTGCACAGGATGAAGGTCAAGAAGATTTGGTAAAGCGAGAACATGATTATTTGAATGTGAGTAAAAATTCCAACAAGGCAAATGTTTTCTTGTAGCCCCGACGGTCAGTTGGTGGCGTTCAATGATGTGGGATTGGTGAAAAATCGTTGAAGTTAGGAATCAGCCGATTGAGAGTTCGGAGATGATGAACTTCATGTAAAGGCTAGCTAGCAGTTGAAGTTTGAAGATGGTGATCGAAGTTTAGCAGTAGGAGATTGTTGTGGGTGTGAAGCCTAAATAAGTGAAGAATCGGGATTGATACAGAGGCATTACGTTTAAGAAAATACTTGGAGAACACGGAGAAGGATTAGAATGCTTGCTTTGAGAGAAGTAATTAGTATTACCTTGTAGGCGGGTAATTGATGTGGTTTTTCTTGAAGAAAAAGTAATTAAGCATAGGTTTATTTGTGGCACATAAATATCAGCTCTTTTGTGAAGTATTTTTGTGTGTGGAAGCACTTATGTCTGATAATTGGTTTGAAATCAGCAAGTTAGAACCTTGGAGGTTTTGTCTTGTGCTTTAGAATTATAGAGAGTTTATCATAGTGCTTGGTAGGAGTTAATGAAAAATTAAATGAAGAGATTCGAGAAGGCATAATAGGAGATTTGTGCGGTTTCGTGTGAGAAAGCTTGTCCCAGTTGAGAAGGTCGTAGAATATGGTTCTTTGAATCACAGCAATCTTCGTGATATTAGTAGTGAATATGCGGCGGAGTTGGATGTATCTTTCGCGTTGAGGGGAGGCCAGAGTAAAATCGCTATGTTGTTTAATTTTACCGTTATTTACAACTGTTTATTAAATATACGAGATTAGTGGTATATCATCGATTTGATTAACATTTGTTGTATTTAGATGAGATCGAGTTATTCTTGAGTATAAGTGCTCAATGATATAGGATTCTAGCAATTGGTATGATGAATCACAAATCCATAAGTTGCTGGAAATAACAATGGATTTCATTGTACCTCTTTCATCAATAGCGAAACTGCAATGAAGATGATAAAATAGCATTGGACAACATAAGAATAATGCAACATGATCTTGCTACACTGCATCTATAGATCAATCATATATTAAGTTCCTGATAGAGCCATACGTTTATGATAAAACAACACCACATTGTTAATGCCAGATTGAATGAAACCCTTACGCGAGCTCCCATGTTGCCTGAGATGTCAGACCAGATATACGGTATTTCCTTCGCATATTACCACGATGAGTAACCTCAACCTTCACACCCCTCAATGCTTTCTTGATCTACATATTAATAATGCAACAAATCAGGGGTCACCCACAGCAAAACTAAAAAACTGATAATCTTCGAGCATTTAATATAGAATAGTTGCATCATAAAATTATTGTCATTGGGAAATGAAAATCCAAATTGGTGAGTAAAAGGCTCGTTGAAATACAATTTTGTGCATTTGGTCAGCATCTTACTTAATGGCCTGGATGATACATCCTTGTTCAGAAGCTGGGAGACAAACTCAATTACAGGAAGGGGCTCGATAAAGGCAGTCGAAGACTGTCACCATATTAATTTGGGGACATATAGTCATGAAAAAAGCAACACGGACAATTAGTTTAGGTATGCAGATTGACTAACCGATGAACATTACCTGTCAATATTGAGAGACAGCCCCATCTGGGTGGGACGAATACTTTGATAGAAACCACGCCAGCTTTCAAGTCCTTCACCCAATGGTTGCCGCCTTCCCAAATTTGGCGAATAGAATGAACGGCCCACTGGACAATACCTCTAATTGATGAAATAAAACTTAGAATAGAGATCTACATATATTAAATAAACGAAAACATCGTAAAACATATCCTTAAAGAAATATACCGTGACGTTGGAGTTGACGGAGAACAATGTCTAGAACATAGTGCTTCTGTGGTGCATCCGCCTGCTTCCTGGACTTATTCCCAAGTGATGTAAGTCAGCACAAGCTGCAAATTTGATCACAACCTTGAACTCTGCAAGATAAAGCATCTCGCTCATACGAATTTGTAATCATGCAGAATATGAAAACACGAAAAGGCCATAGAAACCTTATAACTAAAACTCTCTTGGCACCTCCAGGTCCATCTTCATCATCAACAAGGATGATTTTAAACTCCTTTGAAACAAAGGGGAGAGGTCCAGCGGTATAGAGACTCTTTCTCCCATCATAAACAGGCAGGCGTCTTCCAAGATATGATTCTCGGTAAAGCCTAACTAATTGTTCCATCACAGCACGGTTAACACCTCGAGATGAGACCTCGGGAGTGATAGATACCTAAAAATAGAAGTATGGGACCCCATATGAGATGCATTTCAAATAAGTAAAACAGGGAAGAAACGACAAAGAGCATGTACTGGTACCAAAGTAAAACATACATCATAGTGGTGGAGATCCTTGTCTGGCAGTTCAGCAAAGAAGTGATTTGCCTTAACGATGCACTTAATTCCAGTGCTTCCTTTTCCAGGTCGAGATGGAAACCTCATTGATTTGCTTGATGCAGGTATTATAGACTGGTCTGTAGCAGTTTCAGGCTGAATATTCAATTGATGCATCTGTTGTGGCACTTGAGAAGCTACTGGCTCGGGCGATCGGGATGAAGAACCAGCCTCCATCGGGATCCCAGATGATTCCTCATACTGCAAAGGCTGAGTTTCTGATCCAGTTTGATATGGAGACTGACTTGCTTGGTGCAGCTCGGAAATTAGTAGCCTGGCAGGCCCACTAAATGAAGGTGCCCCGCGGCCACCTTCCATGCCCCCACGACGCTGGGGAGGTGGTCCCCGTTGATACTGCTGAGGATTGAGGCCACCTTGGTGGTCCTCCCCTCGTTGATACTGCTGAGGGCTCCGGCCACCTTGTTGGTATTCAGGACCACCACCGTAGTAATGCTGGGAAGAAATGCCTCCACGCTGGCCTCCTCCACGGCCCCCGCGGCGTCCACGTTGAGGCCCTCCGCCTCTTCCTTCCCCACTTTGGTATCCTCCTTGTTGCTGTGGATACTGCTGAGCTTGAGGGTCCTGAGAACCACCACCAACAACAACAACATACCTCCCACCTAACGGTGCCCAGTTTGATCTTAGGAGGGGGCCATTTATCGCTTAATGAAATCGTTTTAAAATGTGTTGTGTCTCGTTTAACTAGAATAATATATTAGTTAATTCTAAATAACTTTTATTATTTAAAGAATGATATATTAATATGTGTCATATTTTTATTCATATACTCCGTATAATTTAATACTAAATAATTTTTGATATTTAAATAGATTTGAGTATGTACTGCTTTATCAATACAATATAAATCAATAAATAGTCATGATTGTTTAGTTATTCTTGAATTTTTTAGTACTTCAAAGCTTTATTACTTATAAAAAATATTATATTAATGCATATGTAAGTTTATAAATATCTTAAAAATTTAACATTAAACAACTTACATTATATAATTAAAAACACATCTGATAATAAATAATATATTAATGCGCGTTTAAGAAAATAATTTTATTATTTAAAAGTATAATATTTTAATTATATGTTGTACTCATATAATATTTCGTATTAAATAATAGGTATTTTATACTTTATTTATACATGTGAATACTTTATAAAGAATGATATGTTGTTAACAGATAACATGACTCGATGGTTTGTGTCTTTACCGTTAAAAAGAGGCTGATGCTTGTCGGTCTGAAATCTTTCTTGTAGGTGCTTAAAAGCGCAATTTGTGCCACCATGACTATTTTGATATATACACATTTCCGTCTTATTGTTTCTGCTTGATAATTTTTTATTATAACAATAAGCCATGCTGTCATGAAATAACAATTAGCTAGATTCGTATTAGATATTCAAAAGTTTAATATAGCGATTGATCCGTATATATTAACATCATAATATGCTAAGTTGATCTAATTGATTTCATCCTTGAAATCCATTCGTTCCGTGAGTAATAATGCTTTTTTATGTTTATGTTGTATGAAGAATAAAGAATATAGTAAATTAAGTAACAACTACATAGCCTGATGCAAAGTTAGCGGCAAATTAAAAGTGAAACAAACTAATTCTCAATTTATGATTATATAGTTTTATTTTATTGTAAAAATGAAATTTATGGATCTTACATTATATAGTTTCATACGTACATCTATGTATATGCATATGGTAGAAACAGATAGGTGATTAGTAGAATCTTAGTGGTTGGAAATGTTGTGGAAGTATAGAAAGATTTTGAGGGTTTGGTAAAATTTGATAAATGTGGGTAAGTTTATAAGTTTAGCAATTAAAGTATTTTGAGCGATTATATTAACTACTTAATTTTAAAACGGTATATAAAACTTTAGGGCCCGTTTAAAACTGGCATGAAGTAGATCAGTTTTAAGCGATGCTTAAAATAAACGGTCTTGCGTGGCGCATGCGGCTTTCAGCCCAAAAAAGGGGTCGTGGTGGTGGGGCAATATGATGTTAATGGGCCCTTCGAGGGAGCCTGGTTACCGTTAGAAGGTGGGCCCGTCGGCCTCATGTCAGGGCCCATCCGGTTCGATCCTTAACAGACGAGGCCGTTCTTCCTTGAACCCGACTTGGTTTATGTTTCTAAATTTTTATGTAGAATTGAATGCGAGATACCTTTCGATAGTCGACCAAATACAACGGTAATTGCTCCACTAAAATGCAGGTCGTACATGAATAACAAAAATTACTCAATAGTCGATTCTACTTTTGTCGAGTTATAGGAAATACATATTCCAAACTAGAGAACACAGTCGAATTCGAATTAGAATTCGGTTCGGTTCGGGTTTGGGCATTTTTGGAGACGAACCGGCTTTAATTCGATTCGGATGAGATGGGCAGAAACCGGTTCGGTTCAGGTCGGTTCAGGTCATCGGTTCCGTCGGTTCGGTTTCCGGATACCGGTTATTTCGGTTCGGTGATTCGGTTTTTAGGTTCGGTTCTCGGTTATTTCGGTTATATATATATATATATAATATTTTAATTTTTTAATTAAAAATTCAACCGAACCCGAACCCAATTTTTTCGATTTTTTATTTTCGGTAGAAATCGGTTAGGTTAATCGGTTCCTCACGATTTAGTTATTTTCGGTTCGGTTCGAATTAGTTGGTTCGGACTTTATTTTGTTGTAAGTCTATTCGAGCCATACAGATATTAGATAACCGTATTAACTCTTTCGTAATTAAATGAAACAAGCAAATCGATTGACTGGTCGCGTAGACTTTGTAGCGGATGATAAAAAAATTCCTATCGTGAGGTAGTCGTGGCAAGCAGACGGGCCGACCCGACCCATGTAACAAGCAGGGCCGACCGCGTATGTTGAGCGGTCGGGCGAGACCCGTCAGATTAGCAATCTTGGGCCACCACTGTTCGATTCGAGGCAGGTATCGGGGGCGGCGTGAGTGCCGTTGAATTCTGGCGGTACGCGTTTGTGTCTGGCGGTATGCGTTTAAAGTAGCGGTACCCGTGTCGCATGCCGGATATATAGCATTCTTTAGCTTGTAAATGGTATCTGGATTTATGCGATTAATGGTACCACGTTAAAATCGGCGGTATTTTTTATGAATTTGTATGATCGGCCAAGGTGCCGGGTTTAGATTAAGCGGTACGCGTTTGGTGTAACGTGTGGATTTCATCTAGCGATTTTACCGTTTTGACCACACAAACCGTCCTACGTTTCGCAAAACTTCAGGTGAAGGAGTGCATAAAGGGGGCAACACGCCAGCCGTTCTATGGCTATGATCGTTCTTACTTGATACCAAGAAATAGAACTCATTTCGAGCTGATTCTGATATTACTTTGGCGGTTTTTGGGCTTGTTAAGATTCTGATCAAGTGAATCGAAGCGATCTTCGCTTGCTCCATTTACGATCCGGTATTATTTATCAACTTTTATAAATTTTATATTTGTTCTTCTTAATTAATGGCATCAGCGTAACCTTGGAAAAAGTATTCAAAGTGATAGTGCTAGTATGTCAGTGATTTTGTTAATTTAGATGATGATGTGTCGTATGGATGAGCTAAAGCATTAACTCTGTCCCAGTGCTACGGATACTGCGGTAAGGAGAAAAAAAACTTCATGGATTTGGAAATATTTTTCTTGAGACGCAGGAAAAACAAGCGGCTTTGTTTAAATTGGCAAATGCTGTCATGTGAAAGGGTGAGGGTAAAGGGAGCAGGTCATGCTGGCAAACTAACTTAAGTGGTCGTAAGATAGCAAAGGCATTAGTGGGGAGGGTGGTATAAAGACTATTGATACTGGCCAGCGAAAAACTTTTTTTTTAGTATTTTGGCATATAGGATTGAAGCCCATGAAATTTTATGTCAGTGATTCTTTTACTTTTAATCGTTGTGATGGCGTTTATTAATGGATTGAAATATCGTTAATCCCGGCAATACGTATCCGCCGATTCTTTCTGAAACTATGTTTTTAAATAATATTTTAAAAAGTGAGAAAAGATCTTGTAAAATCTTCGTGAATTTGCCTTTATAAAATGTGTTTGTTAGTGATATCGATGTCTTTTGGATTTTGAGTATAATGTGTGTGTAATGTCGTTGGATTGATCGTGATTGGAGTGCTACGAAAGGAGAATTATATATTTTAGATGGAATTGCTAAACATAACAATATTCAAATTTCGGAAGGTATATCGCGTGTGCCCGATGATTACAAATGTTTTGAGACCAAGTTACTTGATTTCATTTGATGTCGTCCTCCCAATAACGTATCGATTGAAAGATTAAAGAATGCCTATTAAGCGAATTTTAGTGAACTTTTCATGTTAGATGTTTATGTAAATCTTGATTAGTTGCTAAAGATGGAATAAGCGTTGTTTGAGATAAGTTTATTTTACCCGATTAAATAAGGCCGTTAATTTTTGTTGTTAATAGGGGTTAGAAGACATGAATATAAAATTGGTTGAGGCTTCGGAAAGAAGTTTAAAAATTAATTTTGGATTGTGATACTAGATGGAACTCATTTCACGATCTACTAGTTAAATGCGTATATGTATAAGGATGAAATTATAGCATTTTATGAGATCGTACTCCCGTTGGTGAATATTATCCCCATTTCGCATATAATAATTGGAAATATTGTTATGAATTAATTAAGTTTCTTGACCCGTTTCGAATTATACTAAGTTTTTGACTTCAATATGAACCAAATATTCATCTTTGCTTTAGAATTTATCGTTAATCTTTCAATTCATATGACTAAACATAGAATGGTCATGTTGTTAGAATATGGTTAAATTATGGAAGACAAGTTTTTAAAATGTTTTCGTCACATCACATGGATATCACGATTGAATAATCTTGGATCCTAACGCTAAATTAAGTCATTTTAATTTACATGTGAAATCACATTATGAAGCATTAGTATCCTTTAATCCAGTAGAGTTTTGAATATTCCGAAAATGGAAAGATGGGCGTATATGTATAACATGTATAGCAAATAGCCGATTGAGTATGGAAGTAAGGCCCTTGTACCAGTAGTGGAACAAGTTTTAATATACTTGGCAGTGAGAGTTAGATCTGAGAAGTCAACATGATCCTTTTAGGAATGTTTTTACAATTCTTGGGGTAACAATCGATCGCTCATGAAGACACTAATGAGTTAACCCAGTATTTAACTACTAACTTTGAATTGAGTGATATATTGATAATAACCGCGATATATTGTGTGTGAAATGGTGGGCGGCTAGGAAGCGTGTTTCGGTATTGTCTAAGATGGCAAAAAAAAATATTTTCTATACATGTCAACAATAGGTAGTGAATCCGCATTTAGCGTGGCCAGCTCAATCTGTTCGAGCGTTAAAGACTTACAAGTTCGGCGATTGAAGTATGTGTTTGTATCGAGGATTAGACTGACATGGCCAAGATGGATGCAAGATAAGGATACCTTCGTGGAAGGAAAGGAAAAGATTTGTTCGACGATGCTGAGTGACATTGAAGAAATTCAAATAGATGAAGAGAAACAACCTTGATAGAAACTCTGTCAAACGAAAGAAGAATCGAAGATGAAATAGTGTATGATATTAGATTTGTATAGTTTTTATAATTTTGATTGAGTGTGTATGAAATTAATGTAATCTCACAGCCTTGGCAGTATAAAGCAGGGTGAAACGGCTCAATAATACAATATCTTTATGTTTGTTTTTACATTTCGATACGATTAAATGGAATTGAAGCGGTATACCATTGCAAAATTAATGGTACCCGTTATACTTAAGCGTGGTGCGTTAATGAATAACGGTACAGCGTTTAGGTTATTAAATTACGTTTAGATATTGTAAGTTAAGCATTAATTTTACCGTTTGGCCCATGGAGCGGCCTGCGCGTTTAACTTCAAAATGGGTTATACATTACGTAAGTTAAGCATTAATTTTTGAAACGGTACCACGTTTATATGAGATAAGGGTTGCGATAGAAGCGACTTTTGAACTTCATTTTAAAATTATTAACATAATTTAAATGTAAAATTCTCCATAAATTCTCACAAATTCTCCTCCAATTTCTTAGATCTGACATATAAACTTATTTTATACTCTAATTTATGATATATTGTTTAATTTATAAAATGACACCAAAAAACAACAAAATAAGGGACAAGAGGGGGCCTGTCGTCACGTGGAGGAAAAAGAGGGCAAAGAAAAGATTAAGTAATTGAGGGGCGGAACCCCAATCACGAGGAGGAGCATGAGGGAAATAGAGGAGGATGACCACGTGGAAGTGGGTGTGGTTGAGGGGAGGAGCAAATGCACGACAAGGTGTACATCTCGATGAGGCCTCCAGTGAGCAATTCTGGGTAACCTCGTGATAAATACCTAGAAAATGCTCAATTAGCGAATATTTGTACATTTAGTTGTGAATGGTACCCGGAAATTATGTAGTTCAATTTTATAAGACTATGGGTATGGACCGTGAAATTTGAACTAGATAATGGTGACCTATGATAGGCTTAAGTTTTAATGTAATGGTGTTGAAGGAATGATTACGGAGGAGGATCTTATGAATGAATTTTTATAACTAGACATGAGGGCGATAACGATGAATGTATAGAGGATTATACAGCTAGGGGTGGTCTAGTGGCCAATTAATAGCGGATTGTGCTAATAATGGCAATAATAATCATTAGAGCCCAAAACCCTAAGTTAGTGTATAAATACAATCTGAATGGGGGAAGTTTGTATCAAAGGTGGTCGAATTTTGTTTCGCCCAATCGAACCACCGAACTTAGCGCTTGATACAAATGATCGCAACTTGGGCGCTTCTTGACCGTCTGAAAGGATGCTTACCCAGGTATCACCGAAACACATTTTCCATCACTTAAGAATAAAGGCGCCTTATTATGGCATGATCTTTTATCCGCATTTGTTGGTTAGTAGGAAAAATGTGCACATCTTTGGGTGTCGGAGTGAGGTTAACAAGCGTGATGATTTCAAAAAGCCTCAATTTCTAAGTTTGAGTTTATTTGTGGGATATGGCGTTGAGATGAAGTGGGAGTCTCACGAAGCCATGAAGGAGGTTAAATGACGGTGTGGAACTTCTGGCAGTGCGAGGCTTGGAAAGCGGCTCAAGCAAGCCAGCAGAGAGGAGGTGGCACTTTGAAAGGAATTGTTAGATGAGATGGCCAGGGTTGCGTCGAGATATCGATGTCATGAAGGACCGGGAAAAGGATGATCCAACGAAATGGCAATCTTGAGGATCGTATGGCAGGATAGAGGCGCTTAACTAGAGATCATATGACAGCTTTCGCCACGACAACGGGTAGTTTCACCATCGCGCCTCCTGCAATTTATAGTTGAAAAAGAGCAAAGTGAAAGAAACGCGTAAGGTGAATGTGTTTACATATTGCTGTATGATGTTTTCCGTTTAAACAATATTTGTTATTTACGTACTTTTATTCGAAGTTGTTAATGATGTGAATGTTGTGAATGTTTGAATCATGTTTGAATGTTTATGATTGTTTAGCGTTTGAATGAATGAATGTCTGAATGAATGAATGTGTGTATCTGTTTGAATGTTGTGATTGCTGAAAAAGCTAGCAGCTTCTAACTTTTAAGCATTAGTGCAGATTATGATGAGCGATGCAGCGTTTATAAACGAAAATCTTGATATTTATGTATTAGCATTGGTATCGTTTCGTATGAAGCGATTAGCGATTAATATATTAGCATTGATATAGTTTCGTAGCGATGCTGGCGTTATCTGAGGCTAAGAGGCTCGGCGAGCGGATTCGAGGCAGAAATTGCCCGAGATATTATTGAGGCCGAGCCCAGGGCCGGGCTGAGGCGTCATGCGTCCGTGGCTGATAGCAATGAGGCTGGTTGTGGGCGCAGGTGAGCCGGCCATCTGAAGGCAGGACTGGTGGGCCGGGCCGGGTGACCTTTGAGGCTTAGGTTCGTTTCTTGTCCCCATCAAGGAATCAAAGTTAAATTTGTTTGTTCAATTATTGTTAAAAAGTTGCTAATTTTCAACACGCAATACTATTAACATTAAACCAACACATCATAAGTAAATGCTTTGTTGCTTGCGCTTATTGGCTTGTAATTTGCACCTCACCTTCTTAGAAGCGATAAATCGACTGTTGTGTTGTCATTTGAAGTAGTCCCGTCCATTTCACCTCTATATTTTTCACACTTGAAAACGAAATACAAAAGCGACTTTGAATCCATCCACAACATATTTTATCTATTTTATTTTCTTCCTTTATGATAATTGGTTTAGGACTCCATCAAAATTTCCATGTACCCAGAAGCAAGGGACACACTCCCGTCAGTGATCACGGACAGAGCCAGGAATTAATTATAGAATAGCTCAAATACACACAAAAAATTACGTTGGTCTAACTTAACAGAAAAAAAAAAGACCAGAACAGGCCAAATAACACATGTGAAAAAAACCAAAGGAAAATATAATATAAATAAGTCATTTTCTAAAAGTTTAAAAATAAACTGATCTATTTTATATATATATATACCTATCCTTTACTTATAAAATGTGTTCTTCAAACTTTTCATGTATTAATTCGCTTTATTATAATATGTTTATTGGTTTAAGCGTATGTTTAATAAAAATTTAAAAATGACTCGCTGACGATTCCCGATAATTAATAAATTAAGAAATTTACTACATAGCAATTGGCTTAGTTAGAGTTGCTCCTAACTATAGCATAATAATGTGTCTGATAGTTTTACACGACTTTTCGTATGTATGTTATTAAATATATTCATTATCAATAATTTAGGTCAATTATGAAAAATATTCGGCCTTGTCTTCGCTGACGGATGAAAATATTTGATATAATAATAATATTGCCTTAGATTTTTTTTTTAATTTTATCATAATGCAATGAATTAGTCTGTTCATACTAAATTTTAGTGTATGATACTTATTTAATTATAAATTAAAAAATAATTTTCACAATCGAAATTACTGATAAAGAATATATATCTATGTGATATTTTGTATTAAATTTCAACAATTGAAATAAAAAAGGTGTCGAATACATATTTAATCTTTATACATCGCAATAGATTGGCCAGTTTAGAATTTGGATTTTCACCCAGTTAAATGTTAAATTCAAAATATTTTATTTATTGTCTAATCTTTGGTGAAAATTATCAAATAATAACTTCATTCTTTAATATTAACATTAATTTTATTCAAAATTAAAATTATGTTTATTGATGAATCGCCGTAAAAGTTTATCATTTTGAGCACTTAAATCAAGCATTACAATCATTTAGTATGGATGGAGTAATCGATTTGGATATTATATTTCAGAAATTTAAGTTTTTGATTATAATATATATAACATGTTATTTTTTATTAAATAAAAATATATTTATCTATAAATTATAGAATACAATAATTAGTTAGAGTTGAATTCAATATATGAAATGGAATTAAAAAAATTAAATGAAACGATCACTTATAATGAAAAGAGATTTTTTTTATAGATGATCACTTAAATTGAGACGGATGGAGTATTGATTAGTAATTACTAAACTAAATAAGATTATATTGTCATAATAATACTTATATTAGTTTTATTTATATGAAATATAGTGATCGATATTGTAATTTAAAAATACATGCATGAGTCATGTATATTATATGTATATAATTTTCATTATTGATGAGCATTCGATGTAGATGTCTGAAACTACATTTGAATGACTTACCACGACCTTTTATATTAAAGTTGTTATTTATGTCAATTTTAAGTTTTTTATATTAAGTAATATTAATCACATATATCTCTTATTCTTTGTTTAATTATAGTTGTGAATATTGAGAGAAATATAAAAGATAAAGTAAATTAAAAATAAGGGAGGAAGCTACTTTTCAATCAGCTATCCCGATAAGCGTAGCAATCGTCAAAATCTGCAAAGCATAATAGACAAAGTAAAAAATTCGCATTTGAAGGCATGGTGAGAAGACTAATCTTTTGACAAATATAAAATAATTATGAAAAGCTTAAAATTTCAATATTTATCTTTTGAGCGAGTTCATAATTAATTCTGGATGAAATAAAATAATGATATGCTTTCATATTATTTTCTTGAAACTATACATAATAGTTATTAATTTAGGCAATATAATTGTTAGAAAACATACCGAAGAATTAACATTGCTTTACTTAATATTTTTTTAGTTGAGACAAACTATTAATAATTTGAAATCAGTATGAGTGACTAACTATAGATAATAAAAAAATAGAATAATGCCTTTGAAAAAGATATATACGATAAAGAGGCAAAATAGTAAGCAAACGAAACGATATAGTAAATTGATGCGATAAAGATGATGAGAGGCGTGAAGATATCAGCTTTAATTAACAAATAAAAGACAAAAAGATGGAGAAATTTTGAGGATTTAAGTATGAAATTGAGCTTAGATAATAAAGTTTAAAATATGTAGAGAATATTTTTTTCGGATTTTACGGTTTAAATAGTTTTAGGAACTGGCGAAGATGCCTATATAGTTATGAGTATCGTTGGTGTCTGCTTTATATTATGCGTGATGTGTTGAATTATTCGATTATAGCCCCATACGTGATCTCGTAATATATGGACAGAATGTTTATAAAAGGTAAGGATGTGAGGAGACGTGAAGAGATGAGCATGTTTTATAAGGAAATTGATCTTTCTTTAAAATATATAAAAGTATATTTATTCGATAATTTTGTTTTTCTAACATAGGTTTATGTTCGCTTTTTTATAATTATATTTATATGATAATCGCGATATATGAAACTACTGTGATTTTATATTCGCATAATTATAATATGATACGGACCTTCTTACTAGTATTTTGAAAAATTCGGAGCTAGTCATGGCTTACTTTGACCTTTGAATAGCTTTGTCTCTTCGCTGATCCTTAAGTTCTGAAAATTATCTCTATATTTTTAATTCTTTTATGACCAACAAGTTTTAATTACTACACGTATCTAGTGTGCTCTCATATTCTCCCGAATTTTGAATGTAGTGTGATCTAATTAATACTCCTTTTGCTTGTGTAACATAAATACTCCATAATGAATTTTCAACGTTGATCTTTTACAGGATTAAAAGACACATACATCTGAGGTCCATACTTAAGTATACCTTATACTTTCCACCATCTCTGAATATTTGCAAGCAGCTATCTAAGACACAAGCTTTGAATTTTGATGAAACTTCCATTGGTTTCTTGTACATCATGAATTTTCATATACTCATTCTTCAATTAATTCTTGTACACCTTTTTGGTTTCACCATAGGCCAGCCTGAATTTCTATATAAGTTTTGCTTAGAAGATGGTAACTACACACAAAATAGCTCATACAAGTCGAATTTAGACACTTTGCTCTCTTCTCTACCACCTAATATACAATCAAATGGATTTTACAATGCCTCCGTAGGACAAAACGCTGATCAGGCCTATGCAATCGCGCTCTGCAGAGGCGACGTGCAGCTTGATACATGTCGCGTTTGTGTCTCAAACGCGACACAAAGGCTCTTACAAGAATGTCCATCTCAAAAATCAGCCATAGGATGGTATGATTATTGTATGCTGAGATACTCAAATAGCTCCATAGTTGGAACTGTGAATACTCGATATGTTTTATACATGAAAAACTCTCAAAACATATCAGATGTGGATCGGTTTAATGAAGTGTTGAGGACGTTGTTGGATGAGTTAAGAGGCAGAGCTGTGTACGAAGGCCCTCTCAGGAAATTCGCGACAGGGAATAAAACTCTCCCCGAGTTTAGGACATTATATGCACTTGTTCAATGCACACCTGATTTATCCGCAGATCAGTGCAGTAATTGTCTCATAAATGCGGTAGAACAAATCCCAAATTTTGTTAATGGCGGCAGAGGAGGGAGAGTTGTTGGACCTAGTTGCAACTTTCGTTATGAGGTGTACCCATTCTTCAACCAGAGTATACCTTTAGATGAACTTCAGCCCTCAAAGAGAGATAATAATTCCACCAAAATAATTGTCGCCATTGTTGTTCCCGTGGCTGGTTTTACTATAATTGGTATTGGTGTTTTATTGCTCATGAGAAGAAACCGAAAGAAGGAACCAATTGAACAAGTTGAGAGTAAGTTTGTAACTACTAGTTAGTTAATTTTATCTTTTATTGAAATAGAATAAAGAATACACAAAGGTGAATCTGATTATTTGGTGTAGCTATTGAAGATATCAGCACGGTGGAATCACTGCAATATGATTTTAACACTGTAAGTATTGCAACGGGTAACTTCGATGGCTCTAATAAGCTTGGACAAGGTGGATTTGGTGCTGTATATAAGGTGAGGTCTTAACAGAGAATGTTTGAGCAAATCCATCTTGATTGTGTGCGATGATGAATGAGGTCCTGAATTAGGTTCATCTTGCATTAGAGCCACGTTTATTCACCATGCATAATTACTTTTGGCTAGTATGCCTGTTACTCATCAAGCAATCTCTCATTACTCGAGAATAGTTGCTATCTCTAAAATTGTAGCCTACAAGTATTGCTACTGTTACTCAGTGAAAGCAAATGTACCATGCAAAAATTTGAGACTCATGGAAGACAATCTATGTCTTGCCCTTACAATTCTTGGTTTTGTCATGACATACTATTTGATACGTATAATACAGGGATGCCTTCCAGATGGACAAGAAATAGCTGTTAAAAGACTTGCCAAGGATTCAGGACAAGGTGATCTGGAATTCAAGAATGAAGTTCTATTGGTGGCTAGACTTCAGCATAGAAATTTAGTTAAACTTCTCGGCTTCTGTCTGCAAGGGACGGAGAGGCTTCTCATCTACGAATATATGCCTAATGGAAGCCTTGACCATTTCATATTTGGTAATTATTTGAATAGGATCAAGAGTTTGAGGAATGAATTCTCTTTTTTAATGGTATTGTTCGTTCTATACTTCCTACGCCTGTTCTTACTTGAGATATTTGCAGATAAGGTTAAGCGCTCTCACTTGGAATGGGACAAGAGGTACAAAATTATAAGAGGGATTGCTAGAGGACTCCTCTATCTTCATGAAGACTCTAGGCTTCGAATCATTCATCGTGATCTCAAAGCAAGTAATGTTCTCTTAGATAAAGATATGAATCCAAAAATTGCAGATTTTGGCATGGCAAGGCTCTTTGTCTTCGATGAAACTCAAGGCAACACAAGTAGAATCGTTGGAACATAGTAAGTAAATTAAAATTCAGTAGGATGGCAACTTGCTAGCAATTGATATAATGTTGACATAACTGGGATGACATCTAGAGTTGAAACAATTTAACAAATCAACTATTGCAGTGGATATATGGCGCCAGAATATGCGTTGCATGGTCTTTTCTCACCCAAATCTGACGTATTTAGCTATGGAGTATTAGTCCTTGAAATTGTCCATGGACAAAGAAACAATCTATTCAGAAATGGGGATCATTTGGGTGACCTCTTAAGCTATGTAAGTCTAAAAAATTTCACTATATGACCAAATCTTGAATCCTCATACCATTTCAATAGCCTGATAACTTCAATATTGCCTCACGTAGGTATGGAAGAATTGGAGAGATGGAACAACTACAAATGCCATTGATCCCATCATAACATCCAACTCCGCATCAATACACGAAGTAGTAAGATGCATACATATCGGTTTACTCTGTGTTCAAGAAAATGATGCTACTAGACCAACAATGGAATCAGTTCTTCTGATGCTTAATAGCTTTTCTCTCACACTTCCAGTTCCATCTGAGCCTGCATTCTATATGCGAAGTGATGTCGAGTCTGAATTTTCGTTATTCTCTCAAGATCCCGAGAGTGATTCAAGAGGGCTCAAGTCAGAGCTCTTGTCTTAGATCAATTATGTTCGTCACTAGGTAACATAGGCTTCTATGAACTGAACTATATCCTCTGATAAGGCTTCTCTTTTACTTGAAGAAGAATTATGTAATCTAAACCATGCCATAATGACCAATTTGAAACCAGTCACTCTAATGGTGGGCCAAAAACAAGTTTCATTGCAAACATGACTCTGCAACTTCAATTGTGTTTCGTGAGCACAACAATGCACAGCTTGAGAGGTGTTGTGACCTGTGACCTACCTAATATAGAAACTTCTCTTTGCGACAATCTACCAAACAGATACCTTGTACTTGAAGACAGAGACTAGTTCAAAGTTTCAAACGACAACATTATATTGCAAGAAAATGTTTTGCCCCTCAAATCGAGTAGGACTTGACTCGACTCAACAATTATTTGCACGGGTTTCCATTCGACTTGACTCGGCTCAAAACCAGAAAAATAATAAGTATCTCAAACCATGCAAGGTTCGATTTGGACTCATTCAAAGCCTAAGGATAACATTATGATGTGCTACCAGACGAAAACCACATATTATGACTAGTCCTATCTTGATCTTCGTACAAACATTTCCAACTTCATAATTCGGCAATATCCTTAAACATGAATGTTATAGTTGGCCCTGATATGTATCAACTATCAATGCTTCAGAATCACACAAATATTAGAAGAAGAAATTATAAACAAGCCAAACTGTTCTCATTCAAGCTAGAAAGGAGAAGCTTAAAGTTTCAAGTAAGAGCATGTACTAGTGAAGAAGATAAACAGAGCAAAAGACGTGGTTTTTTGAGTATTGAAGAAGCTGGTCTTGTTGAAATATCAGGACTCAGCTCCCATGAACGCTTTCTATGTCGCCTAACGGTAAACTCTCAATCATAAATGTTTTTGTAATCTATTTATCAAGAATGTGGTATGATTTGAGAGTTTGAATTCTTGATGATATGTTAATTGGTAATGCAGATTTCATCTCTAAATTTATTGAGAGTGGTAGCTGAGCAAGAGGGCTGTGCCATTGAGGATTTAAATGCAGGCAGAGTATGTGATTGGTTCTTAAAGGATAAATTGAAAAGAGAGCAAAATTTGGATTCTGCAGTCCTCCAATGGGATGAGTCTGAATTCGGAATTTGATTTAAGTTTTGTATAATTCTTCATCCTTAAATGTTTTGATTGCTATATTGAGGAATAGTAAAAGAGCTCCACAATTGCTTAGGAATTATGTTCGTCTAATATTATGTTTTGTTCTGTCTTACACTAAACATCAAATATAGAAGAATATAGGATAAATGACATGATCAGAGGACAAATGAAATTCATCAGAAGCAAGAAGATTTATTGTTTCATAATTACTTCATACAAGTATGCCACCAGTATATATATATATAGTATCCAGTGCGTGATCTAGAATGAAGAATTAGCTCAGGCGCTAGCTTTCAACACAATCCCTACATTTACATGTACAAAACAAATGCAGACAACCCAATGCACATCTTCAATGAAATAGTTGAAGAGAAGCGCTTGTAGTGTTCGCCTGTAACATGTACAGAAACTAGCAACCGGGAGTTCAACACAGGCCAGTAAAAAGATGTGCATCTGTGAATGGAACCTAATACCCGGTAAAATAATTTACATTTTCTCCATTCCCATTAGAACATCTTCCCTCGGCCAAGTCTCTTCGTCATCTGAGGTAAAAAGGGCTGCTGAAATATCGGATAGATTCTTCCTGCTCATCACAGATCTCCGAATCCTTGATTGCTTTGGGGCGTTAGGTGCTTCAATGTCACTCAACTCCCCGTTATCAGCTGCACTCTGAAAACCAACAGTTTTCCTAGGTGTACTATATTCAAAATGCAATCTTTTCGAGATCATGGCCTGCAATACCATTTAACATTATCAAATCAGGAGTTCAATGATCAATAACAGTCGATTAAATAAGATATGATGACTGAAAGAGGCTCCATTGCATCTTACCGCTTCTTTAATCGATCTTGATACATGATAGAGGCTCTTCAAATCGTCATGGTTTACACCACATAATACCCTAACCTGCATAAGCAAAAGGATATAATATTTATATCAGTAACTGAATTACAGACTAACAAGTTCAACATTAATCAACAATATAAAATTGCTCACCAATACATCTTGAGGCAAAGATCCAAGAGATGACTTCCCAGCAAGATCACTGCAATTGGTGTCCCTCTTCAAGGGACACTCATCAAGGCCACAAAAATCTTGTGTAACATTTGTTAAAGCAACCCTTTTTCGCCCAAATGAAGTACTCCTCACAAGCCCATATCTATAGGCTTCATTTGATGTTGTCCCAAACGCCATTTTAGCTAATTATTCACCAAAAAATGAAACAACTAATCAGCAACAAAATTAATTCCAATCCCAAATGCAAAAATCAACCATATCTTATAGCTATCTTCATATCTACCCAAAGCAGTGTAAAAAAAGTTGAAACTTTAAGGAAAATTGACAAAATTAAAGCATACCCAAAATCTCAAATGTCAAATTTAAGCTAAATATGAAATAAAAATGATATTTATATGAGTTAGTTGTAAATGTGGTAGGTGATAAATAAGTATAGAATGATACAAAATGACCTTCAATCAGAATCCTAAAGTGTTGAGCAAATAAATTGGATTGATATAAAAAGGAAACAAGAAGCGTGTGAATTGACCAAAGCAAATAAACCTTTTATGGTAAGTACTAATGAGTAATAAGTAGTTGTACACTTGTACTTGATGATTCATTTATTAAAAAATGAAATTGTCATAAATGTATGATGCTTATATTATGTTTTGGATCGGGTGAATCGGAAATAAGTAAAATATTTAAATTAACATAGGAGAAGAGGAATCGGGATGAGAATAAATAAAATTATTTGGATCTGATATTTTGAAGGAGGAGAATGAGGTTGAATGTATTAAAATATTTGATATATGTTGTCTTTCCTCGAATTCTCGCTTGGAATTTGGGGAAAAATTATAGAAATGGAAGGGAATGGAGGAGGATGAGGGGTAATGAATCCTCCTAAGAAAATTAATCAAATGTATTCCCAAATAAGAAAAATTAATAAATTATTCCTAATTTTCCTTGATCCTTTTCAAAATAAATAAACAATTTAAGTAGAATATTGAGGTCGGTTTAAGAGATGTCATCTACCAACACTTCCTCCGGTATCTTATGTTCACCTCTAAGGACATGAACCAATTGCTTTTCATCACTTTCAAAAATGATCCTCCTCCAATTATGCTTCCAAGCGAACTCAATCCCCTCTCTTATCGCAAGACACTTGGCAAGTAACGGAGACCCAACATGTGGAACTCGGACAAATTGAGCTCCCCAGAAATCTCCATGCTCGGCTCGTCGAAGCACACCAGCTGCACCAGACTTTGTCACCTCATTGAAAGCTGCATCAACATTGAATTTTAAGTAGCCCGCTTCTGATTTTCTCCATTTGTGAGTGTTGATGTCCTTGTGATCAACTCTTGCTGCAACTAATGTCTCCAGCCTGCTATTTGCTTCATTATAGTCTTCCAAATTTGCTCCCACGTCTCCCTTCTTCCTTCGAAAATGAGGGCGTTTCTTGCCTTCCATAAGAACCACAGAGTACAGACTATCGACTATCGTCTCTTGTAGGTAAGATATTATGCATACATTTCCAAAGGAACGATTTAATACGTGGTGGAACCTTTAATTGTCATACCTCCTTCCAACATTCTTCCGTCTCATGCCCCGAGCTATTACCTCCACACTAGCTCTTCGACCAAGCTCACCATTCCTCCTCATCTCCAAAGCACATTGGTAACCCGAGCGCCACATTTGGTGTAGTACCAAACTAATTTATCACGAGTGGGCAACCGATTTAAAGGAATGGCTAAAACTGATTCCAAAAATCCTTCGCACCTTAATAATAGAGACTACTTCAAAAAAACAAAAACAATAATAAGGGAATGGTGAATCAATTTTTAACATCAGGGTTTATTGTTGAAAATAGATACGATATTTTTGATAAGTTTAAAAGCGGAAAATGTTAGTGAAAATGTCAGCTGGGAGAGAATTAAAAGCGGCAGGGTGATAATGGTGCTTGAATTTTCAATAAACAAATGAATGATTTGTGTCTTAGTGGGGTATTAAGAGACATATGTCGGGTTCCACATGTACCACAAATGAGAATGGGGAATGGGGTAGGCTGAGAGGATGAATAGAGCTACAATTAGAGGGGTTTTTAAGCGTATGCAGTCTTTCTAAAAGTTTTGGGGGCATGTTGTTCTTCTTTCTTTATTTGATTAATAGTCCTGGATTTTCCTTGGGCGGGGAAAGTTCGTGAATACATGTTTTACAGGTAAGCCTCTTGATTTAAGTAATTTAAGGATTTCGGTTGTGGTGGTACAATGCGTGAGGTTGATAAGTTAGAGCACAGGAATCACAGAAATGTATTTTCTTGGGATATCACGAAGGATAAAGGTTATAGAACTTTGGGATAGATGAGGCGTATTGAAAGTTGTGATAAGTAGAGATGTTATTTTAATGAAAATGCTTCCCCACTCAACGACTCATAGCTTCGCTTTATTAATGATGTTAAATGAGGTGGAGCGATTGCTACAACAATACTAATCGACACGAACACTTTTTAGAAGCAGAATTTCATAAATTAATTATTATGTCGAAGATGAGATTACTTCAGTGAGGTGGAGAAGCGATGTTGTTCTGATAGTTCTCTGTCTGAATGTTTTGGATGATATGCGGATAACTCACGATTACTGTGTTTATTACTTTGATTCAATATTTACGATCGCGAATATTTTACTTTTGATTAATGCTTTGAATAGTATCAGCTTCACTTGAGAATAAGTAAGAACAATTAAAATCTGCGAGAGATATAAAAGATAACAATTTGAATAGATTGTAATTTTATTACGTTTTTCTTTTAATGTGTTTGAATCTCTTGAGTGTGATGAGCCTAAGACTTACAAAGAAGCTTTAAGGTCGAAATATTCCAATGAATGGATTGATGTTATGAATAGTAAAATGGAATCACAGAATTAACAGAGACTTGAAACTTGTTCTAAACCCCCAATTCTTTCAGGTGGTAGGCGTAAAGAGGTGGTTGTTTAAGATTAAGCGATAAGCGAAAAGGTTAGATTTAAGGCTAGGTTAGTAGCTAAGTATCAGCATTTTTTGTCTCCCCATGGTTAAGTTTACTCTTGTTAGAATCGTGCTTCTTTGGTGCTCGTTTTAATTGGGAATTAAAATAAATGGATGTTATTCTTGCTCTTACGTAGTGATCTTGACAGAATATTTATATCGTGCTTTGAGGGAGCTTTGTGGATCCTAAATTTCGATAATGTGATTGTTAAAAAGACATTGTATGGTTTAAAAGCGATCCACAGCGATGGAATATTAAATTGTGATTAAATACGGTCTTAAAGTTTAAGAGAAGCTCTTACGATCATTATGCGTACTTTAAGAATATAGACTATATTACACATATTTAACTTTGCTTTTATGTGGATGACATGTTGATTGTTAGTCCGTGTTTAAAGTCTATTGAGCATGTTCAAAAATAGCTTTGTGATAATTTACGATATGAAAGACTTAGGTGATGCTGAAAATTTTAGCATGAAGCATTATTAGAGGCAGAGAAAGAAATCTACTCTTTGTTTTTAAATCAAAGTACATATGTTGAAAAAGATTTTGAGTAAATTTTACGTAATAGATGCTAAATCGTGAATGTACTCTTCCTTAACTTTATTTTGTGTTAAGTAAGGATCGATGCTCAGTAAAAGCTAGCTCAATAATCTTGAAAAATATACCCGTATTCTAATGCTATAAGTTCATTATGTATCTCATGGTTGCCTTAGGCTTTGATATTGCGTATCTTGGTTAGTTCTTTGATAAAATATATGTCTAATCTGAATCACCTCATTCTGGAATGCTTTAAAGTGGTGCGTATTTGAAATCTCTAGTTGATGTTGGTTTAGGTTTACGAATATCGTGATGGCATTAAGTTAGTTGGCTATGAAATTTCAATTATGCTATATTAGAGATAATGAAAATCTACTGATTTATGTATTTACTTTGTATGGATGTTTGCATAAGTTGAAAGTCTATTTAACGATTACATTGTTTAAATGGAAACAGGATACAAGTATGTAGTTGTCATTGCGGCTTTTAAAGAAGGCATTTGGCTGGGAGCTTTACTGTTAATGCGAAGTGGTTTCTTGACAAGCGTGGTTGTATTTTTCACAATGGTCAATATTTCATTCAATTGATGGCAAAAATCATGTTTTCCGTGGAGTAGGACTAAACATATTGATGTTGATTTTATTATATTCGTTATATTGTTGAGGCATTGTGAGAGTTGGGCTCACTGAGATTTAATCGCTCATGCGGATAATAGTGCGAAATGCTTGGCGGTGGAGAAATTCATTGCATGTCGAAAAATTACGAACTTTGACGAGTTGATTGACGGTTAGTAACTAGAACTGTTGATGACCACTTTGGTAGGATTCGGTCCGCTTCAGAGACTTGGTTGTAGGTGATTTTGTCCGGTGCTTTTGGCCAACGATAGTATCTTTGTGTAAAACTACTTCCATTCTTTGTATTGACTTTGTGAGAGTTTACAAGTAATGGTTTGGCAATGATGAGGGTAAATGTGATTTCCGTGTTATGTCGAATGCGTTGCACTTGGTCAGGTGGAATTTGTTATAATCTATTAGCATGGCAAATTGGCGGCCGATTGTTCTTGGCCTGCTTAATAAGCTTGACCTAAGCTGTATATTATTATATATGAGTTGTAGCGACCGCCCCAGAATTGGGCCCATGAATAGTCATCAGCGCGAATAATGAGTTGTTGCTTTAGATTGACACTTAGAGGGGGGTGAATAAGGTTTTACGTTAAATTATTCCACTTTTTTTGAGTTTTTAATTTAGCAATGCGGAATTACTGAAAATGATAGAATATGTTCTAATGTGTGCTTGGAATAACTAGCTTCGAGAATGATTAATTCGGCAATAAAAAGCAGCAAAGAGATGATTAGTAATAATATAATGATGACTAAAGTAAAGAGTAAGGAAGAAAATCTGATACAAGTATTAAGCGACTTCGGTTCCCTCTTGCTCGACGTCGACTTTCCATTACTCGGGATTTTGTGAATGCTTAAGCTGACTGAAAATGTTTGATTCTGGCCTTGACAAGCTTCTCTGAGCTTTATTATCGAACACTTAGCACACCTTAAATGACAGCCTGTGGGATTTGACTCCCAATCGGCCCTGGGTGAGGAACGAAACAGCTCTTAGGATTTCAAAGTACTCTTCGGCTTTAGAATAGTAACCACATCTTTCGCGCAAAGTTTCACTCAAAACAATAAATGTTTGAGAAAGAATGGTGTCACCTGACTAGGAAGCTACCAGTAAAGATTATCATTAATAAATGTGAGAGTTATGACTTTGATAACAAACATCAAAAGAAATAAATGCTTTCAGTAGGTTTCAAATAGTTGCAAAAGTTGTTTGGAGTTTTGAAAAGGGGCTTATATAGTGCACAAATTTTGGTAGAAATTACTGCATCGTGACCCGTCGGACGGGGGGGTCTCGATGAGCCCTCGATGGACGATAGGCATAAAGCCCATTTGCAGTGTCGGAGCGACTTTTATCGAGAGGTCCGAGTGCCGTCGTCGGGACACTATCGAGACAGAGTGCCGAGGGGTCTCGATCATCGTGGCGAGACCACCGAAGAGATACTCGATGGTTCGTAATTAATAAATTCAAAATACTTGATCGTTTCAGTAATTCTCAGCAATGCCACCTTGTGATCGTTTAATGCGAGCAACTATGAATCAGTATGCCCAAGATTTGAAAGAACTCTGGGACCTTCGTTTTCAAACACAATTAAGTTTTAAAATGGCAAAAGTCTATACTCACAAATTTAAAAGCGACAAAATACTTAAAAAGAGTTTCCTTGGCATAAAAAGAAGAACACGAGCTCCTTGAAGGCTTGGCGTTTGTTTGGCTAAATGATGAGCCTCGAACTTCCCGATCAGCAATTTTAGCACTTGAACTTATTTAGGAATAAACTGAATACATGTTAAGCTCAGCGGGATTAGTTCGATTAAAAAATTTGTTATCTTCAAAAATAGGTTTGAATGGAATAAAGATTTATTAATAGCTCACTTTTTTGATGATAACAAATTGACTAAGGGAAGAAAATGTAAAACATAGCGGCGCTCCCTTGACATAAGATTCCCGATGTTTTCTTATGAACAAAAAGCATCCGTGGATGATATAGCGATGAAGCGCGATATAATAGCATGGCGCTTAGCGATAGATAATAAAAGCCTTGCAGCCTTGGTATTATATAAAAAAAACATCAACGTTGATGCGTAAGAGAACTAAACACTAAAACAAAAAACAAAGCATAAGTCTAAACATTCTCCCTTTGAGGTCATCCTTAAAGGGGTATAAAAAGCAAGTCGTAGCGTCGTAAACGGCGTCATAAATATAAGCATAAGCAAAGGCAAATTGGTCCGAAACCATCATAGTCCGCCCCGATTGATATCACCCGGGACCTCCGGCAGCTTGTCGAAAGAAGGATCTGCGTACCATCCGCGTCCTCGTAAATCATCAAGGATGAGTCTTGATCAATCGGGCGCCTTGAGTGTACTCGGACCATGACGCCGGTCTGTCGCCTCGGAGTACCGCCGTAATGTCGTCGAGTAGCCAAATACTTTTTGTGGGCACTTGACTTTTTCGTTACCATCGCCAAAACAAGAGAGAATTTCATGATTCACTTTCACCTTAATCTTTAAGCTTCTTGTTTTCTTTGATGATAATCCCACTTGATTACTTGATGAGCTTGTTGCACTTAACGTGTCGTTTAATTAACACACCGTGGATGCGAAATGTTTTACTCACCCTTCAGAGGAGCACCATCGCCACCATCATCGTCATCTCCCTACACATCGTCATCATCATCCCTCGTCATCCTCGAAGTCTCGTCATTAAATACGTCACAAGTAATCCGAAAACACCGGATCCTCAAAATTAAATGCACACCACTTTGAACCGTTTCTCCCCATAAGTGTTTGGATGGCGCTTTACATCTTCCACGGTTCGCGTCTTGCGGCTTTCCCAGCTTCCGCCCAAAGTGATTATTGTGATATGCGATAGTGCGAGTCGGAAGTAGTCCTTAGTGATTCGATGCGTTCCCCGGTCTTAGCGTACCGCAGGCACTTTTATCTATAAAGATTCGTAGTGTGTGTGATAATCCAGTAAGGGAAGGTTGTCGCGCCGTATTGCTTTATCGAATGCCGCGTATGGAAGGCAATGAAGAGTGGTAGATTTATCCGTTGGCGGCGAGAACTTGTAAGTCGGGAGTTCGCGGCTTTACTCGGATTCACATCATTTTGAGAACCGGGAACGGCGACTTGACACAGGTGTTCCTGAGCACAAACTTCGCCCGTATCTGAGTGCGAGCACGGAAGGCAATCAACAGCCGCTGCTTCGCATAGCAGTTTCTAAGCGCCGACCATTATTCAACGGCGCGATTAATGACTTCGCCCATTCGATCTCACCATTTCGGAGCGCGTATCCTTGGCGTAACTGAATCCATTTCCGGACAACCGAAATCATCTCAAAATTTTCGAAACATACTCGTAAGATCTACCACAACTCCAACTTGTGTTCAGAATTGTTACTCTTGGAGTGTGAATAACAACGTGTTCATAAAAAGAAATAAACCCAATCAGGGAAGATATCGGAGGAGGACACGAAAAGAACTATACGTTTAGAAATTTCACGATTCGAATGGAGTACACTTAATCTCCTCCGTAGTAGTAGCAGTATATTGGGTTTGCAGTCTTTCCTTTTCCCACTCATACAGAGGGTAATTGATTCCACGATTTTTCATCGTGCATTGGTTGAGGACTTCCGCTTGATATAATCGACTTGGTTTTGAAGATTTGGGGTTTTGAGTTCTTGCCCTCTTTTTGGTTTGTTTGGTAGGGTTAGAAGCCATTTTTATGAGAAATTTGAATAGGGAATGGAGTTTAGGTTAATAGAAAGGCAATGTAGCAAATTTGAAGTGATGAATTTGTGAATTTTTGATGAATTTGTGAAGGAAAGGGTTGAATGTGGTGGATTTGGTGAATTAGGGTTGAAATTTTGGAATTGTGGTTGAAATGGTGTGAAAAACGGCTGAAATGTTATATATAGGCTGAGTTCATCGAGGACGGGTCGAGCACAGGAATTAGATGAGGTCTCGATAAGAGCCGATTTCTTGGTGGTTATAACGTGAGACCCATTCGAGAAGGGGGTCTCGATGGAATTAGAATGAGCAGTGCTTTTTGTTCGAGACCTCATCGAGAAGCGTAGAGTGCCGATGGGGTCTCGATAACCGATATAGGTCGAGTTAACTGCGCCCGTCGGGACGAATTCGAGAGAGTGCCGATGGGAATTACGTCAGGGCGAGATGTTTTTTGTTCGAGACACCATCGAGAGCATGAAGTGCGATGGGTCGATGGCGGGCGTTGAAGTCACACAAATCAACGATCCGGGCGCCGTCGAGGACTTTGGGGGGTCGCGATGGAATTACCGATCGCCGCCACCAGACCATTCATACGTCCGCATGATCGCCCCACGTCAATCAATCTGCGAAATAGACTGCCGAAAACAACCGAAGCGGCATTGATAAAGCAAACCTTGACATCGAAATCACATATCTTCCAGCGATGACCTTGTGATCGTAATCACAATATCCGCTTAGCGACACCAGCCAGTCAATCAGCAAACCATTTTTGGACAATTTAAATGGAATTTGGCTCGTAAATGCGATATAGCAATATAGACATAATCTTAAGCACGTAGCATCTTGACTGACATGCAGATGAAGATGGCATGATAGATAAAATTACTTACTAGAAAAGATCAGCGTCAAAATTTCGCGCCTAATACGGTTAAATTGATCCTACGGTAGTGGTTTGGTGAAGATGTCCATGAAGTTGACTATTTTCTACGAACTTGAGATCAATGTTTCCTTTTGCGCGTGGTTGGATGAAGTGATGGCAATTTCAATGTGCTTGGTCTTGAGTGTTGCACGGTTAGCGTGTTATGGCGAAACGTGTTGTCGCGTAACACGGAACTTGTTATTATTTGATCACGAAATCCTCGAGGTTTGTTTTAAATCCCAGCGCTTGGCTTGACCACAATTCCCGACCGCCATATTCGGCTTTCACTTCGTTAATGTCTGGCAATATTTTTCTTCTTTGGCCTTTAAAATAGTAGAGGTGAGAACATGTCCTAAGTGACATGTCAGCTTGTACTTTCTTTCTATCAATTAATAAATCCCGAAATCCATCCAGAGTATCCCATGAAGTTCAGCTCTTCCTTTCGTGGTTACAAAGCCCGTAGTCAATTTCCTGAAAGCATACGGCAAACATAATATGCTCCCGGGTCTAGAGCGGTAAGATAAAGAAGGCTACGATCATACCTCGATATTTTGTGCAAATTGGCCACTTAATTGCACTTCTTCGTCATGTCGCTTTGTTGATGTCGACATGGGAGTTCGATCACTTTTGCATCTTCCATCCGAATTTCTTTATGAGTTCTTTCGAGAACTTGCTTTGTATGAATATGCCGTCCGCGTTGCTTGCAGGAGTCCGAGGAAGAAATTCAATTACTCCCGTCGTCTTTCGTCTCGAGCTATTTGTAAATGCATTTAGCAAATTCTTCACCACAACCAATCATTAATAGAACCGAAAATAATATCATCGACATAGATTTGAGCTACTTATGAGATGTTTGCCGCTGGTTTTAAGGAAAAGCGTGGAATCGGCTTTCCACTTGCTTGAGCCATTCGCTGACTAAATGATAAACGCTTTCTGCATGCAAACTCTGAGTGTGTTTTAACCGTAAAGTGCTTTATCTAGTTTGAAAAGCGTGATGAGGATAGTTAGGATCATCAAAACCGGTTGTTTTACAAAAACTTCCTCGTCGAGAACCCGTTTAGAAGCTGGCTTTTGTCCATTTGGTGTAGTTTGAAATCCGTGTGACTAGCGAAGGCTAGAATAATACGAATATGGATTCAATACAGCCACGAACAAAAAGTTTCATCAAAACTCGACTCCTTCGACTTGATTGTAACCTTGAACAACAAGGCGACTTTTATTTGCTAAAAAAGCAAACTTGCGGTTTACGTCAAGTTTATTTCTAAAACCCATTTAGTCCCGATGGTTTTTATCGAGTTTTTTTCAACTAAATACTTGAAACTTGCATCTTTCAAATTTATTCAGGATTCTTTTTGCATAGATAAATCAATCAGTCATACAGGAAAGCTTGTTTTAATATTAAGAGGGCACTCTTTGAGATACAAAAGCACTTTATGGAGACAAGCGTTATTTAGAGAGAGGATCGAGTAGTTACCCCGCTTTTGAGATATCGCGAGAATGAGATCCGGGATGATTCTTGATGATGCAAATGCTCCTAGGAAGATCTTCCGTGTGTCCGCCCATGGAGATAATGTCATCCGCGTCTTTGCGGGTCACGACCGATTGTGGATTTAACCATATTGATGCTTCCTCGTTTGATCTTTGGTTTTGAGGCTCATCGATTCTTTGAGAATTCCGTCCACATTAACACCTAATGAATCGTCCTCATCCTAATACAACTTTTCTCAACAAGCAGTTAGATTAAATCCAAAGTTAACATGAATAGATTCTTCAACGTAGCGTTGATCCTTTTTATTGTAGATGATATATGCCTTTTCGTTTAGAATAACCAGAAAGATTGCTTTCGTTAGATTTAGCTCGTCAAATTTACTGATATCATCTTTTGGTGTTTAGAATCAGCATTTACATCAAAAACTTTAAAGTAATAATCAATACGAGGATCTTACCAATACAAAAAGCTGTAGAGGTCTTATCAAGAATAGGTCTTAGAAATACCGGTTGATGGTGTAGCGGTCGCGGCATGTCCCAAGGTACTTTGTGAGTTGTGCTCGTTGACATGAGTGCGACTTCATTTCTTGAATAGTCTATTCTTTAGCTCCGCGACTCGTTTTGTTGAGGTGTTCTTGGTGCGAAAAGTTGTGTTGAATTCCATACTCCCCACAAAACACATCAACTCCTCATTTTCGAACTTCGCCTCCGTGATCGCTCGCTATGGCCTTGATTTTGAATCACTTTTTAAGTTCGCTGACGCTTTTCTGTGACTTAGCGAAACTCTTTTAAGCGTCACTTTTGTGTGAGGCCAATTACTGAGTAAGCGCCAGTGTGTCCATGATAACAAAAACATATTTAGAGGCCACACAAGCTCTCGATATCCATCACCGCCCAACAAGTCCATATGTATGTCAATGGCATGGTTTGTGAAACAAGATTTAAAGGCTTAAACGGTTATGCATTTTACAGTTGACATGCATCATAGTTTAACAACATATGAGAGATTGGGTAGGCCTCACAACATGTATGAGTTTTATTTAATTTAGATAACATTTCATCTTAGCATAGCTGACCGTCGATACCCTGAGCTTCGCGTCATCGTGTACGCATTAAATGCAAAATATTATTACTGTTGACAGTCAAAATTAACATAATACACATTATTCGATCATTAACCTGCATGTACAACAAATGAAGATGAAGCATTTGAAATAATACATATGTTTTGAAAACTTAACCGTAATCATTTCACTTAGCAATTATATTTCGCTTAGCAAATTAAACTTGCTTGTGTCAACAGTAAAGTATTTTTTAATTTGGAAACAGCCTTTCTTGCAATACATCCTTTACAGGATTTTGGCGGTTTCGTTGTTTGCTGACTTTCACGTTTCAACCGCGCTTGTTTCGAGCTTTAAAAAGAGTGAGGCATAAAGTCGTATGCCTTGAGCATCCCGTATCCTTAATCCAGATGTTTTTAACTTTCTTGGATGACGGCCCTCACTGCAACGCAAATTTCAATTTCTCGAGGTACCAATCTTGATTTGGGTCCTTGTGGAGTTGAGCAAGGAGGATGGATTTTGCTACGATCCGTTTAGGTCTTAGAGACTTGGGACATAAGGTGCCCGTTACCAGCTAACACTGTCTGGGACATTTGAAGACTTATGATTTCCTTTTTCACAATAAGTGCAAGTGAAATGCGGTCTTACGAATTTAATACCCGGATGATGAAGCGACATTAGAGTGATAGGAGTTATCGTTTATTTAACCCACTTTTTGTTGGTTGGGCCAGCTGAGCACAAAGAATTTCATTTAACTTGTTTGCATTCTGTGGTGTGTGAGAGTTGAGAGATTTCTTGAGTTCAACATTTTCAAAACAATCTTTTAAAGATTTTGTTTAAGCTCCAATTTTCAAGAAAAGCGAGTCATTTTCAAATTGGAATCAGCTTTAACAAAGTAACTCTCGAAGAGAGTTGTTTTTTGGCGGCAGCTTTTATTAGTTTTTTGAAAGTTCTTTGAAATTCTTTTAGCAATTTTCAAAGCTTTCTAACTTCGTTATAATTGTTGCTTAATAAATCGAAAATCACTACTTGATTTCATCATCATTAGTGAGGTCATCGTCGAGGGAGAAATGAAGTAAGAGGTACCTCGCGGGTGAGTGCTTGTGCCGTGAGGCAGCGCCCACGTTGCAGTTTCCACTTTGGTCGGACTCGACTTCGGTTAGATGTCATCCCCGAGTGGCCTTGTTGCAGATTTTTCTTGGGTTGGACCTCTTGGCTGGAGGCATTAGACAGCTCCGTCTTGAAATGGCCAGGAGCTTAATTACATTCAAAGCAGTGATCTCCTTTGATTTTCCACTTGTCTTTGCACTTTCCGTCTTCGCTTTTTCGTGATTATCATATCTCTTTGAAGCTTTTATGTTATAGTCATTATTTGCTCTTTTGAACTTGAAAACCTTTTGAAGAGTCTCTATGGCATGTAAATATCTTACGTCATCTTACGTCAAACTTCGACATCATGAATTTTTTTACATGCTTTAGGCGCTTCTGAGAGCCCTTTGCTGTCACTTGTTTCACCGAGGCATTTAACTGCGATGACTTCTCTTATTTCAAGGAACCAATGAGCTCTTGAGTGGGAAAAGAATCTTGATATCTTTGGCTTAGGTGATTACACACAAACCTTTTGGCCGAACTTCGGGTTGTGGCCGACCCATGATTCTTCCGTTTAACTTCAGGAGAAATTAACCTAGAATCCAAGTTGTTTGATAATGAGTATTGAACCTTTGATAAAAATATCTTTGATGGACTCTCCCCGGATACATTCAGTTTGATATTCCCTTATTAAAAATTGGACCTAAGTGGTTTCTGTAAAAAAAAAAAAAAAAAAAAAA